>JAREIK010002714.1:114518-132018 GCA_029783825.1 Sapria himalayana
AGAAGAAGGGGAAGAAGAAGAAGAAGAAGAAGTTAAAGAAGAAGAAGAAGAAGAAGAAGGGGAAGAAGAAGAAGAAGAAGTTAAAGAAGAAGAAGAAGAAGAAGGGGAAGAAGAAGAAGAAGAAGTTAAAGAAGAAGAAGAAGGGGAAGAAGAATAACAAGCGGTGGAAGAAGAAGAAGGGGAAGAGAGAAGAAGAAGAAGAAGGAGAAGAAGAAGAAGGGGAAGAAAAAGAAGAAGGGGAAGAAGAAGAAGAAGGGGAAGAAGAAGAAGAAGGGGAAGAAGAAGAAAAAGAAGTAGGGGAAGGAGGAGGAGGAGGAGGGGAAGAAGAAGAAGGGGAAGAAGAAGAAGAAGAAGAAGAAAGAAGAAGAAGAAGAAGAAGAAGAACAAGAAGGGGAAGAAGAAGAAGAAGGGGAAGAAGAAGAAGAAGAAGGGGAAGAAGAAGAAGAAGTAGAAGGGGAAGAAGAAGAAGAAGTAGAAGGGAAGAAGAAGAAGAAGAAGAAAGAAAAGAATGAGGACGACCCAGAAGAGAGAAGGAGAAGACAGGAAAGAATAATAGTAAGAAGAAGAATAATAAGAAGAAGAAGAAGAAGATAAGATATACTAATAATATAAAGGGAGAAGGAAGAAATAATAATAAAGTGAAGAAGAAGAATAATAAAGTGAAGAAGAAGAATAAAGAAGAAGAAGAATAATAATAATAATAATAATAATAATAATAAAGAAGAAGAAGGAGAAGAAGAAGAAGAAGGTAAAGAAGAAGAAGTAAAAGAAGAAAGGGAAGAAGAAGAAGAAGAAGAAAAAGAAGTAGAGGAAGAAGAAGAATGATGCGAAGGGGAAGAAGAATGAGAAAGAGAAGAAGAATAAGAATAAGAATAAGAAGAAGAATGAGGAGGAAGAGGGAGAAGAAGAAGAAGAAGAAGAAGGAGAAGAAGAAGAAGACTAAAAAATGCGATTTTTTTCTTTGAAAAATACTCTCAACTTCTAGAGAGAGAAAATATGATTTCTAGAGAGAGAAACTACGATTTTTGAAGGAAAAGAATCAAATTTTAAGCTGAATTCGATGGAAATTGATTACTTAACAAATAAGAAATCCTTTTTGGATTTTTTAAGAAGATAGCACAAATAGTATCTTCTTCCTCGGAGATTCACGCAAAAAATATCGAAGAACCCTCGATATTTTTTCGGCCGAAGATTTACAGAAGCTCACTGAACCTCATAAACTCACTCTCGTGGGCAAATTCTCACATGGGCGACCGCGTATTGATGATGTTCGTGCTTTTTTTGATTCTTTGAAGCTCAAAATGTTGAATAAAATTGGACTCATCGAAGACAATCATGTTCTGTTATAACTATATTTGGAGCAAGATTTTCATCGATTATGGCTTAAAGGCGTATGGTATATCATGGGTTATCCCATGAGAACATTCAAATGGACACCTAACTTCTCTACAAGGGAAGAATCTTTGGATGCTCTGGTATGGTTCTTGTTTCCCATGCTCATGATACACTTCTTTGATAAATATGCATTATATCACATTGCATGCATTCTGGGCTCTCCTCTTCTACTCGATGGTGCCACTGCTACACTATCCAGGCCAAGTGTAGCACGAATATGTGTGGAGGTGGATTTATAGAAACACATTCCTTCTAGAATTTGGATTGGAGACACGAATGGAGGAGGTTTCTGGCAGCAAGTTATTCTAGAAAACCTTCCATCCTTCTGTGCATGTTGCAGGAAACTGGGACACAGTTTAGATGTTTGTTTGGTGAGGAAAAGAAGGGCCGAAAATAAATAGAGGAGAGATGATAGAATGATGGCAGCATGGAGGAGGGGAGAGATAGTTAAATTTCAAAAAAAAAACTCAATTTACACAAACTGCTCACTTAGAAGAACAAAATGATGAAGTTGATAAATTAAAATTTATTGAATATAAGAAGGAGGAGACTGAAGAAGATAAGGCAGCACTTGCTATAGAGGAAACAAAAAGAATAGAAATGCTTAAAAAAATTTCAGATTTAAATAAAAGAACTAGAATTTACATGAGAAATAAAACACATAAAAATAATGGTTGGGCAGTCCCTATAGAAGATTACTCGGATGAAGAACCTGAGATAAGAAGCTTGACTTCTCTCTACACGGATGGGGAAGAGAATGAGCAGAAAGCTCAAACATATAAAGATGATATAGGCATAGAAAAACTAAAACAGAAAATGGGGAGTAAGGAGTGGGCAATTAAAGAATTAAAAATTATGTCAATTCAAATGGGTAGAGATTGAAAAGCAGAGAGAGGAGGAGTTTTAAGCTCCTTAAAAAAACCAAGGAATATGAAAAAATACATAACAAGAACATATGAAACTAAATGCAGGACTAGAGCGCAAGCAAAAAACATTAATAATGTTTAATTACATATATTTGAATATAAGTGGAGTTGCAAATCTCCCCTAAAGAAATAGAATAAAAAAATTGGTATATATGTATAAGATTAATCTCATAGTATTAGTTGAGCTTATGGTAGATAAAATTCAGCTAGAGAATTATAAAGAATTATTAGGTTTTGAAAAGGGGAATGCTAATAATAATGGTAAAATCTGGATTATATGGAAAAATCAATTAAACATAAAATTATAAAAGAAACTGATCAATTAATCAATTTAAGTTTTAGTCAGGATGTCAAAGAAATAATTACAATAGTTTATGCAAAAAAATAAAAAAGAAGAGAGACAAGAATTATGGGAGGAAATGCAACAAATATTTAAAGAGAAGAAGCCATGGATTATAGGAGGTGATTTCAACATAGTGAGAAATTTTAAAGAAAAGTAGGGCGGAAGATCTCCTAATAAGATATCTATGGCTCACTTTAATGATATTATAAATAAAACCAAACTAATGGAGGCTAAATTCTTAGGCTCACCTTTTACCTGGTGCAACAACTGGAAAAATAAAGGTATAATATGGGCGAGATTAGATAGAGTTTTATTTAATTTTAAATGGATAGAGCAAGTTGGGTCCACAGAAGTGAAACATTTAAGTAGAACTTGCTCTGATCACAGCCCACTTTTAATTACCATTAAAAATATAGTTCCCACAGGATGACTCTTTAGCTTTCAGAATTCCTGGTGTTTACATCATGACTTCTTGAATAGGGTAAAGGAATCCTGGAACAAAGAAGTAGCAGGAAACCCGATTCAAATCCTGAATAATAAGCTATATAGATTAAAAGCAGATTTAAATAAATGGAATAAGGAAACTTTTGGAAATATAATTAAGAATATAAAAGATGCAGAAGATTTAGTTTCAAAAAGAGAATTAGAATTTGAATTAGATCAAAATATAAACAATAGAAAAGCTTTGAGCAAAGCACAAAGTAGCTAAACTTAAACTTCAGAAGCATAGAATTAGAGCCATAAAAGATAATGAGGGGAAGTGGATTTACAAGGATACAGATATTCAGAATTATTTGGCAAATTTCTTTGAAAAACAATTGAATGGATAAAGTGAGCTAATAGGAAACACACTTATACAGAACATAGAAAATAATATCACAGCTGGAGATAATATCATGTTAACCAAATTTCCAGCAGAAGAAGAAATTATAGTAGCTATTTCAACTATGGACAAGGATAGTGTGGCAGGCCCTGACGGGTGGAATAATTGCTTCTTTCAAGTATGTTGGGAGATAATTAAAAAAGATATATAAAATGCTATAAATCGCATTTTTTGCGGAGCTGAAATAGGAAAGAAGTGGGGAAGTTTTCACATAATTCTCATTCCTAAAATAGATAATCCACAAATAGGGGAAGATTTTAGAACAATTAGTCTCTGTAATTCGATATATAAAATCTTAGCCAAAATATTACAAAATATGTTAACATTAATTTTACCCAAAATTATTTCTAAAGAACAAACGGGTTTTTTGAAGAATAGATTAATAATGCAAAATATTTTTTTAGCCAAAGAAATATGTAGAGAAATAGGAACTAAAACAAGAGGACATAATGTAATAATAAAATTAGATTTATCCAAGGCATTTGATAGAGTTGAATGGGGCACTCTTTGCTTTATCATGCGTAAAATGGGTTTTTCTGAAACATGGATAGATTTGATATATAGATGTATATTTAATACATGGGTTAAGATTATTACAAATGAAAAAGTAGGAGAAGAAATAAAACCAATTAGAGGCTTAAGACAAGGAGATCCACTCTCTACTTTGTTATTTAATATTTATCTGGAAATTCTAATAGTAAATCTTAAAAATGAAATGAATAATGTATCAGTGAAACATTTAGACAACCAAAAAAATACTCCAATAATTAGTTGTCTCGCATATGCAGACGATGTAATGATCTTCACCAATGGAGGTAGTAGATCATTACATAATCTGATGGATTTTTTAAAATGCCTAGAAAATGAAACAGGTCAAAAATTAAATAAAAGAAAATGTTAATATATAATTTCTCATAAAGCACCAACGACACTATCTCATAGAATTAAAAATATTACAGGTTTCTCCCAGAAAAAAAGGAGAGATTATTTACTTGGGCTTTCCGGTGTATGAAGGTAAACTCAAGATTGAATATTTAGAATTTTTAATAAATAAATTAAAAAGAAAAATTTTGGGATGGAAGGAAGAATTTATAAATATGGGGGGAGAATAACATTAATAAAACATATTTTAGAAAGCACATTAATGCACAATATTATTGTTACTCGACTCCCAATTAAATTTATTAAAAAAATGAAAAAGAATTTTCAAATTTTTTGTGGGGTAAAAAAGAGGGCAAATATAAACTACATTGGAATAAATGGAAAGACTTATGTTATCCTGTTCAAGAGGCTGGTTTGGGAATTGTTAATCTCATTGATTTAGCTAAAGCATGGGCCAGCAAAAAATGGTGGAGATTAAAATAAAATGATAGCTTATGGTCAGAATTTATGAGAGCAAAATACTGTATAAAGGATGATACTAATAAAGAAAAAAGGGTAAGCAAGAGTTCTCGGGTTTGGGTTCAAATGCTTAAAAGAGAACTCGTAGAGAAACATTCTAAACTTACAAATAAAGGATTAAGATGGAACATAATGCCAGAAGGAACATTCTCACTTAATTCAGCCAAAAATGCAATAAGGAAAAAACAAGAAGAGAAAATATTATTCAAATGGATATGGAATAATGATAATCCACAAAAAATTAAAACTTTCAAATGGAGGGTCCTATCTAATATAATTCCAATTGATATTAATTTAAAAAAGAAAGGAATTCAGATAGTTTCTAGATATGACTGTTGTGCAATTGAGATGGAAACTCTTGATCATCTCTTCTCACAGGGTAAAATAGTAGCAGAAATATGGAATAAACTAGGAATAGAAAAGCATATAAAATATGAACAATTAATCTCAATTGCAGACTTCAAAAATGGTTTAAATTGAAAGCTACAAGCTCTGCATAGAATTGGATTAAAAATAATGCCCCTCAAATAGCTATTTGGTGTATCTGTAATGCCAAAAATAAAAGTAGATTTGAGGGTCAAACCATGTCAATAGAGGATATCTTGAAGGATATAAAAGAGGAGACAAGAAAAATTTCAGAGTCTTATCCATTAAATTCATAGGGCTCGAAGTTAAATAAAGATACTTTAAATTACTGGAACTTAAAAGAAAAACTATTTAAACAATTTAAAATAATATGCATAAAATGGGAAAAACCATCGAAAGAAAGCTTTGCTTTATATACAAACGGCAGCTTTGATCATGATATAGGAGTAGCAGGAGGAGAAGGCGTAATAAGAAACTTTGCGGGTAATGTGCTCTTAGCCTTCACAAGGAAGTTTCAAGCATCATTGGCATTCCATGCAGAAATATTAGCCTTAAGAGAGGGTATAAGAATATGTAAAAATAATGACATTAAAAAAATAGATATTCAAATAGATTCTAAAATCATTGTTAATTTAATTAACAAAAAGACATTAATGTGGAGATATGAAGATGAAATAGAAGAAATTTTATATGAAATAAATTCATTAGATTTTACTATAAAACATATTTTTAGAGAGGCTAATTCCTTAGCGGATGTATTAGCCAAGGATGGAAGAATCAAAGGAGATAAGGAGTATAATGAATTGACTCTTCCAAAAAAATATATAGGCACAATAAAAATGGACAGTAAAGAACTCCCTTACATTAGGAAGATAAGAGTATGATTTGTTAATTTCTGATTTTTAGTTATTTTTTTGGACCTGCTGTACACTAATCATATGCAGATAAGGAATGCTTTATATAATTAATCACTCTGACCCTGAGGGGTGATTCCTACAGATCTGTTGAAGCTACCAATGATGTACAAATTGGTAAGATTTGTGTTACTTAAAATGAGGTAGGATTGGTTCTAATCAAAAGTCAGCAACTAATTGAGTTCTCGAAGGTCAGTTAAGCGGTCATAATATATATTTATTGGGAAGGGTTAATAAGGTAAGGGATGGAGAAAACATAGGTAGGTAGCATTTTCTTTCTATGTAGGTCTTCAGCTTTCAAGAAGGGGATTAAAGCAGAACAAGGACTACAGTTCTTTACTATTTCTATAGTGATGTTGCCTTGGAGTCTGTAATGTTTTGCTGTCATGGAGTCTATGTTATTAATGTTTCTTTTATGGTGTCTGATGAGTTAATAAGGTTGTTGTAGTGTTATTATTATGCCCCAGAAGTCTGTAATTTTTGGTCTGTTATGTTATCGGTCGATTACACTCATGCAAAAGCTAAAGATGAATGAAGCAATCAAGGTTCAACAGAAAAATAAAGATGAAAGTATGCTTGTTATCGAGATGGTTTCACATACAAAGATAGCATTGACCAGGGACTACATATTGTAAGGCTGGATAAAGCATTATGAAGCCAGAACACGGGTCAAGCAAGGAGGAGGAAGAAAATTTATATTTTAATAGCTAATTTGAAATGCATATGAGTAATGAGGGAATTGGGTACTTTAATGATAAGGATATGATATACTTGATCCTATGCAGATTTGCCAAAGAACAGGTTTGTAGCAGATCATATACGGATTTGTAAGAGATTTAAAGCAACAATTATAGCAAAACAAAGAAAGGAAAAAAGAGAGTGAAAGATTTTCTTAAAGAAAGCTAGGGGAGGAACGTAAAAGCATAATGTATACTTCAAAGGCTTCAATGAGAAAGGGAGAGAGAGTCCTGAAATCATTAAAGAAAAATTTGAGGAGCTCAAATGATCACATAATTCATTATTGAACTACGAGAAATTAAAGCACAAATTGTATCATGAGAAATAAAACTAAGTTACATAGTTTTTCTTTTTTATTAGCCGGAAATGGGTGTAAAAGGGAAAAGGGTAGATATAGCTTGTAAAAATGGTATTCCTCCGCCAAAAGTGAGGGTTATAATTAATAAATAAACTTTCCAAAAAAAAGGAGAAGAAGAAGAAGAAGAAGAAGAAGAAGAAGGGGAAGAAGAATAAAAAGAAGAAGTAGAAGAAAAAGGGAAAGAAGAAGAAGAAGAAGAAGAAGAAGAAGGGGAAGAAGAAGAAGAAGTTGATGATGATGATGAGGAGTAGGAGGAGGAGAAGAAGAAGAGGAGGAGGAGGAGGAGGAGGAGAAGAAGAAGAAGAAGAAGAAGGGGAAGAAGGAGAAGATGATGATGATGATGAAGGGGAAGAAGAAGAAGAAAGAAGAAAAAGATGATGAAGGGGAAGAAGAAGAAAGAAGAAGAAGAATGGGAAGAAGAAGAAGAAGAAGGGGAAGAAGAAGAAGAAGAAGGGGAAGAGATGATGATGATGATGATGATGATGAAGGGGAAAAAGAAGAAGAAAAAGAAGGGGAAGAAGAAGGAGGAGGGGAAGAAGAAGAAGGAGAGGAAGAAGAAGAAGAAGGGCAGGACCAAGAAGAAGAAGGGGCAGAAGAAGATGGAGAAAAGGGGGAAGAAGAAGAAGGGGCAGAAGAAGATGGAGAAGAGGGGGAAGAAGAAGAAGAAGAAGAAAAATAAGAAGAAGGGTAAGAAGAACAAGAAGAAGAAGAAGTGGAAGAAGAAGAAGAAGAAGGGGAAGAAGAAGAAGAAGAAGAAGGGAAGAAGAAGAAGAAGAAGGAGAAGAAGAAGAAGGAGAAAGAGAAGAAGGAGGAGGAGGAGGAGGAGGAGGAGGAGGAGAAAAAGAAGAAGGAGAAGGAGAAGGAGTAGAAGAAGGAGAAGAAGAAGGAGGAGGAGGAGGAGAAGAAGAAGGAGTACAAGAAGGAGAAGAAGGAGGAGGAGGAGGAAGAGGAGGAGGAGAAGTAGAAGAAGGAGGATGAGAAGAAGGAGGAGGAGGAGGAGAGGAGGAGGATGAGGAGGAGAAGGAGGAGGAGAAGGAGAAGGAGAAGAAGAAGGAGGAGGAGGAGGAGGAGGATAAGAAGGAGGAGGAGAAGTAGAAGAAGAAGATGATGATGATGATGAAGTAGTAGTAGAAGTAGAAGAAGAAGAATAATAATAATAATAATATTAATAATAAGATGAAGGGGAAGAAGGTGGAGGAGGAGGAGGAGAAGAAGAAGATGAAGAAGAAGAAGAAGAATGAGAAGAAGGAGAAGGAGGAGGAGGAAAAGAAGGAGAAGAAGAAGAAGGAGAAGAAGAAGAAGGAGAATAAGAAGAAGAAGAAGAAGCTGAAGAAGGAGGAGGAGGAGGAGGAGGAGGAGAAGGGAGAAGAAGAAAAAAGGGAAGAAGAAGAAGAAGGGGAAGAAGAAGAAGAAGAAGAAAGAAGAAAGAAAGAAGAAGAAGAAGAAAAAAAAAAGAAAGAAAGAAAGAAAGAAAAAGAAGAAAGAAGAAGAAGAAGAAGAAGAATAATAATAATAATAATAAGAAGAATAATAAGAATAAGAAGAAGAACGAAGAAGAAAAAAACGAATAAGAAGAAGGGGAAGAAGAAGAAGAAGGGGAATAAGAAGAAGAGGAAAAAGAAGAAGGGGAAGAAGAAGAAGAACGAAGAAGAAAAAAATGAATAAGAAGAAGGGGAAGAAGAAGAAGAAGGGGAATAAGAAGAAGAGGAAGAAGAAGAAGGGGAAGAAGAAGAAAAAGAAGGAGAAGAATAAGATGAAGAAGAAGAATTAGTAGTAGTAGTAGTAGTAGTAGAAGAAGAATTAGTAGTAGTAGAAGAAGGAGAAGGAGAAGGAGAATAAGAAGAAGAAGAAGACGGATAAGAAGAAGAAGAAGAAGGAGAAGAAGAAGAAGAAGAAGTAGAAGAAGGAGGAGGAGGAGGAGGAGGAGATGAAGGAGAATAAGAATAAGAAGGAGGAGGAGGAGGAGAATGAGGAGGAGGAGGATGAGTAGAAGGAGGAGGAGGAGGAGGAGGAGGAGAAGGAGAAGGAGAAGAAGAAGAAGGGGACGAATAAGAAGGAGGAGGAGGAGGAGGAGGGGAAGAAGAAGAATTGGAATAAGAAGAAGGGGAAGAAGAAGAAGAAGGGGAGGAAGAAGAAGAAGAAGAAGAAGGGGAAGAAGAAGAAGAAGAAGGGGAAGAAGAAGAAGGGGAATAAGAAGAAGGGGAAGAAGAAGAAGGGGAAGAAGAAGAAGAAGGAAAAGAAGAAAAAGAAGGAAAAGAAGAAGAAGAATGAGAATAAGAAGAAGGGGAAGAAGAAGAATAATAATAAGGGAAATAGGAAGAAGAGGAAGAAGAAGAAGAAGAAGGGGAATAAGAACAATGGGAAGAAGAAGAAGGGGAATAAGAACAATGGAAGAAGAAGAAGGGGAATAAGAACAAGGGGAAGAAGAAGAAAGGGAATAAGAACAAGGGGAAGAAGAAGAAGAAGAAGAATGGGGAGAAAAAGAAGAAGAAGAAGAATAATAATAATAATACAAGAAAAAGAAGAAGAAGGGGAAGAAGAAATAGAAGAAGATGAGGTAGAAGAAGAAGAAGATGTGGAAGAAGAAGATGAAGAAGAACAAGGTGAAGAAGAAGAAGAAGATAAAGGGGAATAAGAAGAAGTGGAAGAAAAAAGAAGGGGAAGAACAAGAAGAAGAAGTGGAAGAAGAAGAAGAAGAAGAAATAGAAGAAGAAGAAGGCGAAGAAGAAGAAGAAGGGGAAGAAGAAGAAGAAGGAGAAGGTGAAGAAGAAGAAGAAGAAGAAGGGGATGAACAAGGAGAAGAAGAAGAAGAAGGGGAATAAGAAGAGGAAGAAGAAGAAGAATGGGAAGAAGAAGAAGAAGGGGAAAAAGAAGGGGAAGAAGAATAAGAAGGGGAAGAAGAAGGAGAAGAAGGAGGAGGAGAAGAAGAAGAAGAAAGAAAGAAGAAGAATTAGTAGTAGTAGAAGAAGGAGACAGTGGAGAAGGAGAAGGAGGAGAGGAGAAGGAGAAGAAGGAGAAGGAGAAGAAGGAGAAGGAGAAGGAGAAGAAGTAGAAGAAGGAGAAGGAGAAGAAGGAGAAAGAGAATGAGAAGAAGGAGATGCAGAATGAGAAGAAGGAGAAGAATAAGAAGGAGAAGAAGAAGAAGAAGAAGAAGTAGGAGAAGAATAAGAAGGAGAAGAAGAAGAAGACATAGGAGAAGAAGAAGAAGGAGAATAAGAAGAAGTAGAAGAAGAATGAGGAGGAGAAGAATAAGGAGAAGGAGAATAAGGAGAAGGAGAAGAAGGAGAAGGAGAAGAAGGAGAAGGAGGAGAAGGAAAAGGAGAAGAAGAAGGAGAAGAAGAAGGAGAAGGAGAAGGAGAAGGAAGGAGGAGGAGGAGAAGGAGAAGGAGAAGAATGAGAAGAAGAAGAAGAAGTAGAAGGGGAAGAAGAAGAAGAAGGCGAAAAGAAGAAAAATGGCTTCTTTTTTTCAAAAAAAAACACTCTAAACTTCTAGAAAGAGAAAGTGCATTTTTAGAGAAAGAAATCTCCATTTATTGAGTGATTGAAGCTCAAATTGAAGCCAAGAATGGACAATTCCGAATTTCTCTCTAATAAAAAATCATTCTCCTCATTATCCAATGGGACTGAGAGGTTTTTTCCGAAGTTTGATGCTAAACATGAAGCACCTGTGGTTCTGTTTTCGAAGGATGAATTACAGAAGCTCGAAGAATCCTTCGAGCTCACTCTAATCAGGAAGTTCTCTCATGGATGCCCCAAATTCAAAGCTCTACATGATTTTTTTTGCAACATTAAAGCTACGGGCAGTGGTGAAACTGTTATGGTATGATGGAAAACACTCCTTCTTCTAGTTCAAGGAAGAAGAAGACTTCCTACACATTTGGCTTAGAGGACAGTGGGACATTAAGGGCTTCCCCATGCGAGTCTTCAAGTGGTCGCCAAGCTTCACACCTCAATAAGAACCATCTCATGCCCTGGTATGATTTAACTTACCGAAACTCCCTTTACATTTTTTTAATAATTCATCTCTCTACTCCATTGCTTCATGCTTCTCCAAACCATGGATACTAGATGAAGCTACTATGTGCATCACTAGACCAAGTGTCGCTAGAATTTGCATAGAAGTTGATTTAAAACTAACTCTGTCGAATAGAATTTGGTTGGAATAGACCTCACTAATGGATTTTGGCAAGAGGTGCTTCCAGAATTCATGGCACCCTACTGTTTAACTTATAGCAGGATAGGACATGAGGCGGCAGCTTGCATGGTTAGAGGGAAAAAGATGGGGCAGAAAAGTCATAGGGAGGAGGGGAGAAAAAAGATAGGTAGTGAATAGGTGAAAAAAGTGCAGAACATAGGAGATAGGGAGAGGAATAGAGATGAGGAAGGAAGGAGCTCTCACAGTGCATGGGAGGTAGGAGAGGAACTAGAAAAGAGAAAGACTGCAGAGGGCTATAAGTAGGTGAGTAGAGAGGGAGTAGAAGTGGGCTTAACGAAGAAGGAAAAGAACAATCTAGTGGAGGAAGGAATAGTAGAAGAAGAATTGATGCACGTAAATGAAGGGAAATTAGAGATGAGTTTAAAAATGCAAGGTATTAGGAAGTGGCTGCAAGATTCATCAAAAGGGGCAAATAGAATAGAGACAGTAGGATCAAAAATTAGAAAGGTTCTAGAAGCTAGAGAAAACAAAAGAGAGAAGAGAAGTCAGATTAGATTAAAGGGCAGCATAGAAGCATACAATTGGGCAGGAGATGATCTTCTCTCCAAGGAGGAATCTAAATCTAGAAGTTGGCCATGTTTAAGCTACCGAAAGGAGGATAACAAACTGATATTGAACTCCTCAAAAGATGTTTTAAACTTAAAGAATAATAAAATAACAAAAAGAGGCTCATTAAATAGAGAAAAAGCTTAGGAAAAGATTAGAGAAATGGGGAAAAGCTTAGAAAAAAAATAGATGTTCAGCAACCTAGAGCAAGCCACACCCAGTTCTAGCAAACCTCAAAGAAACATGAAAAAAAATAAAAAAATATGAAGTATGACTCAAAATGCACCACGAGAGCACAAGCAAGATATAACTAAAAATGTTTAACACCCTATATTGGAATTTAAGAGGAGTGGCTAACAGTCCAACACTAAATAGATTAAGAAAACTAATTAAAATTCATAAAATTAAAATAGCATTCTTAGCAGAGCCAATGGTAAACAAAAAACAGCTAGATAAATACAAGTAAAAAATTGGTTTAGACAAAGCTTTTTCTAATTCAATGGGTAACTTATGGGTATTGTGGAATAACTCAATAGAAATTGATATAATTGTAGAGGCGGAACAAATAATCAGTCTCAGATTAGGAAGTCAATCAGAATTGATTATCTCAGTGGTGTATGCGAGAAACAGAAAGGAAGATAGGAAAACATTATGGCAAGAAATGCTAGCTCTAGCGGCATTGAAGCTTCTATGGATTATTGGAGGAGACTTCAATGTAATTAGAAATGTCAATGAGAAAAGAGGAGGTAGGCCTCCAGATCAATCAGCTCTTGCACAGTTTAATGAGGTTATAGCCAGTGCTAGCCTAATGGAGGCAAGCTTCCTTGGCTCAAACTACACATGGTGTAATAACTGGAAAAGAAGATGAGTCATCTGGTCGAGGCTGGATCAAGTCTTATTCAACTCAAAATGGATAGACAATATGGGGGGAATAATGGTAAAACACCTAAGCAGAACATGCTCAGATCATAGCCCGCTATTTATAAAATCTGAAAAAAGTGAAGGGAGGTATAAAGGTTTTAAATTTCAAAATATGTGAGGAATGCATAAAGAATTTGATGATATTATCAAAGATGCTTGGGAAAAGCCTATTTCAGGCAACCCTATGCAAATCCTAGCTAAGAAGCTTTGAAATCTTCGGCTGACATTATGCAAATGGAATAAAGAGGTCTTTAGAAATATTAACAAAAAATACAAGAAACAGAACAAGAAGTGGTCAAATTAGAAATAGAACATGAACAAAATCAGGGTGATACCTCAAGAATAAAAGTTAGTAAGGCTAAAGCAGAACTAAGGATGAGATTGCATATGGAAGATGTCTTTTGGAAACAAAAGGCAAGATGTGGTTAAAAGATGGAGACAAGAATATGAAATATTTTAACATGATGGATAAAATTAGAATTCATAAACAAAAAATAAAGGGATTAAAAGGAGCCAATGGAAAATGGATTTATAAAGAAGAAATTAAAAACGTACTAGAAGATTATTTTAAAAAACTTTTATGCGAGCCATATAGAACTAGAAGGGATACATTAATTCAAAACATTGAGAAAAAAATCTCAGAAGATGATAATAAATCATTAGAAGCATTACCTATGGAAGAAGAAGTAAAGGAAGTAGTATTCGCCTCAAATAAAGATAGTGCGACAGGCCCTGATGGTTGGAATAATGGATTCTTTCAATGCAGCTGGCTGATTATTAAAAAAGAATTAATTGCAGCCATTTCCTGGATCTTCTCTGGGGCAGAAATTAACAAGGCATGGTCCAATTCTTATATTGTTCTGGCTCCTAAGAAGGAAAACCCACAGACTGGAGAGGAATATAGGCCAATCAGTTTATGTAGTACAACTTATAAAATCCTGGTAAAAGTTCTTCAGTATAGGCTCAGCATGATTCTCCCTACTATCATTTCAGCAGAACAATCAGGGTTCATTAAAAATAGGCTGATAATGGAAAACATCAATCTAGCCTCGGAAATGATTAAAGAATTATGAGTTAAAAGTAGAGGCCATAATTTAATCCTGAAATTAGACATGTCTAAAGCATTTGATAGAGTTGAATGGGAAACATTAGGCTATTTAATGAGAAAATTAGTATTCTCGGAATTCTGGATAGATTTAATATATAGATGCATTTCTAATACATGGGTTAAAATACTTAGAAATGGACAAGAGAGTAGGGAATTTAAAACATCAAGAGGTCTTAGACAAGGGGGCCCACTCTCCCCTTCTTTATTTAATATATACATGGAACTCTTCATTGTAGATTTAAAAAAAGAAGTGAGGGAGGGAAAAATCCTCATGTATAAGCAACCAAGAAATAACCCTATTGTGAGCTGCTTGGCATATGCAGATGATATTATTATTTTCTCTAATGCTAGCAGCTGTTCCATGAGAAACATGATGAAATTTTTAAATGTCCCAGAAGAAGAAATTGGGCAGCTGCTGAATAAGAATAAATGTCAATTTATGATAGTAGAAAAAACCCCGGAAAACATTGTCCAAAAAATAAAAATTATCACAGGATTTACGTAAAAGAAAGGTGCATTAATGTACTTTGGGTGTCCAATTTATGAGGGTAGATTGAAAGGAGAATACTTAGTTTTCCTAGTAGAAAAGATTAGACAAAAGATTGCAGGCTGGAAGGAAGATCTGCTAAGTATGTCAGGAAAAATAACATTAATTACCCATGTACTGCAAAGTTCATTGGCACATGTTTTAATGTCCTTACAGCCTTCAAGGACTATTATAAGCAAATTAGAAAAAGAAATGTCTAATTTTCTATGGGGTAAAAAGAATGGTAAAAATAAACTTCACTGGAAAAAATGGTGAGAATTATGTTACCCAGTGGAGGAAGCTGGATTGGGCTTTTCAAAATTGAATGATATAGCCAAAGCTTGGGCCTGTAAAAACTGGTGGAAGATAAATGATAAGAAAAATGGTAGCCTTTGGAAAGATTACATAAAAGCTAGATATGGCATTGGCAACAATACCTTTAACAAACCAAAAAGAGCATCAAAAAGCAGGAAATTAATGTACAAGCAACGAGATATAGTGGATAATCATTCTATTTTAGTTAAGAGCGGATGGAAATGGACCCTAAATGCACAAGGAGAATTTACATTAAAAAGTGCAAAAGAACTAGTGAGAAATAAAAGAATTTCTCAAGAAATTTATGTAAAAACTTGGCTCAAGGAGCTTCCACAGAAGATGAATATCTTTATGTGGAAACTGATCTCAAAAGCCATTCCAGTTGATGAGAATATCCAAAAGAAATGAATAAAACTAGCGTCCACATGTGTATGTTGCAATCAAGAAATTGAGAGCCTAGATCACTTATTTTCAACATGAAAGATAGCTGAAAAGGTATGGGGTAGATTAGAAATGGATGCAGACCTAGAAAAAGGCCATGGATCTCTTACGGAAAGTTTAAAAAACTAGGGGTGAAATAAAACAAAAAATAAAATATTAAAATGGATAAGGAACTATATACCACATATTGTAGTCTGGTGTATATGGAAAGCTAGAAATAAAAGCAGATTTGAAGGTACTCAAATGAAAAGTATAGATATATTAGAAGAAATCAAGAATGAATATGCATTTATCTCTGCCTGTAGCCCTATAAAGTTGAGAAGTTCTAGAATGGATGATAATAGGAGAAAAGAATGTGGACTCTCAACAAGAATAAAGAAGATTCCAGAGATTAAAATTATTAGATGGGAAAACCCCCACAAAATGGACTAGTGTTAAACATGGATGGCAGCTTTAAAAGAGAGATGGGAGCTGCATGAGGAGGAGACATAATAAGAAATAATGAAGGTACAATTTTAAAAGCATTTACAATGAATGCCCCTGCCACTTCAGCATTGCATGCAGAGGTTATGGCTCTAAAAAAGGGATTACAAATATGCAAGGATAATTATATACACAATCTTCAAGTGCAGGTAGATTCGGATATCCTGGTATATCTAGTAACAGGCAAGATAGAAATGTGGCAATTTGAAGAGGATATATTAAAAATAAAAAAATTAATGTGTGAAATAAAGGGACAAATCATACATATATTTAGAAAGGCTAATGCGTTAGCAGACAAATTAGCGGATGAAGGAGTAATAAGGGGCTCACAAGAATTCGAGAGTAACAATATTCCAAAAAAATATAAAGGATTAATAAGATTAGATAAAATATGATTTCCATATATTAGAGTTCAAAAAACTAGAATTTAGGTTTAAAATACTTGGAGGAAAGAGTAGATATATTTATAATGCTTGATTTTGTTTGTTATGAATTTTATAAGTTTTTTAGGAAAAGGTCACGGAGAAGGAAAAGGGCCCCCCTGGTCCTGAGGGGAGGGCATAAAAAGATGGACCTTAAGCTGGAAAAGAAAAAATAAATTAATAATAATAATAATTAGTAGGATTCTTAAAGAATCTAAGGTGTAAAATTGTTTTAGGCCTGGATTTAATTGTACCAGGCTAGGCAGAAGGAAGGATCCAAGCACAGGTAATTGAATAACTGATATTGATAGGTAGGAAGTTTGCTCATGGTTTTCAGGAAAGTTAGCACAGCTTACTGTCAACCAAAAGCATCAAAAGCTGGGATCTGGACCTGCATATCCAGTAGCAGGGTGTGCAGTACACATTGTGTATAAATGGTGGGGATAGAATGGTCTGTTGTTGGTCTTTGGTTCCTGAGTCTGCTGTTGTAATTTTAATTAATTCTTAAACTGTAACAGCTTTTCAGCTGTTGTACATTGTGCTTAGGGTCTGAGTCAGGGTCTGTTATATAGTGAGGAAGGCTATATCAGCCCTTAAAATACTCTAGTTTGCGTCAGTCATATTGATCCTAAGTAGATGAGGAGGCTGGCTCCAACCTTGAAGAGAAATATAAAGCCCTAGGGGTCAAAGCCAAAGAAAAAGTTTCACTTCTGATGGTTGTATAAATCTCTTGAAATGGAAGTAAAGCTTATGAAGGTGGAGTCATATGAAGGAGAAAGAGAAGAGAAGAAAAAGCATATAAAGATTAAGGCAAAGAAAAAGATAACAGCCAACGGCATGAAGGAAAGCTTACTGCCCGAAGCTGCCTATACCTTCTTACTCCTTTTCTGCTTTTTTCCTTTTCTTGGTCTCACTTGTAAAGATAATGTGTTAAGGGGGTGGGGAAAGAGAAGAAAAATGGGTAGAAGTAGAGAACATTAGATATATTTTGTATGATTTTTATTGTGCAGAATAGTAGCTGAAAAGCGAATAAAGCAACAACAAAAGAGGTGATGGGGAGACAACAATAGGCCATAAGGAGGAAAAGCCATGGAGGGGCATGAAGGGAGCTAAGGACATCATAAAAAGAAAAAAACTTACCTTTATAGCATAAGCAGAATGGCAAAAAGAAGGCACGAAAATTACAGTCAATTAGAAC
>JAREIK010002714.1:142422-165422 GCA_029783825.1 Sapria himalayana
TTGAAAAAAAAAGCAATACACATCTCATAACTTTATTTATCCTCTCTAAATTCCTAACTCAACTTTCTTCTGTGCCTTATGCTGTCTTACGGCCTGTTTATTATTTATTGCTCTGGCGCCCTTGTGGTTTTTTTTTGTTCCTTTCACATATGCAGTCTCCTCCTCTGTTTTTGCATAAAATTTTGGCAACCTCTCTACTATTTTCTCTCCATTCTGTTTATCATTTATTCCTCACTCCACTTGCTTCTTATGACCTGTTAATCTCCCCATTCTATTTTTGCATAAAATTTTGGTAGCCTCTCTGTCGTTTTCTTCTTGTTTCCTTTCCTCCTTTTCCTTCTATAATCCATTCTTGACTCTGCAAAATAGACACAATGCCCACAATTGCTGATATCTGCCCACAGCAGAACCATCCTTTTTGCCTCAGTCTTCCTACCCCTGCACTTAAATCAGCATAGTAAAGTAAATATGCTTCTATTACAGCCCATAACCACTTTTACACCCTTATGCTGTTACACCCTTAAACTTAAAAGTAAAGCATGCAATAACTGCTCTTTTATTTGTGACATTATCCATCTTCCTGCATAGTCAGCTTTAACAACTTTTAAACTTTGGCTTTCTCCCCTGCATCACAGGCATTATATTTATTCTTGCAAAGCACAGTTTTATGCACCATTTTTCCTACACCACAGATATGCATTCTTATAATTCCTGCACAGTTTTATGCTCCATTTTCATTTAATTGCCTCGCGTATGCTTTATTTTCATGCATTTTTGCTGCCTCTTTGCCTCGCATATACAATTGCCCTTATATAGTTTGTAGTTTCTGCACTTTAAATTACATAAAATAGTGTCCTTCTTAATATGACAGGCCAATTACCATATTACATTTTCCTATCCCTTCATCTTGACTTATACCTGTAAACCTAAGAACCGAGCAGAGCCAATATATAACACCACAGGACCGGGGAGATCAAAATCTGCTATTGCTTTTGAATTCTAATATATGGAAATTCTACTTTATCTAGTGTAATTAGGCCTTTATATTTTTCTGGTATATTGGCTTCCTCAAACTCTTGTATTCCTTTCTTCACACCTTCTCTTGCTAATTTAACTGCTACTACATTGGCTTCCCTATATATATGCTTAATTTTTCCTTTCAAGTCAGCTAAGAGACTTCAAATTAACTCTATTTGTTCGTCATATTTCCACATTTCAATGTTATTCATAACCAGATTCACCTGTAAACTCGAATCCACCTATACTCTTATATTAATATAAGAATTTTCCTTGCATAATTTAAGATCTTTATGTTAGGTTAAAATTTCTGCATGCAAGGCTGAGGATGCTTTTTCTTTCGTAAAATAATCTTTTATAACATCGCCTTACTTATTTCTTATCAGCCCTCCTCCCCCTACCTCACCCATATCCCTATTAAAACTACCATTCGTGTTTAAAGCAAGGCTTCCCCTAAGAGGTTTTTCCCAGCTCACCAGTCTAACATCAGAGATTTTTTACTTAATTACAAGTAAACCCCAAAACCTTCTCTTCTCATTTTCGATTTCTGTATTCTTAAGTTTTAATGGAAATCCTTTTGAGATCCACGAACAATCTTTTTTGATTTCCTCTTATATGTGCTTAACATTCATTTTAATATTTTCGAACCTACTTCTATTCCAAGCTTTCCACATATTCCATACTATGATGTGCAGAATGTAATTTCTTAACCAATTACATACCTTATTCTTAGTACGACTTTCTTTCCATCTCATTAGTCTTTTATTATTATCTTCTAGTATGTTGCTTACCTGTGCATCTATCCCCAAAAAATTCCAGACTTCCACCGTTATTTTTCCTATTGAAAATAAGTGGTTTACACTTTCTATGTTAGTAAACCAACATTCACATCTGGAAACTAATTTTATCTCATTCAACTGAATATTCGAGTCCACGGGAATCACATTCGATAAAAGCTTCCACATGAATACATTCATTTTTTTGTGGAATTTCTTTCAGCTAGACTTTCTTAAATGCCTCTTGACTGATTTTTTTCTTTTTTTACTAAAATCTTTGCACTTTTAAGTGTGACTTTCTTCTGTAAATTTAGGGTCCATCTCCATACATTATTTATTAAACGTGCATTACTCTCGACTAATTCATTTTGTTTAATCATCATATTCCAATTTCTAGATGCTTTTTAAAGATTCCTACATAAATTGTTTTTTGAACCATATCTAGCTTTCATATAAGCCGCCCACAGACTATCATTATGTTTGAGCCTCCACCAGTTCTTACATGCCCATACCTTAGCCATATCATTTAATTAATAAAAACTAGAAATGCTTCCTCCTTTGAGCTGCATATATCTTTTCATTTTTTCCAATGTAGCTTATTTTTTCCTAATTTCATACCTCATAAAAAGTTGGCCATTTCCTTCTCTAAGCTGTTCAAGATGGTCTTTGACGGCTATAAGGACATTAAGATGTGTACTATAGTTCCTTGAAGAACATGTTTAATTAATGTGATTCGTCCCGCCATCCTTAACATATTCTCCTTCCATCCTGCTATTTTACCTCTTAATTTGCTTATTTAAAATGTAAAATATTCTTCTTTCCATCAACCCTCGAATATATGACAACCCAGGTACATTAGCGCCCCTTTATTCTGCTCAAAGCTTGTGATTCTTTTTACTCTTTGAATTGTCCTATCCCGTGCTTTTCTAGAAATCACAAATGACATTTATATTTATTAAGTTGTTGTCCCATTTCTTCCTCTACTGTGTCGAATAGCTTCATCATATTCTTTAATGATTTTCTTCTAGTATTTGTAAAGACAATTATATCATCCGCATAAGCTAGCCAGCTTATGTTCGGAGTATGTCTAGGATGTTTGAAACTGGAGTTATTACCCTCCATTTTCCTTTTTAAGCTAGTTATTAGTAATTCAATGTATATATTAAATAATAATGGTGATAATGGATCCCCCTGCCTAAGCCCCCTAACTGGCTTAAATTCACCACCTACTTCCCCATTAATTAAAATTTAGACCAATGCACTAGAGATACATCTATACATTAGATCTATCCAGAATTCTGAAAATCTCATTTTCCTCATCATGTATCATAAAATATCTCATTCTACTCTATCAAATGCTTAAGACAAATCTAACTTCATAATCACATTATGACCCCTAACTTTAGCTCCTATTTCTTTCATCAATTCTACAGTTAAATTGATATTTTTCATCAATAATCTATTTTTAACAAATCATGCTTGTTCTACTGAAATAATCGAGGAAATTATCCTATTTAGTCTACTCTGCATAACTTTTTTTAGAATTTTATACACCAAATTGCATAAGCTTATAGGTCTATAATCTTCACTTTTTTGTGGATTATTTTTCTTAGGTATCAGTACCATATATGAGCTGGCCCATGATTTTGTAATCTTAGCTCCTGCAAAGACTCAAGCAATTGTGGCTGTCAGTGCCTTGTTTATTATCTTCCAGGTTCGTTGGAAGAAGCCATTATTCTATCCGTCTAGACCTGCTTCACTGTCTTTATTTCCACTCAAGACTGTAGATTTTATCTCCTCCTAACTTGGGCACTCTTCTAGTAGTTTGTTTTGTTCTTCAGATACTCTTCTATTTATTTGTAGTTGTAAAGATTCACCCCTTTGTTGGCTGTGACCACAAAGATGACTTTTAAAATAATCTTCCAAAACTTTTCTAAGTTCACCTTCCTTGTCTATCCACCTGCCCATGTCATTTTTGATACCTTTTATTTCATGTTTTTGAATTTTTAATTTTGCTACTGCATTAAAATACTTGGTGTTTCTGTCCCCTTCCTTAAGCCACTTTACTTTGGCCTCTGTTTCCAAAACATTTCTTCCATATGCAGTAATAGATTTAATTCCACATTTGCTTTATTTAAATTAATTCTAGAAGTTCATCTTGATTGTTCTCATTCTCTATTTCTAATTTACTTACTTTAGATTCGGTATCCTGAATATTCTTGTTTATATTTCCAAATCTCTTTTTGTTCCATCTACCAAGTTCAAATCTTAGCCTACGTAATTTTGTAGCTAGAACCTGCATGAGGTTCCCATTTGTTGGTTTCTGCCATGAGTTTCCTACTACTTCTTCAAACTCTTTATGCAAGCCCTACATATTTTGAAATTTAAAAATGTTTTTCATCCCCTCTTAAACTTAAAATCCTAGAAGGAGGGGTTTGTGATCTGAGCATGTTCTGCTCAAATGTTTCACTTTCACCCCTCCAAAGTAATCAACCCATTTAATGTTATAGAAAATATGGTCAAGTCTAGACCAGATCGTTCCCCTATTTTTCTGGTTATTGCACCATGTAAAACTCGGGCCCATGTACTTAGCTTCCATAAGGTTCATATTATTAATTACCTCATTGAATTGAGCTATAGTTGAGGGGTCAGGCGATTTCCCCACTTTTTTTTTCCTTAGAATTTCTAATAACATTAAAGTCCCCTCATCATTATTGGAGTGTTTTTATCTGCTATCTTTCTCATTTCCTCTCATAAATCTTTCCTTTTTCTTTCGAGTTACTAGCATACACTATCGATATTATTGGATAAGTGTTATTCTTTAGTTTAATTGTTACACTTCATCTAATTGTTCCTCTTCATTTACTTCTTCTTCTACTCTTTTTTTCATCTTCTTCATGTTATTCTTATTAATCTTCTTTTTTTTATCATCATCATCTTCATCTTCTTCTTATTCTTATATCTCATTCTTCATCTTTCCCTTCTTGTATGTATTTTTCTTCTTCTACTTATTTTTCTTATTCTACTACTTCTTCTTCTTTTTTATTATCATTATTATCTTCTTCTTTATTATCTTGTTTCTTTCCAACTTATTTTTCTTATTGTTCTTCTTTGTCTTCTTTTTCTTCTTCATCTACTTTTTATACTTTTTCTTATTCTTCTCCTTAGTTTCGTTCTCCTTCTTCTTCTTCTTATTCTTTTTCATGTTCTTTTTTTTCCTCTTCTCCTTATTTTTTTCTTTTTCTTTTTTTTCTTCTTCTTTTTCTTCAACCTTTTCTTGTTCATTTTTTTCTTCAACTACACCCCGATCTTCGCTTTCTTCTTCTTACTTATACAACAACAATAACTACTACAACAATAACTACTAATTTTTCTACTTTTTTTATTCTAATACTTGTTGTTCTTTTTGTTCTTCTTTTTTATGTTCTTATTCTTCTTGTTTTTTTTCTCATTCTTCTTCTTGTTATTGTTCTTTATCTTCTTCATTTATTTCTACATATTCATCATCATCTTTTTTTGATTATCTTCTTCTTCTTATTTTTATTCTTATTCATTTTCTGCATCTTCTGCCTTATCATCATCATCTTCTTCTTTTTATTTTTTTTCTTCTTCTTGTTCTTCAGCTTCTTCAACATCATCTTCTTTTTCTTCTTTTTTTATTCTTCTTATTCTACAGTTTCTTGTTTTTGTTCTTCTTGTTTTTTTATTATACTTTTTGTTGTTGTCATTCTTCTTCTTCTTCTATTTCTTCTTCTTATTATTATTCTTCTTTTTCTATTGTTGGTATTCATTTTTTCTTGTTCTTCATCATCTTATTCTTTTATTTCTTTTTCTTTTTCTTCTTCTTCTTATTTTTCTTCTTCACCATCACATGCATCTCCTTTTTTTTCTTCATCATCATCCTCTTCTTTTTATTCTTCTTCATCATCTACTTGATCTTATTTTACTACATTATGATCATCATCACCTTCTTCTAATTATTCTTTTTCTTTTTTTTTGTATTCTATTTCTACTTGTTCATCATAATAATAATCAATTTTCCATTCTTCTTCTACTTCTTCTTCTTCATAGTCATTTACTTATCTTCCTTCGACTTTTTTTTAATTCTTCTTCTTCGACTTGTTCTTCATTTTTTTCATCTTCTTTGACTTCATCATCATCATCTTCTTCTTCTTCTCATCATTTGTTTTTTTCTTCTTCTTCTACAGCTTCTTCTTCTTCTTTTCTTTTTCTTTTCTTTCTTCTTGTTCTCTTTCTTGTTACTCATCTTCTACCTATATCTTCTTCTTCTTCCTCTTCTTAATGTACTTCTCCTTCTTATTTTTATTGTACTTCTCATTCTTCTTCTTGTTCTTCTTCTTCTTCTTTTTATTCTTTTTTCTTCTAGTTCTCCTCCTCCTTCTTCTTATACTTTTTCTTTTTCATCATCATCATCATCTTTTTTTTTCTACTTTTACTTCATCATCATCATCTTCTTCTTCTTTTTCTACATCTTATTCTTCTTCTTCTTTATTTTCTTCTTCTTCTTCACAATCTTATTTATCTTCTCAATCATTTTCTTTTTCTTCTTCTCCATTTTTTTATTTTTATTGCTCATCATCATCTTCTTTTTATTAATGTTCTTCTTTTTCTTGTTTGTATTGTTCTTTTTTTTAATCATCATCTTGTACTATTTCTTAATCTTTTTGATTCTTCATCTTTTTTTTATTATTGTTTACCTACTTATTCTTATTCTTCTTCTTCTCTAACTACTTATTCTACTTCGTATTTTTTTTTCTTTTTATTCTTCTACTTTTTTATCTGCTTATTCTTCTTGTTCTTCTTCATTTCTTTACTTTGTATTATTCTTCTTCTTTATTGTATACTTAGTCTTCTTCTCTTTCTTCCATGTCATCTTTTTCTTGTTTTTCTTTTTTTTTTCTTCTACTACAACAACAACTACAACTAATTCTTCTTCTTATTTTCTTTATCTTATTTTTTTTCTTCTTTTTCTTTTACTTATTCTTCTTGTTCTTATTATTATTCTTATTCTTCTTTTTCTTCTTCATTATCTTTTTCTTATTCATCTTATTCTTCTTATTCAACATCATCATTTTCTTCATATTGATAATCATATTCTTTTTCTTCTTTTTATTCTTATTCTTCATAATCTCCTTCTTCTTTGTTTTTTTCTTTTTTTTCTTCTTCTTATTCTTTTTTTTTACTATTAATACTACTACTTATTTTTATTATTTTACATATTTTTATTCTTCATCTTTATCTTTTTTCATCATCATCATCTTCTTTCTCTTCTTCTTTCTCTTCTTTTTCATCATTATTATTGTCATCATATTCTTTCTCTTCTTCTTCAACTTCTTCATCTTCTTCATCATTGTCATCTTCTTCTTCTACTTTATCTTTGCCTTTTTTTTCTTCATCATCATCATCTTCTTCAACTTATTATTATTATAATTATTTTTATTTTTATTTTTATTTTTATTTTTTTTCATCTTCTTCATCATTGTCATCTTCTTCTTCTACTTTATCTTTGCCTTTTTTTTCTTCATCATCATCATCATCTTCAACTTATTATTATTATAATTATTTTTATTTTTATTTTTATTTTTTTTCATCTTCTTTTTCTACTTCTCCAACTCCTTTTATTCTTAATTTTATTCATCATCATAATCATAATCATCATCTTCTTCTTCTATTCATTTTTATTCGTCTTCTTTTACTTTTAAGGCTGCTGCTGCTGCTGCTTCTTCTTCTTCTTA
Organism: Sapria himalayana; assembly: GCA_029783825.1. Taxonomy (NCBI): domain Eukaryota; kingdom Viridiplantae; phylum Streptophyta; class Magnoliopsida; order Malpighiales; family Rafflesiaceae; genus Sapria; species Sapria himalayana. The sequence continues at coordinate 149,972 of JAREIK010002714.1, forward strand.
ATCTATTTCTTCCTTTTCTTGTTATTTTTTTCATTTTTTTCTTCATATTATTCTTATTTTTTTTCTTCTTATTTTTTTTTATTTTTCTTCATCTTCTTCATTATTCTTTTACAACAACAAAAATTTCTTATTCTCTTTCTTTTTCTTATTCTACATTTTTCTTCTCCTACTTTTTCTTCTTCTTTTTCATGTTCTTCTCATTCTTAATCTTTTTCAACTTCTTATTCTTCTTTATTCTTCATCTTATACTTCTTCTTCTTCTAGTTCATCATCATCGTCATCTTCTTGTTTTTCTTTATCTATATCTTTCTTTTCTTAATCTTCTTTTTCTTATTTTTTTTTCTTCTATTTCTTTTTTTTCTATATATATTTATTCTTATTCTTCTACTTATTCTTTTTATTCTTCTTCATTATTATCATTATCTTCTTCTTTTCTTCTTCGTTTTCTTTGTTATCATTTTCTTCTTCTCCTTTTTATTCTACTTATTCGCCTTATTTGTCTTATTTTTTTTATATTTCATTATCATCATCGTCATCTCCTTCTTCTTATTCATCAACATTTTCTTTTTTATTTTTTTTTCTACTTTTTATTCTTCTTTTTCTTTTTTATTTTTCTTCTACTACTTCTTTTAGTTCATCATCATAATCATCATATTATTATTATTCTTTTATTACTACCTTTTATTCTTCGATTTCTTCTTCTTAATCTTATTATTCTTCTTCTTCATCTTCTTCATATACTACTACCTTTTCTCCTTTTATTTCATTCATCATTTTTAACTTATTATTATTATTCTTCTTCTTATTCTTATTATTTTTCTTCGTCTTCTTGTTCTTGTTCTTGTTCTTATTCTTATTTTTGTTTTTCTTCTTCTTCTTCCTTTTTTTCTTCTTCTTCCTTTTCTTCTTCTTCCTTTTCGTCTTCTTCTTTCTTTTTTTTCTTCTTCTTCCTTTTCTTCTTCTTCTTCTTCTTCTTTTTATTTTTCTTCTTTTTCTTTTTCTTCTCTATCATCAACTTCTTCTACTTACTTTTTTTTTCTTAATCTTTTTTTTCATCTTCTTATATTTTAGTTTCATCTTATAATTATTCTTATTCTACTGCTGCTACTATGACTTCTATTACAACTGCTACCACTACTAATACTACATCTACTACTACTATTACAACTTTTTTTTCTTATTTTAATTTTTCTCCTTCTTTTTTATTATTCTTCTATTTTATCTTTTTCATCATCATCATAACTTCTTTATTTCCTTCTTCTTCTTCTTCGTGTTTTTTTGTTCTTCTTTTTTCTTGTTGTTTTCTTACTTCTTAATTTTCTTCATCATCATCATCATATTCTTCTTTTCTTCTTCTTATTATCATCTTCATCTTTTTTTTTGTTCTTCAACATCACAATATTTTTACACTTATTCTTCTTATTCTTCATTTTAATTATTTTCCTTCTTCTACCACTTCTTCTAATTTTTCGTTCTTATATTTTTTTTCTTATTCTTCTTCTTTTTATTTTTATAATTATTATTCTTCTTCGACTACTTCATCTTCTTCTTCTTCTACTACTACTACTAATTTTTCTTCTTCTTCTACTTCCTCTTGTTATTTTTCTTATTATTTTTCTTATTTTTTTATTATTCTTCTTTTTCTACTTATTTTTGTTATTATTAGTCTTTGTCTTCCTTTCCTAAATTTTTTCTCTTTTCTTTTGTTTATTTTTATTCTTCTTTTTCTTCATATTATTAATTCTTTTTATTCTTCTCCTCCTTTGTATAGTTCTTCATCGTATTCTTCTTCAACTTTTTATTCATCATGTTAATCCTCTTCTTATTATTTTTCTTATTTTTCTTTTTATTATTCTTATTATTCTTATTCTACTTTTTCATTTTTCTTATTATACTTCTATTTCTTTGTATTCTGCTTCATCATCATCATCATCATCTTCTTCTTCATTTTCTTTTTTTCATCTTCTTTCACTTCGTCTAATTATTCTTCCTTTTTTTATTATTCTTCTTTTTCTACTTCTTCTACTTTTTTCTCCTTATGTTTTTTTATTCTTTTCTTCTTTTTCTTCCTTTTCTTCTTCTTCTTCTTCTTCTTCTTCTTCTTTTTCTTCTACTTTTTATTCCTATTCTTCTTTTTCCTACTTCTTTTTCATTTTATTACTCTTCTTCAACTCTTTCTTTTTCTTCTTTATCTTCTTCTTCTTTTTCTTGTTATTTTTTTATTCTTCTTCTTTTCTTCTTTTTCTTATTTTTCCACTTCTTCTTCAACCTCCTATTCTTCTTCTTATTCTTCTTGTTGTTGTTCTTCTTCTTCTTCTTCTTCTTCTTCTTCTTTACCTTTTACTTATACCACCCGTTCATATTCATATTCTTATTCTTCTTCTTAGTCTTCATCTTCTATTCTTCTTCTTAGTCTTCATCTTCTATTCTTCTTCTTAGTCTTCCTCTTCTATTCTTCTTCTTCCTTTTCTTCTTCTTCTTCTTCTTCTTATTTTTTTATCAACTTCTTCTTCTCCATCTCTTCTCCATCTTCTTCCTCTTCCTCTTCTTCTTCTTCCTTTCTTGTTCTTCTTTTTATTCTTACTCTTTTTCTTCTACCACTTTTTCTTCTTCCTCTTTTTCCTTTTCTTCTTTAAATTCTATATTTTCTTCTTATCCATCATTTTTCATTGTTATTTTCTTTCTAATATTCTCCTTCTTTAACTTCTAATTTTTCTCCTACTCCTTTTTTTTCTTCATTTTATTCATCTTCTTATTTTTCTTCTTCTTTTTTTTAATTCCTATTCTACTACTTCTTCTTTTACCTCTAATTTTTCTTTTTCTTTTATTCATCTTATTCTTCTTCATATTCTTTTTCTTCTTCTTAATCTTTCTCTTCTATTTCGTCTTCTTAATCCTTTACATTTCTTATTCCTCTTCTTCTTCATCTTTATCAGATCTACTTCTTCAACTTTTTCATTTTATTGTTTTTATTCTTTTTTTTACCCATTCTTCTTGTTCTTCTCATTCTTCTTAATCTACTTCTTCCTTTTCTTCTTCTTATCCTTGTTCTTTCTCTTCCCCTTTTTCTTTTTCTTTTTCTTTTTCTTTCTCTTCTTATTCTTCCTCTTATTCTTCCTCTTATTCTTTCTCTTCTTCCTTTTCTTCTTCTTCTTCCTCTTCTTCTTATTCTACTTTTTCTTCTTATTTTTTTTCGTCATATTCTATTTCAAATACTTATTCTTTATATTCTTGTTCTTCTTCTAATTTTTCCACCTCTTGTTCTTGTTCATCATCTTTTTCTTCCTCCTCTTCTTTTACCAATAAAAATACTACGATTATTTCTTCATTTTTTTATACTTTTCTTCTGCCTCTTCTTCTTCTTTCTATTTTTCTTTTTCTTAATTCTCTTTTTTTTAATAAAATATTATTTTATTAATAATAACCCTCTCTTTTGGCGGAGGAATACTGGTAATACAAACTATCATCTACCCTTAGCCCTTTTACACCCAATCTTCAAATACAATTAAAATACATTTAACCAATCTAATAAAATGTAATTTTATTTGTGCTATGACTATGTTAATCTATGACTCCTATCTTTACCTTTTTGTACAAGGAGAAGTTCCTTCTGAAGGTTAATAACTATCCTTATGATGGTAGCTTATCCCTTGTCTTGCTTTAACAATCTTTCGGTGAGTATTCTATATTTCGTGGCTTCTACAGTGTCTTATCTCTTTTAAATCTGAATATGATTCTCCCTCCAGCATCTTTAGCTAACTCGAGTCTTGAGTCATCTCGTGCCTTCTTTAATTTTTAGCTTAATTCCTTCCACTGTCTTATTATGGTAGCTAGGTTTTTGAACATCTTTATAAGCTGTCCTCCCAAGTGATTATTATTGAATGCTATTATTTATATCTTGATTAACCCTTCACCTACATTTTTTTCCTGCATAAAATAAATTCTATCATACACATAATTAAAATCTTGTATCCCCTCTTCCCTGTTCAGACCAATTATCAATATGGCTTGATACATCAGGTATAGCTCCATTGCTGTTCAGCATTATTTGAAATGCTCTACTTTCTTCCATCTTTTTGCTTTTCATTCCTTCACTGTCCTCTTTAACTTTTACAGCTTGCACCTATATATTACAGACTTCCTACATACAACCAGAAACAAACTTCCAACAACACCCATTTTAAAATAACAGACTACCAGCAACACACACTTAATAACACAGACCTCCAGAAAAATAGCATAGACTTCCAGCATATATATTACCCATTACTAACAATACCATTTAAACATATCTAGCCTTCCAATCTGAATAGTCCACCAAACTATGGACATGCAGAATAATGTACCTGCAGAGCATACTACATATCTATACATCCATTATCTTTTCTCAAACCAGTCCCCTGATGTTATTTCAATTAGTTTCAATTTCTTCTTTCCTATCTACCAGTAGAAAACAACAAAAAAGCAGAAAAAAAACAAACAGAAAAACAAAAGCCACTTACCTTATCTCGATCACACCTCAGGACCAGGGTGATCTCTTATACGGAATTATTTTCCTATTTGAAAGGCAAGTTCTAATTAATATTTTTATTTTTTCAAATATAAGGAAAATCTTTTCTATCAAGATTTAATATTCCAGTAAATTTTTTTGGTAAATTCTCTTCATTATAGTCCTGATCACCTTTTTATTTTTTCCCTCTTTAGCTAAAATATCTGCTAATGCATTCGCCTCTCTAAAAATGTGCTTTATCGAAAAGTTTAGAAAGATCATATAATTTAGAATATCCTTTATGTCATCTTCATATTTACACATCTTTGTCTGCTTTTTGATTAAATTAACAACAATTTTCGAATCTATTTGAATATCTATATTTTTAATTTCTAGTTTTCTACATAACTTAATACCCTCTCTTAAAGCTAATATCTCCGCATGAACGGCTGAGGATGCTTACATCTTTCTACTGAAGGCTAATATTAGTCGTCCTTTCGAATTTCTAATAACTCCTCCACCTCCTGCTTCGCCCATATCTCTATCGAAACTACCATCTGTGTTTAGAGCTATGCTACATTGAGGTGGTTTTCCCATTTTATACATATTAAAGTAATTCTGCCCCCCATACTTAAATATTCCTCTTTCCATACCGAGATTTTCTTTTTTAACTTATTTAATAAAAATTCTAAATATATTATCTTAAGTTTAACTTCATATATCGGGCAGCCCAAATAGATCATTTCTTTTTTATTATGGGAGAAGCCTGGAATGTTTTTGATTTTATGAGCTAATGCAATTGGAGCCTTTTGTGAAATCATGTATTGACATTTTCTTTTATTTAATTTTTGACCTATTTCTTCCTCCATGCATTTCAATAAGTTCATCATATTTTGTAGTGATTTGCTACTGCCATTAGTGAATATAATTACATCATCTGCATATGCAAGACAACTCACTAATGGAGTGTTCCTCGGCTGTTTGAATGTGCCTATCCTACCCTTCCTCATTTTATCTTTAAGGTTAACTTTTAAGAGTTCCATATAAATATTAAATAATGATGGTGAAAGTGGATCACCCTGTCTTAAACCTCTAACTGGTATTATTTCTTCTCCTACCTTTCCATTTGTGATAATTCTAGCCCATGTATTAGAAATACATCTATAAATCAAATCTATCCATGTTTCAGAGAAACCCATCTTTCTCATGAAAGAACAAAGAATGCTCCATTCTACTCTATCAAAAGCCTTGGATAGATCCAATTTTATAATGACATTTTGCCCTCTTGATTTGGATTCTATTTCTCTACTCATTTCTTTAGCCAAGCAAATATTTTCCATTATTAATCTATTTTTCATAAAACCAGCTTGTTCTTCAGAAATAATTTTAGGTAAAATTGAATTTAATCTATTTTGTAAGATTTTAGAAACAATTTTGTAAATAGTATTGCATAGGCTTATTGGTCTAAAATCCTCCCCATTCTGCGGATTTTTTATTTTAGGTATAAGAATAATGTGAAAACTTCCCCATTTTTTTCCAAATTCAGTCCCACAAAAAATACTATTAAGCGATTTTTCTATATCCTTCTTTATTATATCCCAACAGGCTTGGAAAAAATAGTTGTACCATCCATCCGGTCCTGCTGTACTATCTATGTTCATACTATATATCACTGTTTTGATTTTTTCTTCTTCTGGATGCTTAGTTAGCATGTTATTATCTTATATGGTGATTTTATTTTCTATGTTTTTTAAAAGTGAATTTCCTTTTATTTCTCTTATTCCACTTAATTGATTTTCAAAAAATTTTGTGAAATAGTTTTGAATGTCTGAATCTTTTTCAAGTCATTCTTCCCTATTATCTCTAATACCTCTAATTCTATGTTTCTGATATTTTAACTTAGCTATTTTTTGAAAAAACTTTGTATTTTTATCCCCTTCTTTAAGCCATTTAATTTTAGATTTTTGTTTCCAAAAAACTTCTTCCATTAATATTTTTAGATTTAATTCTGTTTGTGCCTTGCTAAGAGCACTTTTATTGTCTATATTTTGAGTTTTTTCAAATTCTATTTCTCTTTTTAATACTAGTTCCTCTGCATCTTTTATATTTTTTGCTATATTCCCAAAAGTATCCTTATTCCACTTTTTTAATTCAACTTTTAACATACTCAACTTATTATTTAATATTTGAATAGGATTACCTAATGTCTCTTTATTCCAAGACTGTTTCACCATCTTTAAAAAATCATGGTGTAAATACCAAGAATTCTGGAATCTAAAAGAACCTCCTGTATGAGTAGATTTTATAATCGTGATTAATAATGGGCTGTGATCAGAGCAGGTTCTGTTTAAGTGTTTCACTTCTGTAGAGCCAACTTGATCTAGCCATTTAAAATTAAATAAGACTCTATCCAGTCTCGCCCATATTGTGCCTTTTTTCCTCAAGTTATTACACCATGTAAACTGTGAGCCTAAAAATTTAGCTTCTATTAAATTTGTTTTATTTATTATATCATTAAAGTGAGACACCCCTCCTTTATTTGGTGTCCTACAATCCTTCTTTTCTTTAATACTTCTAACTATATTAAAATCTCCACCGATAATCCAAGGTTTTTTTTCCATCGAAATTTTATTCATTTCCTCCCATAATTCTTTTCTCTCTTCTCTTTTATTTTTTGCTTAAATTATTGTTATTATTTCATTTTCATCTTGACTTAAACTAAAGTTTATTAGTTAGTTAGTTTCTTTTAATATTTTTATATGTAAGTTATCTTTCCATAAAATCCAAATTTTTCCATTATTATTAGCATACCCATTTTCGAATCCTAATAAATTTTTATAATAATTTAGCTGAGCTTTATCCACCATAGGTTCAGCTATCGAAATTAGATTAATTTTATACATATATATTAGTCTTTTTAATCTATTTCTTGATGGGGGGTTTGCTATTCCCCTAATATTCCAGTAGATGTACTTATACATTTCTTATTGATTTAGCTTGTGCTCTAGTGGTGCATTTAGTTTCGTATATCTTATTCAAATGCTTTTTTTTCATGGTTCTAGGTTTTCTTATTGAGCTTAGTTCTTGTTCCTTCTCATCTTTCCAATCCCTACCAAATTGAATGGCCATAATTTTTAGTTCTTAAATTGCCCGATCTCTATTTCCCATTTTTTGTTTTAGCTTGAGTTTTTCTATATTAATGTCATCGTTATTGATTCTAATTTTTGGCTCATTGTCTTCCCCATCCGTATAGAGGGAAGTCAAGCTTTTTATTTCTGATTCCTCATCTGAATCTTCTTCAACCAGTACTGCCCAGCTATTATTTTTTTTTGTTTCTTATTTTTCATTTGATTTCTGGTTCTCCTATTTAACTCTGAAATTTTTTTCATCATTTCTCTCCTTTTAGCATTTTCTATGGATTCTATTCTTGCCTCCTCACTATTCTGCCTATTATATTCAATTAAATTTTGATCTTCAACTTCTTTATTCTGTATGTCTGTTTGGACAATCAGTTGAGGTTTTTTTTTGATATTTAACCATTTCTCCTTTACTTTCAAATGCTCTTTTCTTCTCTTCTAGATTCTGTTTATTTTCGTTTCTTTTTTTGTTAACCAAACATACCTCTATAGCATGTCCCATCTTTCTGCAGCATGCACAAAAAGGAGGGAGGTATTCTAGAACTATAGTTTTCCAAAACCCGCCTTCCTTTGTGTTTCCAATCCAGATACGGTGAAGAAGAGATTTCTGCAAGTCCACCTCTACACAGATTCTTGCAACACTCGGTCTAGAGAGTGTTACTGTAGCATCATCAAGAAGAAGAGGAGAGCCCAATACACACGCAATACGATATAATGCCAATTTATAAAAATAGTGAATCGGGAGCATAGGTAATAGGAACCATACCGGAGCCAACGACGATTCCTCCTTTGTGTTAAATTCTGGAGTCCATTTAAAGGTTCTCATGGGGTATCCCATGATATACCAAGCTCCTTTCAACCATAAGTGATAGAAATCCTCCTCGGAATGAAGTTGTATTAACACATGTTTCTCATCAATCAGTCTGATTTTGATCAAGGTTTTGAGTTTCAATGATTCGAAAAATGCCCTAATATGATCAATACGAGGCCTTCCATGCGAAAATTTTCCCACAAGTGTGTGTGTATGAGTTGCAGAGAACTTGTGAATTTCCTCGGCCGAGAAGAATATCGAGGGCTCCTCGATATTTTTTTCTTGAATTTGCGAGAAGCTTGCGATAGGAGGTGCGATTTTTCTAATAAAATCAAAAAAGGACTTCTTATTAACTAAGTAATCAAATTCCATTGAAATTAGCTCAAAACTTGCTTCTTCTTCTACCCAATTACAGGTTTCTCTCTCTAGAAAATTGTTTCTCTCTCTAACAAGTTGAGAGCGTTCTTAATTCTCTTTTTCTTCTTTTTCATCTTCTTCTATTTATTCTACCTCTTCTTCTTTTTATTCCTCCTCTTTTTTATTTCTTCTTCTAATCATTCTTCTTCCTATTCTTCTTATTCTTCTTCTTCTTCTTCTTCTTCCACTTCTTCTACTTCTTAATCATCATCATCATAATCTTTTCATCTTCTTTTTTTTTTTCTTCTTCTTTTTCTTTTTCTTCTTCTTTTTCTTCTTCTTTTTCTTCTTCTTTTTTTCTTCATTTTCTTTTTCCTATTCTATTTCCAAATATATTCTTTCATTTTTCTTCTACTTCTTATCTTCTTTTTCTTCTTCCTCTTATTCTTCTACTTCTTCTTTTGCTTCTTCTTTTTCTTCTTCTACTTCCTCTTATTCTTCTTCTTTTTCTTCTTTTATTCTTCTTATTCTACTACTACTACTACTACTAATCCTTCTTCTTCTTCTTCTTCTTCTTCTTCTTTTTCATCATCATCATCATCACCTTCTTCTTCTTATTATTATTATTATTATTATTCTTCTTCTTCTTCTCTTTTCATTCTTGTTTTTCTTCTTCTTCTTCCTATTCCTCATCATCTTCTTCTTCCTCTTCTTCTTCTTTCTCTTCTTCTTCTTTCTCTTCTTCTTCTTCTTCATCTTCTTTTTTATTTTTTATCTTTTATTGTTACTCTTGTTCTATTTCATCATCATCATCATCATCATCATAATCTTTTTATAAATCATTCTTTTCTACTTCTTCTAATTCTTCATCTATTACATTTTCTTTTTCTTTTTCCACTTCTTTTTCCTCTTTTATTAAAATTATGCCCTCTCTTTTGGCAGAGAAATACCTTTTTTACAAACTATTAGCTACCCTTTACCCCCTTACACCCTTTCAAAATTCAATAAATTTATTAGGAACCTATTTCTATCCTTCTAGGCACACTTTATGAGATACATAGATGGTAATCTCTTAATTTTAAAAGCTGATTTGTTGTTTCATTTTCCTGCTTTTCTGCCCAAATATTTATGTTTCTTTCACTCTAGTATAGCGATTCTACTCCTCCCTATTCTGATTCTTTATGTTTCCTCATTAACATCCCTTTCCTTGTTAACTCCCTCCCCTCAACCACTCTTTATCCTTCTCCTCACCACTTCATACCCGGCAGAAAGATACAAACAAAGCAGAAAAAACCAGCTATCTCCTTACCTTCTTACTTACCCAAGTCCATAGCCGCAAGAGTTATTGCTGCCTTTTCCTAGCCCTTTCCATGCTCCATTAGGCTGCAAACCTATACCATGACCTACAAACCTGACCTCTTCCACTACCGTTTCCCATATAACCAAAAAAACAGACCATCCTAGACATATTCACTATACATTTGTCTAAAAAACATACATTTGTCTAAAATACAGACATATCCTAGACATACAGAAAATAAATTACAAATAAAACTATCTCTTCGCATCTCTTCCTAGCTCCTTTGAGCCTTTCGCTTCCCATCCATGAGTTGATATTACTCTACCAGCAGCTACCTGCACCTCGAGGAAAACACAACACACTACACAAAACAGCACAAGCGTACCTCTCTCGGGATATAAACCCTGTATTCTCCTGCCATTACTGTCTCTTTCTATGTCTCTTTGAGTTAGATGCTGTATACCTGTAACACAGAGACAAAATAGTACAAACAATATTTTGTCTCCTTTAACCTATGTCCATTGTACTTTCTTGAAGGCTGCATATTCTAACATATGGATAGGTCATTTTAACCAGCTTAGCCACCCCTAAGAACTTGTTAGGAATATCACCCCCGTTAAATTCTTGTGTACCCCTATGTATGCCCTCCTTTTCCAGCTTATCTGCTAGTGCATTGACCTCCCTGTATACGTGTGAAATTTTGGCCTCCAGCTCTTCCATTAGGTCCCTTATTTTTTCCGTGTCTTCCATGTATCTCCACATTTGTAATCTTTTTGAAGCTAACCCTTCTAGAAGCTTTGAGTCTACCTGAATTTGTATCTTCTTTAGATTTAGCCCTTTGCAAATCTAGACTCCCCTAAGTAAGGCTTGTATCTCAGACTGTAAGGCTGAATTAGCCTTATTTTTCATAGTAAAAGCTTTTATAATCATACCTTGTGCATCGCTAATCACTCCTCCTCCACCCGCTATACCCATGTCCCTATTAAAGCTACCATCTGTGTTGAGGGAAAATGTTTCAATTGGTGGTTTAACCCAATAAACTCTTTTTAGACCCAACCACCCCTCTTTTTTAAAACTCAGCCCCCATTTAATTCTCAGGTTTTTTGATGTATTAATATTATTAGTTTTAATCGGCTTTAGGGCCGAAATAATTGAGATTTCCTTCTTTATATCCTTCAGAATCTCTTCTGAATGCATCTGTATTCCTTCATACCTACTTTTATTCCTTGCTTTCTATATACACCAAATGATTACTGAGGGAATGTTACTCTTAAACCAGGCTTGAACCTGACTTTTGGGTTTCTCCCTATTCCAGTATATCAATCTGTTTTCTAGTTTTTCAGCTTTTGACTGTCTCTCTGTGTTATCTAACTGATTCCATATCTCCCCTGCTATTTTCCCATTCGAAAAAAGATGATTGGTGCTTTCTATTTCTGAGTGGCAGCATTCGCATCTTGAGGCCAACTTTATGCCTTTCCTTTGTATATTTAGATCTACTAGCGTGGCTTCTATGAGCGTTCCCCACATTAATGTTTTCATTTTCTGTGGAATGTCCCCTTTCCAAAATACCTTAAAAATCAGTCTATGCTTGTGCTTGTTTCTTAATATATTCTTTGCGGATTTAAGGGTGAATTTTCCATTTGCGTTTAACATCCATTTCCAACCGCTTTTATTTAATTTGGAGTGAGCCTCTACCAAATCTTTTTGTTTTATCATCAATTTCCAGGCTTTTGATGCTTTCTTTGAGACTTTCAGTTGCTCTTTTTCCCATCCATACTTGCCACACATAAAGCTTGCCCACGGGCTATTATTTTCTTTCAACCTCCACCAGCTTTTACCGGCCCATGCACTAGCCATATCAGTAAGACTAGTAAATCCTAGGCCTGCTTCCTCCTTGGGAAAACATATATTTTCTCACATTCGCCAATGTAGTTTTGGCTTACCTTCCCTCTTTCCCCATAATAAATCCGCTATCTTATTTTCCAATCTCTCTATGGTCTTTTTTAAAGGATGTATAATAGTTAATATATGCGCAAGTGAGCCTGTAATACTTGTTTAATTAGTATTATTCTACCTTTCATGCTTAAAAGATCTTTCTTCCAACCTGCTATTTTTTCTTTCATTCTCCCGACTTAGTAACTTAAATATTCTTCTTTTAATCCTCCTTCAAATATAGGGCAGCCTAGGTACTTTAATGCACCTTTCTTTTGGGTGAAACCTGTAATATTTATAACCCTTTGGGAAACTTTATCCGGTGCTTTTTCCAGGAGCATAAATTGACACTTCTTTATATTTAAAGTTTGCCATTTTTCCTCTTCTAGCGTGTGCAATAATTCCATCAAATTTATAAGAGATTTCCTACTAGCATTTGTGAAAATAAACACGTTGCCTGCATATGCCAGGCAACAAACTCGAGGGGTATTCTTAGGTTGCCTGAACATTAGTATTTCTTCTTTTTCCATTTCATCTTTTAAATTTATCAGTAGTATTTCCAAGTAAATATTAAATAAATAAGGTGATAGAGGATCTCCTTGCCTTAAGCCTCTCACAGGCTTAAACTCCTTCCCTATCTCCCCATTAATTATGATCTTAACCCATAAGCTTGATATACATCTATGGATTAGATTTTTCCAAAATTCCGAAAAACCCATCTTCCACATTATAAAGCATAAAATTGATCATTCAACCCATCAAATGCTTTTGAAAAATCGAGTTTTAAGGCCACATTGTGACCCCTTGCTTTGGCCCCAACTTCACTCATAATTTCTGATGCTAGGCTTATATTTTTCATTATCAATCTATTTTTTACAAAACCAGATTGTTCTTGTGAGATTATGTTAGGAAAAATAACACTAAGTCTATTTTGTAACAGCTTTGTTAAAATCATGTAAATCGAGTTACACAGGCTAATTGGATGAAAATGCTCACATTTTTGTGGGTTTTCAGTTTTTGGAATAAGAACAATGAACGAGCTTGCCCACTATTTTTTGATCTCTACTCCTTCAAATATCTAGTTTATAGCCTGTAACAAGTCTAATTTAATAATATGCCAGCATGATTGAAAAAAAAGCATTATTCCAGCCATCTGGTCCTGCTGCACTATCTTTATTCATACCAAATTCAACTGTCCTTACTTCCTCTTCATCCGGAAATTCAGCCAACTTCACATTATCACTATCCGTCACTTTCTGTTTATTTTTTGTATTAAACTATTACTTTCTCGCCTCATATTTTCACACAAATATGTTTTTAAGTATCCTTCTAGCTGTGCTTTTATCTCCTCTCCTTTTTTGACCCATTTACCTTCATAGTTTTTTATAGCTTTTATATTTTGTTTTTGGGACTTGATTTTTGCCATAGTATGAAAAAATTTGGTATTATTATCTCCTTTCTTTAACCACTTGATCCTAGCTCTCTGTTTCTAGAAAATATCTTCCATGTTTATGCTACGTCTTAATTCAGCCTCTGCCCGACTTAACTCTTGTCTACTCTCCTCATTTTGGTCTCTCTCATATTCTATTTTGCTTTTCTCCACCTTTTCCTCTGCCTGTATTATATTTTTATTTATGTTTCCAAATAATTCCTTATTCCATGTGGTTAGCCTAATTTTTAGTCTACGTATTTTTATCGCTAAAACTTGTAGTGGATTACCTGTAGCTTTTTCTGTCCATGAATTTTTAACTACTATTTCAAAATTCGCATGCAAGCCCCACATATTTTGGAATTTGAAGGATTTTTTAGGCTTATAATTATACTGGTAAGTCAAAAGTATAGGACTATGATCAGAACAGGTTTTATTTAAATGTTTAATAGTTGTAGATCCATGTGAATCTACCCAATTCTTCTTTGTCTTTCTCTTCTTATTCCAATTCTTCTTCACTTTCTGCTTATATTTTTTTTCTTTTTCTTTTTCTTCTTATTTTTTTCTTCTATTTTTCTTCTTCCTCTTATTTTTATACTTCTTCTTCTTCTTCTTCTTTGTCCTCTTCAATATTTTCTCTTCCTCTACTTCTTCTTTGTCCTCTTCTTTGTCTCCTTCTCATTCTTCATTTTTATCTTATTCATCTTTTTATTTATTCTACCTCTTCTTCTTATTCATTTTCCTCTTCTTTTTGTTCTTCCTCTTCTTATTGTCCTTCTTCTCTTTCTTCTTCTTCAACTTCTTCTTCTAGTTCTTCAGCTCTTTCTTTTTCTTCTTCTTATTCTACCTATTATTTTACTTCTTCCTTTTGTTTTTCTTATTCTTCATTTTCTTCCTCTTGTACATCTTCTTCTTCATTATCTTCTTCCTCGTATTCTTCTCTTTCTTTTTTCTCTTCATTATCTTCATCTTCTTCACTCTGCTAGTTCTTCTTTTTCTTCTCCTTTTACATATTCTTCTTTTCCTTTTTTTTCCTCTTCTTCTTACTCTTCTTCTTTGTCCCTCTTCTTCTTCCTCTTTTTCTTTTTCCTATTTATTTTCTCCTTCATCTTTTTGTTTTTCATTATCATCATCTTCTTCTTCTTCTTCCAATACCTATTAATCTGCCTCCTCTTCTTCTTCTAATAGTTATTCACTTTATTTCTTCTACTATTTCTTCTTATTCTTCTTCTTTATTTTCTTATTTGTTTTCTTTATTTTCTTCTTTCTCTTGTTCTTCTTATTCTTATTTTTCTTCCTCTTCATCATCTACTTGAGTTTCTTCTTCTTTTTTCTTATTCTTATTCTTATTCTCCACTTCATCATCATCTTCCTCTTCTTGTTGTTCTTCTTCATACACTTCTTTTTCATTTTTTTTCTTCTTATACTTTTTCTACTTCTTCATCTTCTTCTTGTTATTCTTATTTTTCTTCTTCCTCTTCTTCTTTTTAAACTTATATATCTTCTTTTTTATTATTATTCTTCTTCTACTACTATTTCTTCTTATTATTATTTTTCTTTTTCTTATTCTTCTTTAACTTCTTCTTTATCTTCTTCTTCTTTCCTCTTTTTTTTTCTTCCTCTTCTTCTTCTTCTTCCTATACTTCTTCTACTTTTTTCTATCACTTCATTTTTTTTTCTTCTACTTCTTATTCATACTCTTCTTCTTCTTCTTCTTCTTCCCTTTTTTCCTCCTCCTCTTCTTTTTCATTATATTTTTGTTCCAGTTCTCATACTTCTTATTCTTCTTCTTATTAATTTTCTACTTCTTTTTCCTCTTCGTTTTCTTCTTCTTCTTCTTCTTTTTCTTCCTATTCTAGTTTTTCATATTCATGGAATTTTTGTTCTTCTTCTTCTCATTCATATCCTTCTAGTTCTTCGTCTTCCAATTATTATTATTATTATTATCATTATTCTTCTTCTTCTCTCTATTCCTATTCTTTGTCTACATCTTCTA
>JAREIK010002714.1:171101-231101 GCA_029783825.1 Sapria himalayana
GAAAATTAGCAGAAGTAGGAGAAGAAGTAGTAAAAAGAAGAAAAAAAGAAGAAGAAGAAGAAGAAAAAGAAGAAGAAAAAAAAAGAAGAAAAAGAAGAAAAAGAAGAAAGAGAAGAAATAGGAGAAAGAGGAGAAAGAGGAGAAAGAGAAGAAATAGAAGAAAGAAAAGAAAGAGAAGAAAGAGAAGAAAGAGAAGAAAGAGAAGAAAGAGAAGAAAGAGAAGAAAGAAAAGAAGAGAAGAAAGAGAAGAAAGAAAAGAAAGAGAAGAAAGAGAAGAAAGAGAAGAAAGAGAAGAAAGAGAAGAAAAAGAAGAAAAAGAAAAAAAAAGAAAAAGAAGAAAAGGAAGAAAAGAAGAAAAGGAAGAAAATAAGAAATTGAAGAAAAAGAAGAAAAAGAAGAAAATGAAGAAAATAAAGAAAAAGAAGATAAAGAAGAAAAAGAAAAAGAAAAAGAAAAAAAAGGAGTAGAAAAAGAAGTCATAGAAGAAGAAGAAGAAGAAGAAGTAGTAGTAGTATAAGTATAAGATGATGTTGAAGATGATGAAGAATAAAAGAAGAGGAAGAAGCAGCAGAAAAGAAAAAGAAGAAAAAGAAGAAAAAGAAGAAAAAGAAGAAAAAGAAGAAAAAGAAGAAAAAGAAGAAAAAGAAGAAAAAGAAGAAAAAGAAGAAAAAGAAGAAAAGAAGAAAAAGAAGAAAAAGAAGAAAAGAAGAAAAAGAAGAAAAAGAAGAAAAAGAAGAAAAAAAAGAAAAGAAGAAAAAGAAGAAAAAAAGAAGAAGAAGAAGAAGAAGAAGAATAAAAGAAGAAAAAGAAGAAAAAGAAGAAAAAGAATAAGAAGAAGAAAAATAAGAAAAAAATAAGAAAAAGAATAAGAAGAAGAAAAAGAATAAAAAGAATAAAAAAGAAGAACAAGAAGAACAAGAACAAGAAGAAGATGTAGAACAAGAAGAATAACGAGAAGATGAAGAAGTAGTAGTAGTAGTATTAGAAGTAGTAGTAGTAGTATTAGAAGAAGTAGAAAAAGAAGCATAAAAAGAAGAAGAAAAAGAAGAAAAATAAGAAGAAGAAGCAGCAGTAGTAGAATAGAAAAAGAAGAAAAATAAGAAAAAGAAAAAAAAGAAGAAAAAAAAGAAAAAATCTAAGATGAAAAATAACAAGAAGAAGTAGAAGATATAAAAGAGAAATAAGAATAAGAAGAACAAAAAAAAGAAGAATAAGAAGAATAAGAAGAAAAATAAGAATAAAAAGAATAAGAAAAAGAAGAAGAATGAGTAGAAGAAGAGTAAGCAGAAGAAGAATAAGTAGAAGACAATGAAACAGAATAAATATAAGAAGGAAAAGTAGAAAAAGAAAAAAAAAGAAAAAGATGAAGAAAAAAAATAAAAAGAAATCGAAGAAGAATGAGAATTAAAAAAAATATGAAGAAGAATAAGCAGGAAAAGATAAAGAAGAAATAATAGTAGAAGAATAAGAAGTATAAAAAGAAGAAGTTAAAGAATAAAAACTAGTTCTAGTAGTAGAAAAAGAAGAATAATAAAAATAAGTAGAAGAAAAAAACCACAAGAAGATGATGATGAATGGAAAAAGAAAAGAAGTAGTAGTAGATGAATAAAAAAAATAAATATTAAATGTAGAAGAAGATGTAGCGAAAGTAGAAGAAAAAAAAGGAGGAAAAGTATAATAAGGAAAAGTTGAAAAAGAAAATGAAGAGAAAGAAGAAGAAAAAGAAGAAGAAGTATAAGAAGAAGTTGGTGATGTTGATGATTAATAATTAATACTAGAAGAAAAAGAATATGAACAAGAGGAAAAAGAATAAGAAGAAGATGAAGAAGAAGTTGAAGAAGAAGTTAAAAAAGAAGAAAAAGAATAATAATAAATAGAAAAAATAGAAGAATATATAGAATAAGTAGAAGAATAAGATATAAATGAAGAATTTTTTGAACAAGAAGAAGAATTAAAAGAAGAAGAATAAAAAGAAGAATAAGAATAAAAAGTAGAATAAGAAGAAATAGAAGTAACAATATTAGAAAATGAAGAAGAAGAAGTAGTAGTAGTAGTAGTAGTTGTTGTTGTTGTTGTTGAATAAGAAGAAAAAAAAGATGCAAAATAAAAAAAGAAGAAGAAGAAGAAGAATTACAAGTAAAAGAAAAAGAAGAAGATTAATAATAATAATAATAATAAGAAAATAGTGGAAGAAGAAGAAGAAGAATGAGAAGAAGAAAAAATGAATACGAAGAAACAATAGAAGAAGAAGAAGTTGTTATTGTTAATCAAGAAGAAGAAGAATAAGAATAAGAATAAGTAGATGAAGAAGTAGAAGAACAAGAAATACAAGAAGAAGAACTAGAAGAATAAGAAGAAGAAAAAGTAATACAAAAATAATAATAAGCATAGGATGAATAAGAAGAAGAAGAGGATGATGAAGAAGAGGAAGAATAAGAAGAAGAAGAAAAAAAAAAGAATACAAGAAGAAGCAAAAATAGAAGTATAAAAAAAGGAGAACCTGATGAAGGAGAATTAATAAGAAGCAAAACAAGAAGAATAATAAGAAACAAATGAAGCAGAAATAGAATAAGAATAATAATAATAATAATAAATATAAAAAAGAAGATGAAGAAGTAGAAGTAGAAGAAATAAAAAATAAAAGAAGATGATGATGAAGAAAAAGAACTAGAATAAGAAGAAAAAAAAGAAGATGAAGAATAAGAAGAAGTTGATGAAGAAGAAAAAGAAGAAAAAGAAGAAGAAGAACTAGTAGAAGAAACTAAAGTTGTAGAAGAAGATAAAGAAGAAAAAGACGAAGTAAATAAAGAATAAAAAGTAGCAGAAGAATTAGTGGGAGAATGAGAATAAGAAGAAGAAGGACAACAACAACAAGAATAAAAAGAAGCAAAATAAGAAGAAAAATAATAATAATAATAAAAAGAATAAGAAGAAGAAAAAGAAGCAAAATAAGAAGAAGAAGTTGAAGAAGAAGAAGAAGAATTAGAAGAAGTATAGGAAGAAGAAGCAAAAAAAAATATTTAAGATTCTTATAAAAACTTTTCTCCCAGAATGCTAATTACGAAATCTTCCTCCCTCTCTTCTTTTCCAATCCCTTCTCCAACCTTTTCTTGATCAAAAAGCTCTGCTTAGTCAAAATTGAAGCATGAATTCTAGGTAAGTAAGTTTCTTTACTTAGAAACTTCCTCAAAATATTTTCTAGATGGGCATTACTAGAAGTCCACCTGATTCATTTAACTCTAACCCCTGTGATAATTTAAAGGAAGCTGTAAGGTTCTTTGAATAATTGTCAAGTTCCATAGAAACCCTAAGCCAAAAAGGCTCCCCCTTGAAGCTGCATCGACGATAAAGACTCATTATCTATTTTGAAAATGATCCGAATGCTATAGAATACCCGATTAATGATAGTGTTTCTCAAAAAATATTCTTTGATAAGACTTTTACTAATCCAAACGAGTCAATGCCTAAATTTTCCTTAAAAACTTGGATTTAAATGAGATTGATGTTAGATTCTATGAAAATAATGACCATTTACATGTTTTTCCTCCTCTTTCTAAAAAACATATTGGCTGCCTGGTAATGCATTATGTCGATATTAAATATCATGATAAGAGCATGGATTCACCCATGGGAAATGCTAGCCATGGGCTTAGAGGCATATAATGGCACTTAACTAATGATTTTGGTGCAAATATGTAATTTTATAATGATTTTTGTTTGAATACATATTTAAATGATAATTCGTGAGGAGATAATGGCTTGAAAATGCATGTAGCTGATGATTGCAGTAGATATAATGGTTTGAACATGCATTTAGCTTCTGCTTTGTGTGGAAAAATTGGTTTGAATGTGAATGAATGCACTAGATAGGATAAAAATCACGCATATTGATTAAATTGGACTGTTATGGCTTATGAAAACCCCCCTAATATGAAACTACTGGAACAAATTGGCAAAGATGTGGACCCTATACCACACTTCTCGATAAATTCAAATGGGATCTCAAATAACATTGTTTTGGAGGTAAACTCTTCCATTATGTACAAACAAAATAATGGTGTCAAATCTGTGGAACCAAAACATCCAAAAAAAATTAGGAAGAATAAAGTCACATGGGGCAGCCACTTTGCTAGTAATAGGACCTTGGCTAATACTTTCAATCTATCTTATCTCTATACTAGACAACCAGGCCATTTGTTTTTGAAAATGATGACCTGCACCATGGAATGGAAGTGTGGAAACATTATCTAGTGGGCTACTTCATGAAAAGAAACCCTAAAAAACTTTTAATGAACTGATTTACGGAAGAATAGCGGAAAATAAGTGTCCAAACTATATAATACCCAAGTGGCTAGTTTTTTTTTCAAATTCAAAAACTCCCATGATATGGAGGAAGTGTTAAAAGTTAAGTCTTATGTAGTATTCGGTAGACAATTGTATGTTAATCTTTCTCCATTTGTTTTCATTACGGGTTAAAAAGAGATGACAAAAATACTGATATGGGTGAAATTCCCAAACTTTCTGATTCATCTGTGGAATTCTATTGGCCTTAGTACGATGACTAGTTGTATTGGGAAACTCCTCCATATGGATAAACTAACCTCAACCACATCTAAAATTATTTATGCCAGAGAGTTGGTTGAAATTGATTTGAATAAAGATGTGGCGAAGAAGATTATTCTAAATTTTTGGGATGGCTCATTGATTTGTCAACCTGTTATATATGAAAATCTACCCCTGTATTGCAAGTTTTGCTCGATATTTAGGCATTCGTTAAGCAACTGCAAAAAACAAGAGAAATTGGTAGAGGAGAACAAAGGAAAGGAAAGGAACCAAAGCCATGCTATTTCAACTAAAATTTAAAGTCCAGGGAAAGAGGTTGAGGTGTATTATTCAATGAAGGATGGCCAACTCCCGGACTCTCAAGAAGATGTAGGATCGGCAGGGGGAAAAGCACAAAATTTCATCTGCATGAAGAAAGAGGAAGAAACAGACAATGAATGGAAAATGAGAAAGATGGTTTCATGGTGGTCAAATCAAATGAAAAAAGAAGTAAGTAATTTCTAGAAATGGACCCTCCCTAAACCTTAGAAATAAGGGTAATTCACAAAGGGGTACTAGCCCTCATGACACCTCTTAGATAGTCTTCTGGAGGTCTCAGCTCCTATAAATTTGAGATTGATATGTATGGTATGTTTTTTACTGGTAGGTACTATATCTTGAGCTTTTGAGAATGAATTAAAAAGTTTTGAACTCCACTATTAAGGGATTTCTGTGGAGAGGCGTGGGCACCTATTGTCATGAGTGGTTATATTGCTTGTACATAACGGCATGTGTACTATTATTAATTAATCTAAATGGTGCCACCAGTAAAAGTATAAGGCAAGCTCTATACTAGTCTTACCCCATTTTCATGTTGTGTATTTTTGATTATGCTTAGATTGTGTATGCTTGCTTTAATGAATTACCTAATGGGTTCCTTGGACTATGTATGGAGGGGTCATATGTAGCATGAAGTGTAACTAGTATGGAAATGCATGCTGATATGTACAAACCACACTATGATGTTGTTGAAATGTATACTTCTTTCGTGGAAAGGGAGTTTGTAAGAATGTGGTATGCAGTCTGTTGGCCCAAATATAACCCCTCCATATACATTTGGGAAAGTTGGTTGTACTGTATGCTAGATTATGTGTGTGATGGTAAAATCAATTCTTGTGATGCACCAAATTTCACACACAAGCTAAACTTTTTTGATGCCCCATTCTACTCCCTGCTTCAGACATGGAGAAATATACAGAAACAAATAAAGTTTCTTCAATGGATATAGGTTATGAAGAACCTCTCAGTTAAATATGATGGATTGCATTATATGCAAATTGACTATTTTCTGTATAAAATGCATGATAATTAGATGATGTTTTCTGGGTCTTACATGAGTATGGTGGCATATGTAAGATCAAATGATGTAATGGGAGAGAGAAGGGAGTCCTTTATTATGTATGAAAGGGTGGCATATGTAACTTATATGTCTCAATGATAATATGGCAAATAATAATTGCGAAAAGAGGCATGATGTATAAGAGGCTTCCCTTGGGGAAAGGTCGCTAGGGCATGATTTGAGTTTTTTTGTCTAAGGAATGTTATTATGTGTGCTATGATATGCATGAAAATAATGATAACAATGTGGATCCTTCTATAATACAAGGTATGGGAATGAAATCTAGCAATGAAATATTATGGAAATAGCTAGTTGGAACATAAGCGGCTTTAATTGCTCCATTAATTACAAAGAAATAGTCATGCTTTTAAGGCTTACCAGATAGATATATTCGCTATTATTGAAGCTAAGTATAATTAGGAGAAAATTATATGGCTAATGAAATCAAAATTCAAAGATTTTGATTATATGGACAAAATCTCTTGCCATCAGAATAGCAGAATAATGGTTATATGGGATAGACTAACCATTGAAATCATGGAAATATCCTCTACCTCCAAGCACACATATCTAAAAATACTTGATAAGGTGAAGAAGTTCAATTTTAGATTTTCAATCATTTATGGACTTAATATGATTGTTAATAGGAGGTCACTTTAGGGAAACCTGATCATAGATGGCTTTTTAGAAACTTCTACTTGGAAGGTATTGGGGAACTTTAACTATCCCCTCTATACCTTGGATTATAAGAGAGGTAGAGTAGTCTCAACTTATAAATGTTAGGACTTTGTCATTTGTTGCTCCACATTGGGTCTTGAGGATATCCCTTCCTCGGGCTCCATCATCACGTGGACTAATGGAAAAATAGCAACTAATTTGATAGGGAAATGATTAATTAGGAATGGACAAATCTTTCCTTAGACACTCATGCAAAATTCCTCCCCCTAAGAATTTTTTCAGGTCATTTCAGGATTCTCATAACCACTGAGTTAGGGTCCCATGAATGAAAGATCTCATTCAAGTTCTATAATATGTGGCTTAAGCATAAGATGTTTACTCTGACATTACTTAATGCTTGGAAGTAGAACATTTAGGGTTTCATAATGTTTCAACTAGTTAAGAAACTGAATAATTTGAAAGATCTGCATAAGAAGCTAAATGACAAGCACTTTGTACACATTAGTACTAGGGTTGGTTTCACTATAAAATCTTTCCAAACCATTCAAGAGAAGATAATAGAATCTCGCAACGAAGCACTTATAGTTGAAGAAATTTGCTTGAGACTTGAAATGAGGAAGTAAGTGAAAGCAACATTATCCTTCCTCAGTCAAAAAACAAAATTTAAATATCTTAAGCAAAATGATAGAAGAACAAAGTTCGTTCATACTTTAGAAAATGCTAAGCTACAAAGAAATAAAATAGTCACATTAATTAAAAAAATGGAGAATACACCACCTCAAATGAGGATATAGCTGAAGCCTTGTAGAATACTATCAAAATCTATTAGGATTGTCGGGAAGAAGAATGAGCATAGGTGAAGATGTTATTATGGAAGAGGACACCCATCACAAGACAGAACATAGTATTTTATCTCTTAACTTCTCCCCAAAGGAGATTAAAGAAGCCTTATTCTCCATAGGGAATGCCAAATCACTCGGGCTAGACAGATATATTACTAAATTGTACAAAGAGGCATGGGATCACATCGGAAGGGACATAATCAATTCTATACAAAGCTTCTTCAATTATGGAAGAATGCTAAAGCAAATCAATCATTCTTATATAGCCCTAATACAAAAGTTTTCTCATGCCTCTTCAGTAAAATATTATAGACCTATCTCATGCTGTAATATTTTATATAAGCTTATCTCTAAGCTAATAGTCTTGAAACTAAAGGGAATTCTAAATGATATATCTAATTTAGTCCAATCAGCATACATCGAGGGCCATTTAATTTCAGACAACTTTCTACTTTTGCAGAATCTAATAATAAGATATGCAAGAAAAAGAATATCACCTAGATGTTTTCTTAAGATTGATCTTTAGAAAGTATTTGACATGATAGATTGGTTGTTCTTGAAAGCGGCCCTTATAGCCTTTAATTTCTCAAAAGGATCCATATATATAATATATGAATGTATGTCCTCTATCTCATTTTATATAGTGATTAATGGAGAAGTACATGGATTTTTTAAATGAAAAAAAGTGTTAAAGTAAGGAAATCCCACCTGTCCTATCTCTTTTCCATCTACATATAATACCTATCCAGATTGCTTATCAAAGTAGCAAACTCAGAAATTTTTTCTTTTCACCCAAGTTATGCCCCACTTAAAATCTCGTACTTAAATGTATGCAGATTATTTGATTTTCTTTGCTAAAGAAAATCCTTCCTCAATTAAAATCATTCTGAATTCATTAAGTGAATTCCCTGCCACCTCCGAGTTAAATATAAATCTCATCAAATTGAATATCTTCTTTTGAGGAGTTAATGCCAAAAAGAAAAATAAAATAATCCAAGATTCTAGATTTATCGAAAGATCTTTTCCCTTCACATTTCTTGGAGTTTCACTATCTTCAAGTAGATTAATCACGACACAATTCTCTACATTGCTAATCAAAATTACTTCGGCCATACACCAATGGGCTAGTAAAATTCTTTCATTTGCAGGAAGGCTAGAACTACTATGCATAGTAATCCAAGGTATAAAAAGATATTAGATTTTTATTTTCCTCTTACAATCATCTATTATTAGTAGAATTGAAAGTGCATGTAGAAGATTCCTATGGGGAGGTCTAGATTTAGGCATAAAGCCTCTTGGAAAAAAGATTACATGCCCATCTCAATTGGCAGACGTGGTATCCTTGAATTAGCAATATGTACTAAATCTATTTTTATTAAAAATCTATAGAGAATAAATAAGAAAAAGGATTCTTTTAGGATTAAGTTGGTACACTATTTTTATTTTAAATTTTCCAATACATGGGAGTACCAATTATCCAAATAGAACCCTCCATTCTGTGAATTCCTAATCTCAGTTAGGGATCTACTAATTAAAAAACCTAGTAGTATTCAGCAAGCTGAAAAATTACTTTATACATGGGGTATCAATGATAGGATAATATTTTAAGCATATAAATTATTTTCTAGAAATTATACAAAAAGAACCAAAGCACGGATCAAAGTGATATGGTTGACTAATCATTTTCCAAAGCATGCAGTATTCTTGTGGATTGCCATATGTGGCAAAATCAGTACCAAAGATAGTTAATTCTCAATCCCTAAAAACATGCAGTGTAATTTCTACAACTATCAATTATCAGTGAAACATGTATTTTTTGAATATCAGTTTTCCAAAAGTATTTGGGAACACCTAAAAAGCCAGATATCAAATGAAAGACCCATAGATTCCATCTCTACATGTTTCAAAAGCATCAAATAAAATTATTAAGCCAAATCAATGGAGAATCACATTAAAAGAAATATTTGGAGATGTTGTATACTAATATGAGAGAAAGAAACCATAGATAGCATGAAGAATAGAAACTTGATGTAGATGCATTATTCTAGAAAAAAATAAAAAATTATGTTATTTTCTACTAGGAATGTAATAGCTTGAATCTTTCTTAGATTGTGCATATTTTGATATTAAAGTTTTTACTATCAAAAAAAATGAAGCAAAAGAAGAAAAAGAAGAAGAAGAAGTAGTAGTAGTAGTAGTAGTAGTAGAAGAAGAGGAAGCAGAAAAAGAAAAAGTAGCATAAGAAGAAGAAAAAGTAGAAGAAAAAAAGATGAAGAACAAGAAAAAGAAGAAGAAGAAGAAGAAAAAGAAAAAAAAGAAGTAGAAGAATAAGAAGATGAAGTAGTGTTGAAAAGAATAATAAAAATAAAAAAAATTGAATAGGAAAAAAACATGAAGAAGAAGAATATGTAGAAGAAGAAAATGAAGAAGAAGTAGAATAAGAAGAAGAAGAAAAAGAAGAAGGAGAAGAATAAGAAGAATAATAATAATAACAAGATGTAGGAGAAGAAAAAGTTGTAAAAGAAGAAGAATCATAAGAAGAAGAAAAAAAGAAGGAGAAGAAAAAAAAATTGAATAAAATGAAAAGGAAGAAGTTCAATAAGAAAAAGAATACTTTCAAAAAGAAGAAAAAAAACTAAATAAGAATAAGTATAAGAAGAACAATAAGATAAAGATAAAAAATAGAAGAAGAAGATGAAGATGACGACAAATAAGAAGAAGAAAAAGAAGAAGAAGAATATGATGATGATGATGATGTAGAGTAAGAAGAAGTAGAAGAAAAAGAAGAAGTCAAAAAAGTAAAAGAAGAAGAAAAGTAAGAAACAAATTGACAAGAAGTAGAAGAAAAAGAAGAAGTAGTAGTAGTGGTAGTAGAATAAGTAGAAAAAGTAGATGAATTTGAATAAGTAGAGAAAGTAGAAGAAGTAGTAGTAGTGGAAGCATAAGAAAAAAAAAGATTATGGATAAGAAGATGATGATAAAGAAGAAGATAAACAAAAAGATGAAGAATACGAATAAGAAAGAGATGATGATGATGATGATGATGATGATGTTGATGATGTGATGATGATGATGATGATGAAAAAGAATAAAAGAATTAGAAGAAGTAGAAAAAGGGAAAGAAACTAATGTAAATAGAGAAGAAGAAGAAAAAGAAGAAGAAGTAGTAGTAGTAGAAATATGATAACTAGAAGAAGAAGAAGAAGTGGAAGAAAGAGATAAAGAACAAACATAAGAATGAGAACTAGAAGAAGAAAAAATAAATAATGAAAAGAAGAAGTAGAAGATTAGATGATGATGAAGAAAAATAATAAGAAAAAAGAAATAAAAAAATAAGAATAAGGAGGAGATGAGAAGAAGAAGAAAAAGAAGAAAAATAAGAAGAAGAAGAAAAAGAAGAAGAAGAAGAAAAAGAAGAAGAAGAAGAAGAAGAAGAAGAAGAATGAATGAATGAATGAAGATGTATAAGAAGAAAAAGAAGAAGACGAAGAATTAGAAAAAGAAATAGAAGAAGAAGAAGATAAAAAGAAGTAGAAGAAGAAGAAGAAAAGTAAAAGATACAGAAGTAGAAGAAGAAGAAGAAAAGTAGAAGATACAGAAGTAGAAGAAGAAGAAAAAAAGATTTAGAATTTGATATTAAATAAGAAGATGAAGATGTAGAATTTGATGTTGAAGAAGAAGAAAAAGTTGAAGAAGAAGAAGAAGCAGCAGAAGAAGATGATGATGAAGAAGCAAAAGTATAAGAAAAAGAAAAATAAGAAAAATAAGAAGAATCAATAGAAGAAGAAAAAAAATTTGAATAAAAAGAAGAAAAAGAAGAAGATGATGATGATGAAGCACCAGAAGAAGAAGAAGAAGAACAAGAAAAAGTAGAAAAATGAGAATCAAAAGAAGAAGTAGTAGTAGTTGTTGTAGTAGAAGTAGTAGTAAATAATGGAAAAGAAGAAGTAGTAGAAAATGGAAAAGAAGAAGAAGAAAATGGAAAAGAAAAAGATGCATAAGAAAAAGAAGAAGAAGAAAATGGAAAAGAAAAAGATGCATAAGAAAAAGAAGAAAAAATAGAAGAACAAGATGAAGAAGCAGAAGAAGAAGAAGAAAAAGAAGTAGTAGAAAAAGAATAACAAGAAGAATAAGAAGAAGAAATTTAAGAACTATAAGAATAATCAGAAGAGGTATAAGAAGAAAAAAATTACAACAAGAAATAAAGGAAGAATAATAATAATAATAATAATAATAAGAAAGAAACATAAGAAGAAGAAGAAGCAGCAGTAGTAGAAGTGGAGGAAGAAGAAAAATAAGGAGAGGAAAAAGAATAAGAAGATGAAGAAGAAAAAGTAGAAAAATAATAAAAAGAATAATAATAATAATAATAATAAGTAAAAGAAGAAAAAGAAAAAGTTGAAGAAGAAACTAAAGAAAAGAAAGGCGAAGAATAATAGGAAGAAGTAGTAGTAGAAAAATAAAATTAAGAAGAAGAAGAGAATGAAGTAGAAGCAATAGAAGAAGAAGTAAGTGCAAAAGAAGAAGAAGAAGAAGAAGAAGAAGAAGAAGAAGTAAAAGTAGAAGAAAAAGAAAAGGGAAAAAAAGAATAAAAAGAAAAAGAAGAAAAGTAAATAAAGAATAAAAAAGAAGTATAAGAAGAAGATGAAGTAGAATAATAATAATAATAATAATAATAATAATAATAAAAGTAGAAAAAAAAGATGTAGAAAAAGATAAAGAAGAAACACAAGAAGAAGAAGTGCAAAACCATAAGAAGAAGAAAAGAAGAAGAAGTGCAAAACCAAAAGAAGAAGAAAAGAAGAAGTAGTAGTAGTAGAAGAACAAGATGAAGAAGAAAGAAGAAGTAGAAGTACAAGATGAAAAAGAAAGAAGAAGAAGTAGTAGAATAAGAAAAAAAATGCATAAGAAGAATAAAAAGAATAAAAATAAAAAGATATAGAAGAAGGAGAAGAAGCAAAGAAAGAAGAAGAAGAAGAAGAAGAAGAAGAAGAAGAGGATGAAGAAGAAGAAGAGGAAGAAGTTCATAGAGTAGGGTATGTTGTCATTTAGATTCAGAAAATA
This sequence comes from Sapria himalayana, assembly GCA_029783825.1. Lineage (NCBI taxonomy): Eukaryota > Viridiplantae > Streptophyta > Magnoliopsida > Malpighiales > Rafflesiaceae > Sapria > Sapria himalayana. The sequence goes on from JAREIK010002714.1 coordinate 183,627, forward strand.
CATCACACACGATGAAGGGATAGCCTAGTCCTTGAAACAACATATAAAGTGTAGAGTGCAGCATATATAGTGAATGCCAAGGCTCTGGAACATCATATAAAGTGCAGACCTAGAGGGAACAAGATTCAAAGGCCTGGAAAAAATGGTTGATGCAGAAAAAGTGTGTCATGAAGGGTGTTTATGAAACAAAGATTCAGGTATGTAAGGAAGATAAATCCCTATGTAGAAAAATACTAGTTGTGCAGGTTTTGGAGCCGGCTATTGACTTATATAAGGAGGATCATGAAGGGAAAGTTAACAATAGGGAAGAGGGCAGATAACCGGGTATAATGTTCAGATTGGAAGCAAAGAAATAACTCAAGATCTTTAAACAAATAAGCTCAAAGCGAGCACACATGCTCATATTCAAATTAGGCTTTGTTCTTTGTTTCTTTTTTTTCTTTAAAGTGTATGGGTGTAAGTGGGATAAGGGTAAATTTTAGCTTGTAAAAAAGGTATTCCTCCGCCAAAAGAGAGGGTTATAATTAATAAACAACTTTAAAAAAAAGAGGAAGAAGAAGATTAGTAGTAGTAGTATTAGTAGAAGTATAGAAAGAAGATGCAGAAGAATAAGAAAAAATATTGAAAGAAAGATAAAAAGAACAAAAAGAATCAAAAAAAAGAAAAAGAAAAAGAAAAAGAAAAACAAAAAGAAAAGGAAGAAAAATAATAATAATAATCAGAAAAATTGTAATAAAATTAAGAAGAATAAGAAGAAGAAAACAGAGAAGGAGAAGTAAAAGAAGATGATGAAAAAGTTAAAGAAAAAGAAGTACCAGAAGCAAGAGAACTAGAAGCAAAATAAAGATTATTAGAAAAAGAAGTACCAGAAGCAAGAGAACTAGAAGCAAAATAAAGATTATTAGAAAAAGAAGAAGCATAAGTAAATTTAGAAGAAAAGAAGTAAATAAGAAAAATAAAAGAAAAAGAATAATAAGTAAAAGAAGAAGAGGAAGAAGCTAAAAAGAACAAAAACTAAAAAAGAATTAGAAAAACAAGAAGCAAAATAAAAAGAAGAAAAATAAGAAGTAGATGAAAAAGAAAAAGAATAAGAATAAGCAAAAGAATAAGAATAAGAATTAGAAGACAAAGAAGAAAAGGAAGCAATCGAAGAAGAAAAAGCATAAGAAGAAGATGAAGGTGGAGTAGGAAAAGAAGAAAAATATGAAATACATAAAATAGAAAAAGAATTAGTAGTAGTAGAATAAGAAAGTGAAGAAGAAGAAAAAGATAAAGAAGAAAAGAATATTAAGAAGAAAAGGTAGAAGATATTAAAAAATAAAAATAAGAATAAACAAAATAAGGAGAACCAGTGGCAGAAGAAGAAAAAAAAAGAAGTAGAAATAGAAAAAGAAAGAATAAGTAAGAAGAAGAAGAAGAAGAAGAAGCAGAAGATTAAGATGATGATGATGAAGAATAAAAAAGAAGAAGAAGAAGAAGAAGAGAGAGAAGTTGAATAAGAAGAAGAATAAGAAAAAAAATAGAATAAGAAGAAGAAAAAAAGTGTTATAATAAGAATAGTAATAATTAGTAGAAGAAGAAGAAGTTATTATAGAAAAAGAAGAATATGATGATGATAATAATTTATGAAGTAGAAGAAGAAAAAAAATAAAAAGAAGGAGAAGAAGAATAAAAACAATGGAAGAATAAGAAGAATAATAATAATATGAAGTAGAAGAAGTAGAAAAAGAAGAAGAAATACAAAAAGAAGAAGGAGAAGATAAAAAATAAATACAAGAAGAAGAATGAGAAAAGAAGAAGAAAAAAAAAAGAAGAAGAAGAATTAGCATAAGATGAAGTATAAGTAGAAGAAGAAGAATCAAGAGAATAAGAAAAAGAAGAAGAAGAATAATAATAATAATTTAAAAAAGTAGAAGAAGAAGAAAAAGAAAAAAAATGTAGACGAAGAAGAAGAAGAAGTTGGGGAAGAAGAATCATATTAAGAATAAAATGAAGAATAATAATAAAAAGTAGAAGATGATGATGATGACGAAGAAGTAGAGAGGGAAGGAGAACAAGTTTAAAAATAAGAAGAATAAGAATCTAATGAAGAAGCAAAAAAAGAAGAAGATGATAAAGAAAAGCAAGATGAATTAAAAAAAATAAGTAGAAAAAAAAGAAAAAGAAGAAGCATAATAAAAAGAAGAAGAAAAAGGAAATGAAGAAAAAGGAAAAGTAATACAATAAAAATAAAAAAGAAAAAGAATAAGCAGAAGAAAAAGAAGACGAAGAAGAAGAATAATAATAATAATAATAATAATAATAATAATAATAATAAGTGGAAGTAGAAGAAAAAGAAGAAGAAAAAGCATAAGTAGTAGTAGAAGAAGAAATAGAAAATGAAGGAGAATTAAAAAAAAATAAGGAAGAAGATAAAGACTAAAAATAAGTAGTAGTAGAAGAAGAAACTAAACAGGAGAAAGAATAAAAATAAATTATAGAAGAAAAAGTAGAAAAAGAACAAGAAGAAACATAAATAGAAGAAAAAAAATACATGGAAAGAAGTAGATAAAAATGAATATAAAGTAGAAGAAGAAGAACAACAACAAAAAGTAGAATAAATAAGATGAAGTAGAAGAAGAAGAAGAAGAAGAAGAAGAAGAAGAAGAAGAAAGTAGTAGAAGAAGAAGAAGAAGAAGAAGAAGAAGAAGAAGAAAGTAGTAGAAGAAGAAGAAGAAGAAGAAGAAGAAGAAGAAAGTAGTAGAAGAAGAAGAACAAGCGAAGAAGCAGAAGAAATGAAAAAGAGAAAGAATAAAAATATGTAAAATTAGAAGAAAAATAAGAAGAAGATGAATAACAAAATCTAGAAGTTGAAGATAAAAATAAGAAGAGGTAGAAAAAGAAGAAAAATATGAAGAATAGAAGTAGAAAAAGAAGTAGAAAAAGAAGTAAAAGAAAAAGAAGAAAAGAATAAGAAAAAGTAGAAGTGAAATATTAGAAGAAGTAGAAAAAAAGAATAAAAGAAGAAGAAGAAAAATAATAATAATAATAAGTGGAATAAGTTGAAGATTCAAAATACAAGAAGAAGAAGCATTAGAAGAAGTTGAAGAAGAATAAGAAGAAGTAGTAGAGGTAGAGTAAGAAGAAGAAGAAGATATGGAAGAAGAAGAGGTAGAAAATGAAGAAGAAGAAGAAGAAGAAGAAGAAAAGAAGAAGCAAATGATGCATAAGAATGAAAAGTAGAAGAAGAACAAAAATAATAAAAAAATAAGAAAAACAAAAAGAAAAAAAAATCATAATAAGAAAATGAAGGAGAAAAAGCAGTAGGAGAAGAAGAAAAAAAAAAGAAGAAGAAGAAGTATATAAAAAGAAGACGTATAATAAGAATAAGAAGAAGAAGAAGTATATATAGAACAAGAAAAAGAATATGAACAAGAAGTGGAAGAAGAAGAAGAAGAAGAGGAAGAAGAAGAGAAAGAAAAAGAGGAAGAAGAAGATGAATAAAAAGAGGAAGAATAAAAGGATAAAGAAGAGATAGAAGAAAAAGTATAGGATTAAGAAAAAGAAATGGAAAATAGGAAGATTAAAAAGAAGAAGAAAAACAAAAACGATGAAGAATAAGTATAAAAAGAAGTTGAATAGTAACAAAAGAATAAGCAGAAAAATAAGAAGAATATCATAATGATGAGGAAGTAGAATAAGAAGAATAAGAAGTATAAGAAGAAGAATAAGAAGAAGAAGTGGAAAAAAAATAAGAAGAAAAAGAAGTACTAAAAAAATAAAAAGTAGAGGAGGAGGAGGATTGAGATGAAGAAGCATGGGTAAAAGAAGAAGAAGAAGAAAAAGGGGAAGAAGAAGAAAAAAAATGAAGAAAAGTAGAAGAATAAGAAGTAGTAGTAGTGGTAGTAGTTGTGGAAGAAAAGAAAGAAGAAGAAGAGGAAGAGGAAGAAGAAAGACAAGAAGATGAAAAAGTAGATGAAAAAGAATAAGAAAAAGATGATGTAGAAGCAAAGGATGATGATGGGGAAGAGAAAAATGAAAAAAAAATAGAAAAAGTAGAATAAGAAGTAGAGGAGAATAAGCAGAAGAAGAAGAGGATGAAAAAGATGATGATGAGGATGATTAAGAAGAGGAAGAAGAAGACGAAGTTGTAGTAGTAGTAGGAGAAGAATTAGAGAGAAAAAGAAGTAGAAGAAGATGAAGAATAAGTAGTATAATAAGATGATGAACAATAAGAAGAAGAATAGGAAGATATAGCAGAAGTAGTAAATGTGGAAGAAGATGATTAAGAAGAAGAAGAGGAAGAAGAAGCAGAAGCAGAAGAAAAAGAAGAGGAATAAGAAGTAGAAGAAGAATAGGAAGAAAAAGAGGAGGAGGAAGAATAAGAAGAAGAACAAGAGTAGGAAGAAGAAGAAGAAAAATAGAAAGATGAAGAAGAAGAATAAGAAGAATAATAAGAAGTTGATGAAGAAGAAAAAGAAGAGGAGGAGGAGGTAGAAAAAGATCAAAAAGAAGAAAAGGAAGATTATGATGAAGAAATAGATCATTAAAAAAAGGAAGAAGAAGAAGGAGAGAAAGTAGAAGAAGAAAAAAAAAAATAAGAGGAAGAAAATAAAAAGAAGAAAAAAGGGGAAAGAAGAAGAAAGAAGAAGAAAAAAAAAGAATTACATGAACAAGAAGAACAAGAAGAAGAATTAAAAAAAGAAGAAGAAGAAGTGGAAAAAGTAGAAAAAGAAAAATAAAAATAAAAAAGTGAAGAAGAAGAGGAGGAGGAAAAAGAAGAAGAATTAGAAGAAGATGACAAATATAAAGAAGAAGAAGAAGAAAAAAATGATGATGATGATGAATATGAATGAAAGGAAAAACAAAAGGAAAAGAAGAAAGAATAAGAATAAGATGTGGAAATAGAAAGGTAGAAGATGAAGATGAAGTAGAATAAAAAGAAGAGGAGGAATAAAATGAAAAATAATAGCAAGAAGAATAAAAATAAGAAGAAAAATAAAAATAAAAAAAATAAGAAAATGCTGAAGAAGAAGATGAATAAGAAGTAAAAAAAGTAGAAGAAGAATAATTAAGAAGAAGAAGTGGAATAGGAAGAAGAATATAAAGAAGAAATTGTAGTAGAAGAAGAAGAAGAATAATAATAATAATAATAATAATAATAATAATAATAATAATAATAAGAGGTAGAAGAAGAAGAAAATGAGAAAGAAGAATAAGAAGAATAAGAAGAATAAGAAGAATGAAAAGAAAATAAAAAGGTAGTAGAAGAAGAATAATAATAATAATAATAACTGTGAGAAGAAGAAATGAAAGAAGTAGAAGAAGAATAAGAAGAAGTGAAAGAAGTATAATAAGAAGAGGAAGAAGTAGAATAAAAACAAGAATAAGAAAAAGAAGAAGAATAAGAGGAAGAAGAGTAATAAGCAAAAGAAGAAGAAAAAGAGGAAGAAGTAGAAGAAGAAGTGGAGGAGGAATAAAAATAAAAAAAAGAAGTAGAAGAAGAAAAAGAAGAAAAACTAGAAAAAGAAGAAGAAAAGTATAAGAATAGGAAAAGGAAAAAAAAGAAGAAGAAGAAGAAAAAAAAAGAAGATGAAAAGTATAAGAATAGGAAAAGTAAAAAGAAGAAGAAGAAGTAGAAGAAGAAGACGAAGAAGAAGAAAAAGAAAAAGAATAAATAGAACAATACAAAGAATAAAATAAAGATGAATTAGAAGAAGAAGAAAAAAAATCATTATTATTATTATTATTATAATGATATGAAGAAGAAAAATAAAAAAAAAGAAGAAAAGGAGGAAGAAGGAGGAGGAGGTAGTGGTGATTAAGTGGAAGAAGAATAGGAGGAAGAAGAAGAAAAAGAAGAAGAGGAAGAAGAAGAAGAATAAAAAGATGATGAAAAAGGAGATTAAGAAGAAGAAGATGAAAAAAAAGTAGAATTAGAAGTAGAAGAAGAAGAGAAATATGAAATAGAAGAAGATAATTAAGAATAAAAGGAAGAAGAACAAGAAGATGATGATGATGAAGTAAACGAAGAAAATGAAGAAGAAAAATAGAAAGAATAAGAGAAAATAAAGTAGAAGAAAGAAGGAGAAGAGGAAGAAGAAGACTTAGTAGAAGTAGTAGTAGAAGAGGAAGAGGAAGAAAAAAAAGAAGTAGATGAATAAGAAGAAGAAGAAGAGGTATAAAATGAAGGTGATGATGAAGAAGTGGATGAAGAAGAATAAATAGAGGAGAAGGAAGATGAAGAAAAAAAGAAGAAGACCAAGAATAAGGCGAAGAAGAAGAACATGAAGAAGAGGAAGAAGAAGAACATGAAGAAGAGGAAGAAGATGATGATGATGATGAACAAGAAAAAGAAGAAGACAAAGAAAAAGAATAAGAAGAAGAAGAAGATGATGATGATGATGATGAAAAAGAGGAAGAAGAAGACAAAGAAGAAGAAAAAGAAGAAGAAGAAGAAGAAGAGAAAAATAAAAAATAAGAAGAAGAAAAAAAAGAATAATAAATAGAATAGAATAATAATAAAAAGAGAAAGAAACAAAGAGAAAGAAGTGAAAAAAGAGGAAGACAAGAAAAATAACAAGAATAAAAAGAATAAGAACAAGAAGAAGCAGATGAAGAAGAATAAAAGAAGAATAGAAGGAGGAAGAAGATAAGAATAAAAGTAGGATAATAAAAAGAAGAAGGCAAATAAGAGGAACAATAATAAGATAAAGAAGAGGAAATGAAGAAGAAGAAGAAGAAGAAAAATAAGAAGAAGAAGGAGGAAAAAAAACAAGAAGAAAATGATGAAGAATAAGAAGTATAAAGAAAAAAAAGAATAAAAGAAAAAATATAATAAAAAAAGAAAGAAAAAGAGGAAGAAGAAAAGAAGAAGAAGAAGAAGTAGTAGTAGAAGTAGAAAAATAAAAATAATAATAAGTAGAAGAAAAGAGTAAGTAAAAGAAAAGGTTAAAAGAAGAAGAAGTAGAAGAAGAAGAAAAAGAATAATAGGTAGAAGAAGTATAAGTAGAAGAGGAAGAAGAAGAGAAAGAGGAACAAGATAAATAAAAATAAGAGAAAGAACAAAAGAATAAAAAGAGGAAGAAAAAGAACAAGAACAAGAATAGGAGTAAGACGAAATAGAAAAAATAAAAAGAGGTGGAAGAAGAAGTAGAAAAAGAAGAAGAGGAATAAGTATTGGTAGAAGAAGAAAAAAAAAGAAGAAGAAAAAGAGGAAGAGAAAGAAGAAGAAGAAATAAAGGATGAATAAGAAATAGAACAAGAACAAAAAAAGGAAGAAAAATATGAATAGGAAGAGGAAAAAGAAGAAGAATAAGTAGAGGAAGAAGAATAAAAAGAAAAAAATTATAATAAAAGAAAGAAGTAAAAAAAAGGGGAGGAAGAGGAAGAAGAATAAGTGAATAAGCCATCACCTGCTCGTTCCGCTGCAAAAACACCATTCGAGTCTTCACTCTCAGATGCTTCGCTAGATAATCTAGATCTCGGGCCATTCCTTCTGAAACTCGCCAGGGATTCCGCCGGTTCACCTGCTAAGGCACTCGACTATGCCATCCATGCTTTAAAATCATTTGAGCTCCTGAAGAAGAAGGTGCGATTTGAGCTCAATCTCAAGCAAAATTGGATAATTTGAATTAATTATTCAACAAAAAATCATTTATTTCCATTAACAAGGAGACCGCGCTCCTATTTCCGACATTTGTTGCTAAAGATTCAGCCATGGCAGTGCTGCTTACAGAAAACGAGTTTCTGAAGCTTGCCGAACCATTCAACCTTACATTAATCAGAAAGTTCTCCCATGGCATGCCGAGCTACGAGAAAATTTATGCAGTTATCATGGCGGTAAAGCTAAAACAAGTTGTGAAGATTGCTATATACGACGGGAGACATATGCTCTTCTAACTCAAGGAGGAAGACGACTTCCTAAGGCTATGGATGAGAGGGCAGTGGACAGTTGCTGGATACCCCATGAGAATACTTAAGTGGTCGCCTGATTTCTCCCCAGCTATAGAACCTACCCAAGCTCTGGTATGGTTCTCACTCCCACGACTCCCCATTCATCTTTTCAGCAAACATTTTCTGCACTCCATTCCCCTTTGTCTAGGTAAGCCGTGGCTTATTGACGAAGCCACGGCCTACATGACAAGACCTAGTATGGCCCGAATCTTCATTGAGGTCAAATGCAAGGTACCTCCACCGAGTAAAATATGGGTAGGAAGCGACTTAAACCATGGATTCTGGCAGAAAATAACTCCATAATCTTTCCCCTCTTACTGCTTAAATTGTCTCAAAATGGGGCACCTAAAAGAGGAATGCATGGTGGCCGATAGAAGGAAAAAAGAGGGTATGGCCTGGGTAAGAAATGAGCACAAGGAGGGAGAAGAAATAGGGGGGAGGAGAGAAGAAAAAGAGGGGGGGAGGAGAGAGAAACAGTAGAGATGGAAAGGGTAGAAGCTAGAGAAGAGGAGAATAGTGAGGGGGAGGGGGACTAGAGGGAGAAGAGGGGAGGATAGAGGAGGGAATCCTAAACAAGGATAAGAGAGATGATATTAGAAAATGGCTAGAGGAAACTTCTAAGGAGTTTGAAATGATAGAAAGATGAGGGAGGAAGGTGGGGCTTATAGGGGGGTGAGAGAAAGAATTATCACACAAAAGCATAGAACAATACAACTAGGCAGAAGATGATTTGCTATTGGAAGAAGAAGTGGAGGCGAAAAGCTGGCCATTGTCCAGCATTACCAAAGAAGATCCAATGTTGGCACATAAAGCTCCATTTGACGACATAGGGCTGAATAACCACTCAATTAGGTATGCACCAAAAAGCATAGAAAAAGCCTTGGAATAAATTAGGAAACTAGAAAGAAGTTTAGAGAAATATATTCCAAAAAGAATAGAACAAGCCCCATCGAGCTCAAGTAAGACTTCAAGAAATAAGAAAAAACATATAAATCTGAAATGCGAGTCAAAATACATAACAAGAGCCCCAACGAAATACACTTAAAATGAATAGTCTATTTTGGAATATAAGAGGAGTAGCGAACACTTCTACAATTAATAGGATTAGGAATTTAATTAAAATCCATAAAATTAAAATAATTGCATTGGATGAACCAATGGTAGATAAAAATCAGATAGAGAATTATAAGACGAAGATAGGTTTACATAAGGCAGTTTCAAATCAAAATGATAAGATATGGGTTATGTGGAACAACTCTATGGACATAGAAATAATGGCAGAAAATGATCAAATTATCAGCTTTAAAATAGGAAAACACTCGGAAACTATTTATTCGATAGTATATGCAAGTAATGGGAGAGAGATTAGGAAAATGCTTTGGCACGAGATGAATTCATTAGCAGCCAGAAAAACCCCATGGATCATAGGAGGAGATTTCAATGTGATCAGAAACATTACTGAGAAAAAAGGTGGTATGCCTTCCAACCCGATAGCAATATCACAATTTAACGAGACTATTGCCGGTGGAAAATTAAAAGAGATAGATTATCTAGGACCAAACTTCACATGGTGTAATGACTGGAGGAAAATATGAGCAATCTGGTCGAGACTTGATCGGGTACTAGTTAATACTCAATGGCTAGATAAGATGGGGGAAATAAAGGTATAGCATTTAAGCAGAACCTGCTCAGATCATAGCCCGCTATTGATTACACTACAAAAAAAGAAAATAAACCAGAAAAAATTTATTTTCCAAAACATGTGGGGTATGCACAAGGATTTCGAGGCCATAGTGAGAGATTCATGGGAAAAGCCGGCTATGGGTAACCCCATGCAGATATTGGGACAACAACTACGCGCACTACACCAGGGTCTCAATAAATGGAATAAGGAGGTATTTGGTAATATTTTTTCAAAAATCCAGAAAGCTTAGGAGAAAGTAACGGCCTTAGAGATAGAATATGAAGTTAAACAAGATGACCTATCTAGAATGGAGCTTAGCAAAGCAAAAGCCAAATTGAGACTCATAATGCACATGGAAGAAGTCTTTTGGAAACAAATCGCTAAAATAAAATGGCTAAAAGACGGAGATAAAAAATACGAAATTTTTCAACATAATGGTAAAAATTAAAAATTAAAAATTAGGAATCAAATGTCTCAAAGGAATCAACGGGGAGTGGTTAGAAAGAGAGGAGGATATTAAAAAAGAATTAGATGAGTTCTTCAAAGCTCATCTAAGTGGGTCAAATGTAGGTAGGAAATGCACATTAATGAAAAAAATTAAAAAAGAGTCTCAGAAGAAGATAATAAAATGCTGGCAGAAATTCTCACAGAAGTAGAAGTGAAAGAGGCAGTTTTTAATGCCAATAAAGAAAGCTCTACAGGCCTAGATGGATGGAATTACAGTTTTTTTCAAAGATGCTGGAGTATAATCAAAAAGGAAATAATTGCAGCTTTAATCTGGATTTTCATGGGCGTAAAAATCTCAAAATCATGGGCTAGCTCATACATAGTTCTGATTCCCAAGAAGAATAACCCGCAGAAAGGAGAAGACTATAGGCCAATTAGCCTATGTAACATAATTTATAAAATACTAGCTAAAGTCCTCCAGAACAGGCTGAGTAGGTTACTTCCTAATATCATATCACCCGAACAATTAGGTTTTATTAAAAACATGTCGATAGCGGAAAATATTAGCCTTGCATCAGAAATGATGAGGGATATATGGTCGAATGTGAGAGGTCATAACGTAATCATGAAGCTCGATCTGTCAAAAGCTTTTGACAGGGTCGAATGGGACATTTTGTGCTATCTAATGAGAAGAATGGGATTTTCTAAATTCTGGATACACATTTTATATAGGTGCATATCTAGTGCCTGGGTCAAAATTCTCATAAATGGGTAGATAGGTGAAGAATTTAAACCATCTAGAGGCTTTAGGCAAGGAGACCCATTATCTCCCTCTTTATTTAATATATATTTAGAACTCTTTATAACAAACTTGAAGGCGCAAGTCAGGAAGGGCAATATACTACCCTATAAACAGCCTAAAAATACACCATTAGTATGCTGCATAGCATACACAGACGATCTGATTATGTTTACAAATGCTAGTAGCAGAACCATGAAAAGTCTAATGGGACTTCTTCAAACATTAGAAGAGGAATCAGGACAAATGCTACGTAAGAATAAATGTCATTTCATGATAGCAACTAAAACAACCGAGGACATAACTCAAGGGATTAAAGTAGTCACTGGTTTTTTCCAGAGTAAAGGAGCAATAATGAACCTTGGATGCCCAATCTACGAAGGAAGAATGAAGGAGTAATACTTGTCATTTATACTGGACAAGTTAAGGCAAAAGATTGCCGGATGGAAAGAGAACTTACTAAATATGGCAGGAAAAATAATAGTAATCACTCATGTGTTGCACGGATTGTTAACTCGCATTCTCATGGCGACAACTACCAAAAAGTATTATAAAGAAAATAGAGAAAGAAATGGCTAACTTTCTATGGGGAAAAAAGAAGGTACGAATAAATTATATTTGAAAAAATGGAGAGATTTATGCTTTCCAAAAGAATAGGCAGGGCTAGGCTTCACTAGTCTAAATGATATAGCCAAAGCTTGGGCATGCAAAAATTATTTGAGATTAAAAGCAAATGATAACATCTGGGCATCTTACGTAAAAGCAAAATACAGGTTAGGAAACAAGCCATTTAAAAATATCAAAAAAGTGACTAAAAGTTAGAAATTGATGTGTAAATAACAGAGCTTAGTAGAAAAACATTCTATCCTGACCAAAAATGGATGGAAATGGATTCTAAACCCACAGGGCAACTTCACATTAAAAAGTGCCAAAGGGATGGTTCGTAGCAGAAGACCTCAACAACTTAAAGAGCTCTGGATAAAAGATTTGCCTCAAAAGACAAATGTGCTTATGAGGAAAATATTTACTAATATCATCCATGTAGACGAAAACATTCAAAAAAAGTCATAAAACTAGTATCCATATGTAATTATTGTTATCAAGAGACTGAAAGCGCAAATCACCTTTTTTCAACGGGCAAGATTGCATTGAAAGTATGGAACGAATTGGAAGATGAAGCAGAAATAAAGAAGAGTGTAGTGCCTATGAGAAACAGATTAGAGAACTGGTCAAAAAAGCAAACAAAAAACAAAATTTTAAAATGGATAAGAAATTATATTCCTCACATAGTGGTTTGGTGTTTATGGAAAGCGAGAAACAGAAGTTGGTTTGAGAACGTTGAAATGAAAGTTAAAGACTTACTAGAATAAATCAAAAAAGAAAGTGCATTCATCACTGCTTGCAGCCTGATAAAAGTGAGAACAATGGAAGTAGATGAATACAGAAGAAAAGCATTGAGCCTAGCAATTGTAACAAAGAAGACACCAGATATTAAAATAGTTTGTTTTATTAATAAAACAAACTTTTCAAAAAAAAGAATAAGTGAATGAAGAAGAAAAAAAGGAAAAGAATTAGAAGAAAGAAAAAAAAAGGAGAAGAAGACAAAGAAGAAGAAGAAGAAGAAGAAGAAGGAGAAGGAGAAGAAGGATAAGAATAAGTAGAAGGAGGAGGTGGAGGAGGAGAGGAAAATGAAGTAAAATGAGAAGAAGAAGAGGAAGAAGAAGATGATGATGATGATGATGAATAAGAATAATTAAAAGAATAATAGGAAGAATAAGATGCATATGAAGAATAAGAGGAACCAAAAGAAGAAGTAAAAAAAGAAGAAAATGAAAATGAAAATGAAGAAGAAGAAGAAGAAATAGAAAAAATAAAAATATGATGATGAAGAATATTAAAAGAAGAAGATGATAATGATGATTATGATGATGTAAATATAGAAGAAAAACTTGAATAATAAAATGAAAAAGAAAAAGAAGTCTAAGAACAAAATGATGATGATGTTGATGAATAAGATGAAGAAGAAGAAGCAAACAAACAAACATGACTCAAATCACCTAACAAACCAGTCTCAAACAATAACTTTTACATATTTTCAAAAAATCCAAGTCCTTTCCATTTTGTATATCCATTTATTTTTCTTTCTATTGCTTTGCATATCCTTTTTTTCATTTGATATTTGGAATACTTTTCTGATCCATTGATTATTTTTGAGATGTGTTGAGGTATTACCATGTCAAAGAAGTTATCACCTTTTCGCCTGCCCAAGTTGGCAAGCTTGTCCGCTAATTTATTTGCCACATTATAAATGTGAGAGTTTGAATAATGGACATCAACCAACATTTTGATTTCTAGAATTTCTTTCTTGACCTTTCAAAGGGGTGTAGAGTTGGTGGCTAGATGAAATAGTCCCAATGAGTCCACTTGAACAGTGATGTATTTCATTCCTTTGAGTGTGCAATATCGTAGCCCCTTGACAATTGCCATTACTTTTACTTTAGTATTGATGAAGCTATCAAAGATTGTGCATATCTAAAAATAATGAATCCATTTTCATCCCTCAATACACTTCCTCGCCCCGCCATGACTTTACCCATATATAGCTCCCATATGTATTAAGTTTGGTAAAATCATTAATAAGTTTTTCCCAATAGATTAATTTAGGTATCTTTTTCCACTTTATTGATATCTTTATAGTAAACATGTTGATAAGGATGTCATCTCAATCTTTTTCATGAGTATAGATTGTATGGATAGTAAAAATTAGAGATGTTTTTATGATGTTTGCAATAATTATGTTCATAATCATCATATGTGTGTTATGTATGAAATTTTTACTTGCTGTCCATAATTATCGAGGAATCACTATAGATATCGTCCATTGCAACCAATATAAAATTAGTGAATTATTTGGAATTGATAGCCAATTAGTTAATCAAGCTTGAAAGGATAAATCCATATGCTTTATTCGGATTATTTTTCTAAAGTATTCCCAACTATGAGTAGCTATTTTTCCATAAGAAAAGAGATGATCAATTGATTCCACTGATTTAAAGCAACACAAGCATCTAAATATGATATTTATTCCTTTTCTTTGGACAATGCTATCAATTGGAATGGTATTCTTTAGAACTTTCCAAATGATGAGTGATATTTTTGGGTGGACATATTTCACCCATATTTTTGAGAAGATATCTTTCATGTTATGCCTTCTAATTATCTTATTAGCCAATTTTAATGACAAAGATCCATCTGGTGAAGGTTTCCATATCCATTCATTATCCATATACAAGCTAATTTTCATATCAAAGATCTGCTCTTTGTTATTCTTCTCCAAATTAAAAAGGAGTCTATTGTAATTTTTGCTTCTTCTACATTTGATGTTATGCAATATTTCTTTTTCATAAAGCTAGCCTAAAGCCTCTCTCTTCTTATGAAAATTAGACATCCAAGATAATTTATCATTAGTTACGTCTCTTTGTATCCTGTTATCCTTCTAGTATTCTTCTTGATTTTCTTGGTTCTAGCGGAGAGATTAGAAAGAAGCTTTTTCCCTTATTCACCCTTTGACAGTTTGTTCTTCAAAATTCTTCAAGAAATCTATGAGCTTATTCAAAGTAGCTTGACTTCCATTACTAAAATGCATTTGTCATCTACAAATGCTTAATGAGTAATAGCTGGAGTGCCCAATGGATGAGCAGAGAAATTGATTTTCCTCTCTTCCATTGTGTTTGAGATATTTTTAGAAAATATTTTAGCAAATATGATAAATAGTGGGGGAGAAAAAGGATCTCCTTGCCTTAATCCTTTTGATGATTTGATACAACCATAAACGAATCCATTGACAATGATAGAGAACAAATAATTTGCAATGCATCTATTTATAATGTCAATCTCATTTTCTTCCGATCCAAATCTTCTCATTGTGTGACATAAAATGCTCCATGAGATATTATCAATTGCCTTAGCCATATTCATTTTGACAAAGATGCAATAGCATCTATTTTACTTTCATATATAATGTAACATCTCTAGTACCAATGAGATATCTTGAATGATATTTCTACCTCTTAGATATGCTAATTATTCTGCTGATATTATGGTAGGAAGAATAACCTCAACTCTATTTGAAAGTAATTTTTCAATAATTTTGTATGAAATGTTATGAAGGCTAATAGGGCTGAAATCATCACCTAAATGTGGATTATACTTTGTTGGTAAAAGATTGGCAAGAGGGCTTGTTAATGATTTGGGCATATCAAACCTATAGAAAAAAATCTACTTGGATTATATAATGTTTGACAATATTCCAAAAATTTTAAAGAACACTATAATCATATCATCTGCACCTTTCGTGCTAGTGTCTTTCAATACAAATAAAGCTTCTTTTATCTCCTCTTCAACTAGAGGGGATAAGAGCCTATCATTTTGTTCATTCAAAATTTAGTGGGGGATTTGATTAAGCATCTTTTTCAGCTTCGTTGGGTAGGATTTAGTATTCCAAATTTAATTCAATGAATTTGCCTATGAAATATTTTAGTGTTTTTTTTTTCATCTTTAATTCCATGAATTCTCCTTTCGTGCATTTTCAATTGAATAGCTCTATGAATAAATTTTGTATTTTAGTTTCCCTCTTTCATCCATCTATGTTTTACTTTTTGATTGAGAAATGCTTCCTGCATTGTAAGCTTTAGTTTGAGATTTTCTTGTGCCTCATCAAGAGCAATCAAGTTAACTTCATTCTCTTCTTCTTCTAGTGCATGTTTTTCTCTATCACAACTTCTTCTCCCTCTTTTATCTTTTGATTTATGTTCCCAAATTTTTCATTATTCCAGCATTTTAGTTTAGCCTTAAGCCTCTTTATCTTACTTGCTAAACCATGAAAAAGGATTTCCCTCTACATATTCCCTCTGAAAGAGATAAGGTTTATAAAAAAATTTGTTCAAGTGGGTCCATTTGTCTTTTATTAAGATATTAATTTTAGTTGGTAGTGCAATGGAAATATCCATTTCAATATAGATCCTTTCCTTGCTTGGCCTAGAGAAGGAACTTGTGCTTTTGTCCAAATGAATGAGAGAGCTAAGGTATGAGAATATACCGTGAAGTGGATCTTTGTGAAAAAATGGAGAGGTAGGTTTATAAGATTTACCCATTTTAGGGCTAAAGGATAATCCTCATTAAGTTTGAAATTTCTCATCCACTAAATACCTTCATTGGGTGACATGAACCCTTCATGTTCTATTACCCACAAATAGAAGAAATCTATAATGTTTGAGCAAAGAAGAAGAGAATTTTTGTAGTATAGGGAGCTTACTTTAACCTTCTCCCTAAGCTTTAATATCCCCAAGAAGTTGTGAATTTATGATAATGGAGGCCTTCCTTGAGAAAATATATGGATTAAGGCATTTTTTAAATGTTAAGTGAAAAATCCTATTTGATTTTTTGAAAAACAAATAGAAGAGATCTTTCCTTTTTTTAATATTTTTTTCAAATGGAATTTATATTCCATCCTTGAATGTTGTAGGAAATGATTTCTTGCTGAAATCTAAAGTTTTGAAGCATTCCACTGATGAAATTTTTTTAAAATGCTACATTTTCTCTCTTTACAAAACTTTTTCTCTCAAGAACTAGCACTCTCAAAAATGTTTTGAAAAAAAAAAGCAAAAATGCGAAATGTTCTATTTATTCTTCTTCTAAAACTTCTTCTTGTTCTTTTTCTTAATCTTTGAATTCTTCTTATATTTCTTCTTTTACTTCTATTTCTTCTTCTTCTACTTCTTCTCATTTCCTTCTTCTACTTTTTTTATTTTTCATCTACTACTACTACTACTTCTTATTCTTCTTACTCTTCTTTTTCTTCTTCCTCTTCTTTTTCTTTTTCTTTTTCTTTTTTTTTTCTTCTTCTTCTTCTTCTTCTTCTTTTTCTTCTTCTTCTTTCTCTTTTTATTCTTCTTCTAATTCTTCTTCTTCTAATTGTTTTTTCTTCTTTTTATTCTTCTTCTTATTCTTCTTCTAATTCTTCTTCTTCTAATTGTTTTTTCTTCTTTTTATTCTTCTTCTTATTCTTCTTCTTATTCTTCTTCTTATTTTTCTTCTTAATATTATTATTATTATTCTTCTTCTTCTAATTCATTAATCTTCTTCTTCTTCTTCTTTGTTTTTTTATTCTTCTTCAACTTCTTCTTCTATCTCTACTCCTTATTATTATTATTATTATTATTATTCTTCTTCTTCTTCTCCCCCTCCTCCTCCTCATTATTATTATTATTATTATTATTATTATTCTTCTTCTTCTTCTCCTTATTATTATTATTCTTCTTTTACTTTTTGTTCTCTCTCTCCTCCACCGCCTCCTCCTCCTCTTCACTTTTTTCTTATTCTTCTTCTTCTTCATTTACATCTTTTTCTTCTTCTTATTCTTCATTTACTTTCTTTTCATCTGCTTATTCTTCATTCTCTTATTCTTGTTCTTCTTATTCACAGGCTCAAATTACACTTGGTGTAATAACTGACAAAAAAGAGGAGCAATTTGGGCCAGGCTGGACAGGGTAATGTGTAATGCGAAGTGGATAGCCTCACATGGGACTACAGGGCTTAGACATTTAAACAGGACCTGTTTAGACCACTTTTCACTCCTCATAACACTTCACAACAATAAACGAGGAACATGAAGCTTTAAATTTCAAAACATGTGGGGAAAACATGTCGAGTTTGAAAAACTGTTAAGAGATTCTTGGTCAGATCCTGCATCGGGTAAACCGATGCATGTTCTAATGATAAAGTTATATAGATTAAAAAAACAGTTAAAATCATTGAATAAAGAAGTTTCTGGAAATATCAATCAGCAAATAAAGCAAGCAGAGGAACAAGTGGAAAAACTAGAAAAAGAATATGATAATAAAAATGATAAAGAAGTTAGGAAGGTTTTAAACAAGGCTAAAGCTGAATTGAGTTTAAAATTACATATGTATGAGATATATTGGAAACAATGCCCAAAAATTAAATGGTTAAAAGATGGTGATAAAAACACCAAATTTTTCCATAACATGAGCAAAATAAAAACACAGAAAAATAAAATTAAAGGCCTAAAAGATAAAGAAGGAAAATGGATAGAAGAAGACAAACAATTATGTACCCTCTTTGAGGACTTCTTCAAATCTCACATGTGTGGTCACATGCCTCATGAAGGGAACTCCTTATTACAAGAGATCGGGGCTTCCATTACGAAAGAACAAAACCAAATGATGGAAATGATCCCAGAAGAAGAGGAAGTAAAAATTGTAGTCTTTAATCTTGATAAAGACAGTGTAGTGGGACCAGATGGCTGGAATAATTATTTTTTTCAGCTAAACTGACCCATTATTAAAAATGACCTAGTTTCAGCGATTGCTAGTTTCTTTGCTGGGGCAGATATTCCTAAAGCTTGGGCAAACTCATTTATAGTTTTAATACCTAAAAAAGAAGCTCCTCATCTATGCGAGGATTTTAGACCAATAAGTTTATATAATGCGATTTATAAGATTTTAGCTAAAATAATTCAAAATAGATTAAGTAATATTTTGCCATTAATAATATCACCAGAGCAAACAGGATTTATTAAAAATAGACTAATGATTGAAAATATCAGATTAGCCTCAGAAATAATGAAAGAAATTGCAACTAAAACGAGAGGTAATAATCTAGTAATCAAGTTGGATTTGTCTAAAGCATTCGATAGAGTTGAATGTGATACACTCTGTTACATTTTAAGAAAATATGGTTTTTCTGAATTATGCATTGACATAATATACAGATGCATCTCAAGTCATTGGGTTAGAATTATTATAAATGGTAATATAGGTGAAGAATTTAAACCCATAAGAAGCCTAAGACAGGGGGATCCATTATCCCCCTTATTATTTGATATATACCTAGATCTGCTTATTCTTAATCTAAACAAAAGAATGTCAAAAGGTAATATATTACCTTTTAGACAACCTAATAATACTCCAAGAATAGGTTATTTGGCTTATGCTGACGATCTAATAATTTTTACAAATGCAAGTAAAAGATCTGTAATAAATCAGATAGAATTATTACAATTATTTGAATTAGAAATAGGTCAGGTTGTAAATAAAAAGAAGTGTCAGTTTATGCTAGCTAAAGAGTCTACAGAGAAAGTGACAAATAAGATTAAAAACACAACTAGATTTACACATAATAAGGGAGCTTTAACATACTTAGGCTATCCAATATATGAAGGTAGACTGAGAGAGAAATATTTAACACCATTACAAGATAAAATGAGGAGGAAAATAGCAGGATGGAAAGAAGATCTATTAGGGTTCGAGGGACGGATCACATTAATCTCGCATGTGTTACAAAGCACACTAGTACATATCTTATCTGTAATACATCCTCCGAATAAATTCTTGAATAAATTAGAATCAGAAATATCAAATTTTTTATGAGGTAAAAAAGATGGGAAGCAGAAAATTCACTGGAAAAAATGGAGGGACATATGCTACCCAAAAGCTGAAGAAGATCTAGGAATAATTACTTTACAGGATATGGCCACCGCATGGGATTGTAAAGGATGGTGGAGGCTGATTGAGAATGAAAGTCTTTGGGCAAAATATATGAAGGCAAAATATTTATCACAAAGTAACCAGAGGCTTAAGCAGGCATCAAATAATTGGAAAGCTCTGGAAAAACAAAAAAAGATAGTAGAATCACACTCAATATTAAAAAAGAGTGGTTGGAAATGGACCCTCACACCACAAGGTAATTTCACAATAAAATCGGTTAAGGAGTTGATTAGGGAAAAAACTTCTGCTCAACTCATATCTAAATGGGTCTAGAAAGCAGGTATCCCACAGAAAATATATTTGCTAGCATGGAAAGCAATAGCAAATGCATTACCTTTGGATACCAATGTTCAAAGAAAGGGCATAAAAATAGTGTCCAGATGCAAATGCTGCTTTGCAGAAGTAGAATCAATGGACCACCTATTCTCGAGAGGAAAAATTGCAGCAGAAGTTTGGAAGAGACTTGAAGGAAATGAACAAATTAGTAATATAGAGGAGAGTCTAATAGAAAGAATAAAAAAATGGGAAAATGCAATTTCTACTAACCCTACTAGAAATTGGCTCAATAAGAATTTACCTCATGTAGTAATATGGTGTTTATGGAAAGCTCGTAATAGGAGTAAATTTAAAGGAAAGAGAATGGATTCAAAAGATATATTACAAGAAATTAAGCAGGAAGTAAGTAACATATCAAATATTAAGCCCATTATAGTAGATAAATTAGCTATAGATAAGAAAGTGGAAAGGGAATGGGGTCTTAATATAAAAATAATCAAACAATATTGGGCAAAAAGTATAAGTTGGGCTAGGCCCCCTGAAGGAAAATTTTCCCTAAACACGGATGGAAGTTTCAATAGGGACACAGGAATAGCGGGGGGAGGTGGGTTAATAAGGGATTCCAAAGGCACAGTCATGAAAGCTTTTAGCTCGGTTAGTGTAGCAGACTTGGCTCTACAATCAGAAATTAGGGCGTTAAGAATAGGCTTAAATGTATGTAAAAAATTGGAATATAAAATTATTCAAATATAGGTAGGCTCGATGTTATTATTTAACTTAGTAATAGGAAGAATTCTTCTTTGGAAATATGAAGAAGAATTAGAAATAATAATGAAGCTTAAAAATGAACTAAATGCATCAATATTGCATATATATAGAGAGGCAAACACTCCAGCGGATAATCTTGCAAGGATAGGCTCGGAAAAAGGAGAAATAGAATTCGATTAGGATTCTATGCCGAAAAAATTAAAAGGTTTAGTGAGATTAGATAAGATGGCTTTTTCTTATGTAAGAGTTAGGAAGGGTGGAGGCTGAGCTAAATTTAAAATAAAATTTAGATTAAAATTTAGATTAAAATTTAGATTAAATAATCAAAAAAAGAAGCAAGTAGGTGAGTTCTAAAGCATGGGATTCTTGGATATGCATAGGTGTTTATTTTCTCAGCAGCGCAGCTCCATAGCATGGAGTATTGGTTGGTAGGTTGTGCACACGTATAGATATGTATTTGTTCCTTTGGGTTTATGTATTATATTTGCAGGATTAAGATGTTAAAATACTAAACTGTCGATGGTGCTTTTTGTTTTTCTAAATTGTTAACTTTGCGGATTAAGATGTTAACTTTGCGGTTGTTTTTCTAAACTATCGATGGTCCTTTGGGTTTATGTGTTATATTTACAGGATTAAGATGCTAACTTTGCGGATGTTTTATAGGTTAAATAATGCAGTTTATATATATATTGCTCTTGATAAGAACATACAATTATAAGTTGATTATCACTGGTTTACTGGACTGCTTCCCGAGTTGGTTTATGGTAGACATTCTCGACTGATCACCTGGCCCTGTGGGTGATCAATACTCGTGCAGCTTACACGCGCTCAGATGTGGTTTATTGGTTGAGTTATCTGTTATAATCTGGTTTATTTTTTTAAGTGAACATTCTTATATTTTTTGAAAGCTATGCAGAAAGTCTTAGGTCTTGCAGCAGCTCGTGAAAAGCCGTATATACAAAGCACTCCAATTAAAAGGCGCGGCAAAGAAAATGAGAGTGAATGAAGAAAATTAATAAATGTTGTATAAGTATAACAAGGGACAAGGGGAATAGGGTAGATAAGTTATATTGTAGGCGTGCTCATTTTCTTTGCATATTGCAGGCACTAGAGCGTATAAAAGAAGAAGGATGACGGTTGATAAATATTCGGGAATGACGTGAATAACAGGACTTGAGACACGGGGAAGATGCGAGGACAGATGCTAAGCACAGGAAACGGCCGAACAATATAAGAAATTAAATGAAAAGATGGGCCGAAAAGATGGGCCCAAAATGGGCCAAAAATAGAGGCATTTTAAGAGGCTAGATAAACTAGAGCATAGCCTCCAGCTTATTCTAGTTTAATTTATAAAATGAATAAATGCTTATTTGAGAAAGATTTTTAAAATCCAATATGTTAGCTAGTAGGCTTAAGGTTAAGATGGGTGAAGAGGGCTACGGGTAGATGTAGGTTGTAAAAATGGTATTCCTCCACCAAAAGAGAGGGTTATTAATAATAAAACAAATTTAAAAAAGAAGAAGAAGAAGAAAGAAAGAAAGATTTTTGCGGTTTTTACAAAAAAAAACTCTCAACTTCTAGAGAGAGAAAATTCCATTTTCTAGAGAGATAAAATCACCATTTGAGCTCAAATCAAGCTCCTTTCAAGTGCAAAATGGAGCAAAATGACTTATTATTAAAAAAATAAGTCATTTTCCTTGATAACAAAGGAGCTCGCGCCTCCTTCTCATTCTTTCGGAATAAAAAACGGGAACCCCGTTATCGTTTTTTCAACCGACGAGATACAGAAGCTCGAGGAGCCTTATCAATACATGCTTATTGGGAAATTCTCCCATGTCAGGCCTCGCCCGAGTGATATACAACAATTCTTCTCCTCTTTCAAGCTCACAAAAAGGGTGAAACTGGCCGATTATGATGCAAAACATATGTTTATGCAGTGTTTTACAATTGAAGATTATTATCATTTATAGCATCGTGGAGTATGACAAGTTAATGGTTTTCTCATGCGTGTGCTGAAATGGACGAAGGACTTCAGTCCAAAGGTGGAGGCGCCTCTTGCTTCGGTATGGTTCTCTTTGTCGAACCATTCTATATATCTGTTTAATGCCAACTTTCTCTATGCTATAACCTCCTGTTTGGGCAAACCATTGCTTCGGGATGAGGCCACAGTGACAATAATTCGGCCAAGCAAGGCTCGAGTATGTGTAGAGTGCAATCTCCTCACTCGCCTGCCTAACGAAATCTGGATAGGAGAGGGAGAAAATAGGCAGAATAATGGGTTTTAGCAAAATGTCATACCCGAAAATATGCCCTCTTATTGTTTAATCTGTAATAGACTTGGGCATGATAAGTCTGAATGTAAAATAGGAAGAGAGCCATTAGGTAAGGTGCAAGGGCAAGAAGCTATAAGAAGGAAAGTAGAAACATGGATAAGAAGGGAGGAAGTGGCCCCGAAACCTCTAGGTTTAGGGGAAGAAGAAGAGGAGAGTAGGAGAGAGAATCGGAGTTTTTTCTTAGAGATGGAGGGAGATAGAAGCAATAGGGAAGTAAGTATAGAGGGAAGTAATGAAGAAAATAAGGAAGAGAGATGGGAGGTGGTGAAAGCTAGAAGAAAAAGAGTTAGGAAAAATAAACATAGAAGGGTGTTAAAGGAAAAAATAGAAGATTATAGCTAGATAGAGGAAGATCTCCTGGACTTTCCGGATGAAGCTTCGGAGGTATTTAGTTGCCCTCATTTAGGTATAGTAGAAGTAAAGGGAGAGAGTTATCTAGGAGAAGTGAAGGATGATTTAGAAATGTATGAAAAAAATAGTGAAAAATTCACTAGGATTCAATCTATGGAAGCCATAAAAAGAATGGCCATGCAACTCGGTAAGCAAGAAAAATATAATATAATACCTCAATCAATTCCTCCTAAGAGTGCGAGAAATATGAGAAAATATTTAGATAAAACATATGAATCAAAATGCACAACTAGATTACAATCCAAATTAGGTTTTAATGGATAGTTACATATATTGGAATATTAGAGGGGTGGCAAATAACCCTTCGATAAATAGACTGAAAAATTTGATTAAAACATATAAAATTGCATTAGTAGTTATTGCAGAACCTATGACACAGCAGGATCAAATAATTAAATATAGTCGAATATTAGGGTTTAATAATTCATTTGCAAATTTAAATAGTAAACTCTGGTTAATGTGGCATAATTATCTAGACACTGAAATATTAAAAAACACAGAACAAATAATACATTTTAAAATGAATAAAAATACATAAGATATAATATCGGTTATATATGCTAAAAATGATAAAAAATCTAGATTGGTCTTATGGGAGGAAATGCAGTATATAACATCAAAAAACACTCCCTGGATAATAGGAGGAGATTTTAATATAATTAGAAGTTCTTTGGAAAAGAAGGGAGGAAAAACACCGAACACAATAGCGATGTCTCAATTTAATGAGGCGATCTCTAAATCCAGTTTGATGGAAATAGCCTACACATGTTCAAATTACACCTGGTGTAACAATTGGGGTAATAGAAGGGCAATTTGGGTCAGACTAGATAGGGTAATGTGTAATGCTAAGTAGGTAGCCACACATAGGTCTACAGCACTTAGACATTTAAGCAGAACTTGTTCAGATCACTCTCCACTTCTCATAACAATTCACAATAATAAAAGGGGCACATAAAGCTTTAAATTCCAAAATATATGGGGTAAGCATGTAGAATTTGAAAAACTGGTGAAAGAATCTTGGTCAGAGCCAGCACAGGGTAAACCGATGCAGGTGCTAATGACCAAGTTAAATAGACTCAAAAAACATTTAAAATCATGGAATAAGGATGTTTTTGGGAATATAAATCAGAAAATAAAACAAGCAGAAGAACATGTAGAAAAACAAGAAAATGAATATGATAATAAAAATGATGATAAAATTAGACAAGAATTAAATAAGGCTAAAGCTGAATTGAGTTTAAAATTACACATGGAGGAGGTATATTGGAAACAACGAGCAAAATTTAAATGGTTAAAAGAAGATGATAGAAACACTAAATTTTTCCATAATATGAGTAAAATAAAAACTCAGAAAAATAGAATTAAATGTTTAAAAAACTCGGAAGGTACATGGATAGAAGAAGACATGCAAATTGGAATTCTCTTTGAAGATTTTTTTCAAATCACACTTGTGTGCTCAGACGCCTCACAAAGGGAACTCCTTAATACAGGAGATTGAGGCTTCCATCACACAAGATCAGAATCAAATGATGGAAAATATACCAGAGGAAGAAGAGGTTAAAAATGCAGTTTTTAATCTTGATAAAGATAGTGCAGCGGGCCCTGACAACTGGAATAACTATTTTTATCAGCTAAATTGGCTCATTATTAAACAGGACCTAGTTTTAGTAATTGCCAGTTTTTTCGCCAGAGCAGATATTCCTAAAGCTTGGGCAAACTCATATATAGTTTTTATCCCTAAAAAAGATGCCCCACAGATATGTGAGGATTTCAGACCAATAAGCTTGTGTAATGCAATTTATAAGATTCTAGCCAAAATAATCTAGAACAGACTAAGTAATATATTGCCATTAATAATTTCACAAGAACAAACAGGTTTCGTTAAAATAGACTAATTATTGAAAATATAAGGTTAACATCAGAAATGATGAAAGAGATTTCAGCTAAAACAAGAGGGCATAATCTAGCAATTAAGCTGGATTTGTCCAAAGCATTTGACAGGGTCGAATGGGATACATTCTGCTTTGTGTTAAGAAAATATGGTTTTTCAGAATTATGCATTGATCTAATTTATAGATGTGTTTCGAGTGTTTGGGTTAGAATTATTATAAATGGAAATATAGTTGAAGAATTTAAACCAAAAAAAAAGCCTAAGGCAAGGAGACCCATTATCTCCCTTACTATTTGATATATATCTTGAATTGCTTATTCTTAACTTAAATAAAAGAATGTCGGAAGGGAAAATTTTACCATTTAGACAACCTAAAAACACTCCGAGAATAGGTTGTTTGGCCTATGCTGATGAACTAATAATTTTTACAAATGCACGTAAATGATCTATAATGAATCTTATAGAATTATTACAATTATTTGAATTAGAAACAGGTCAGGTTGTAAATAAAAAGAAGTGCCAGTTTATACTAGGAAAAAAAGCTTCGGAGAGAGATATATATAAAATTAAAAATATAACTGGCTTCACTCAAAATAAGGGAGCTTTAATTTATTTAGGTTGCCCAATATATGAAGGAAAATTGAGAGAGGAATATTTAGTACCACTACAAGAAAAAATGAGAAAGAAAATAGCAGGCTGGAAAGAGGACTTATTAGGATTTGGGGGACGGATCACATTAATTTCGCATGTGCTACAAAGCACGCTGGTTTGTATCTTATTTGTAATACATCCTCCGAAGAAATTCATAAATAAATTAGAAACAGAAATGACAAATTTTTTATGGGGTAAAAAAGATGGGAAGAATAAAATTCACTGGAAAAATTGGGGTGATATTTGTTATCCAAAAGTAGAAGCAGGACTAGAAATAATTTCTCTTCAAGATATGGCCACCGCATGGGACTGCAAAGGATGGTGGAGGTTGAAGGAAAATGATAGCCTTTGGGCAAAATATATGAGGGCATAATATTTAGATAAAAGTCACATGCGGCTTAAGAAAGTTTCAAATAATTGGAAAGCTTTGGAAAAACAGAAGAAGAAAGTAGAATCTCACTCAATATTAAAAAGAGTGGCTGGAAATGGATCCTAACACCACAAGGTAATTTTACACTTAAATCGGCAAAGGAATTGATTAGGAAAAAAAAGCCCATTCAATCTATATCTAAATGGGTCTGGAAGACAGGAATCCCACAGAAAATGTGCTCGCTAGCATGAAAAGTAATAGCAAATGCAATACCTGTGGATACCAATGTTCAAAGAAAGGGCATTAAAATGGTGTCTAGATGTGAATGCTTCTTTGAGGAAGAAGAATCAATGGATCATCTATTTTCGAAAGGAAAAATTGACACACAAGTCTGGAAGAAATTTGATGAAACAAAGCAAATCAGTAATAAGGAAGACGGTTTAATAGAACGAATTAAAAAATGGGAAAAAGTAACTTCTACTAATCTTACTAGAATTTGGCATAATATTAATTTACCACATGTAATAATATGGTGTCTATGGAAGGCTCGAAATAGGAGTAGATTTGAAGGAAAGAAAATGGACGCAAATGAAATAACACAAGAAATTAGACAGGAAGTAACATATCAAATTTGAATCCTGTAATTGTAAATAAAATAGAGATAGAAAAGAAAGCGGAGAGGGAATGGGTCCTTAATATAAAAATAAGTAAACAATATTGGGCGAAAAGTATATCTTGGCACAGACCTCCAGAAGGAAAAATATCCCTAAATACGGATGGAAGCTTCAATAGAGACACAGGAATAGCAGGGGGAGGTGGGTTAATAAGAGATTCTAGAGGGGCAGTTATGAAAGCTTTCACCACAGTTAGTGCAGTAGCCTCGGCTCTACAATCAAAAATTAGGGCATTAAAGATAGGATTAAGTGTTTGAAAAAAATTAGATTATAAGAATATTCAAATACATGTAGATTCAATGTTGTTAGTTAATTTAGTAACAAAGAAAATATCTCTTTGGAAATACGAAGAGGAGTTAGAAACTATATTGAATTTCATAAAAGAACTGAATGCATCAATATTACATATATATATAGGGAGCTAAACACCCCGACAGACAATCTTGCTAGGATAGGATCGCAAAAAGGAGAAGCAGAATATGATGAGGATACTTTGCCGGTAAAAATAAAAGGTCTAGTGGAACTAGACAAGAATGCTTTTCCCTATGTAAGAGTTAGAGAGGGTAGAAAGTGAGTGGTATTTAAAATAGAAATTATATTATATAGGCATAATAGAAGAAGGAAGGTTAGTTTTAAAGAAGGGGGTTCTCTTGGGAAACATGAGATATATGTATTTGTTTTCTTAGCAGCGCAACCACTCAAAGTTTCAAAGGAATTATTGGGCGGCAATGGTTGTTGGTTATGCACATGTATTTTAAACCTTTTTTTTATTGTATGTTTAATTGCAATGTCTATGTTTATGGGAACAATGTTGCAAGGTCATGTGTTAATTTATTAAGATGTTAGAACACTAGGTTGTTGGGGTATAGAATAGGACTTGCTGCCATTTAAAGAAGGAAAATCCAGATTTGCTTAGGCCATGAAAGAGTAGCGGTTATGGGGGACAAAGTGGAGCACATAGATGCTGGGATACAGCAATGAACTCAAGGTATAAATGAGAGACATACCCTATGCTGGAAAGTGTTTTTGGATGCAGGAATAGTATAGATATTAAAGCTAAAAAAGGAGGAACAAGAGAAGGCCATCTTACACTCTCATATGGTAGAGAACATATAAAAGAAGCCTCTCGGATGCACTACTGGAACAAAGCAAAGGCTGGAAAAAAAATGTCCATTAAGAGACAAATACAAGAAGGAACATCAAGACCTAAATATGAAGACACAATAATCTAATTTGCAATCAAGTGTCCGTATATATAAGATCCCATTAGATTTGAATTTTTATGTCTATGTTAAGTTAGCTATGATTGAGTAATGGGTGTAAGGGGATTAAAGGGTAGATGCTAGTTTGTAAAAATGGTATTCCTCCGCCAAAAGAGAGGGTTATAATTAATAAACACTTTTTTAAAGAAGAAGAAGAAGAATAAGAAGAAGAAGAAGAAGAAGAAGAAGAAGAAGACAAAGAAGAAGGAGAAGAAGAAAAAGAAGAAGAAGAAGAAGAAGAAGAAGAAGAAGAAGAAGAAGAAACAGCAAGGGAAAGGGGGGGGGGCAATTGGGAGCACTACCATAAAGAATATAACTATTTTGGTTGTATGCATGAAAATCCAAGTAGACACAAGATTGAAACAAATATGATACTGAAGAAAAGAAACATGTCAAGAAGATTGTGCATTCAAGGAGATCTCTGACGATGCTATAAAAAAACAAACAAAGAATCGTATTCTTTGGTATATATGCAAAAAGGCATGACTAAGTTCCACACAAATGTTAACAAAGAAGGACAAAAGAAGTTATATTCAAGAAAGTGGGAAAGATCTATCTAGTTTTCAAAGACTACTACAAGTAATAAATCAAAGACACAAAAGTATAGGAAAATAGAATATAGGATATAGAATTTTAGGAAAGTCATTTATTTCTAGTTATAAAGAATGGGTGTAAAAGGGAAAGTGGTAGATGTAGATTGTACTAATGGTATTCCTCAGCCAAAATAGAGGGTGATAATTAATAAATAATATTTAAAAAAAGAAAAGAAGAAGAAGAAGAAGAGAGGAAATGGATTACTTAAAGAATAAGAAATCCTTTTCTAATTTTTTTAAAAAAACCGCGCGCACAATGTCATCTTCTTCGGACATTTACGCAAATTTTTTCGAGGATCCCTCGATTTTGTTCTCTCCCGAAGACTTACAGAAGCTAACCGAGCCTCACAAATACTCTCTCGTTGGCAAATTCTCACATGGGCGTCCTTGCATGGAAGACATTCGTGCATTTTTTGATTCCTTGAAGCTTAAAATACTTATTAAGATTGGTTTAATCGATGACTAACATGTACTGATACAATTGTTTTCCTAAGAGGATTTTCATAAAATTTGGTTGCGAAGCATCTGGTACATCATGGGTTATCCCATGATAACCTTCAAATGATCAGAGAGTTTCTCCACAAAGGAGGAATCATCGGTAGCTCCGGTATGGTTCCTTTTTCCCTTGCTATCAATTCATTTTTTTTGACAAATATGCTCTGTATCGTATTGGTTGCTCTATTGGTTCTCCAGACCAAGTGTAGCACGTATTTGCATTGAAACTGATTTATAGAAGCCAATTCCTTTGCGAATTTGGATAGGAAGCACAAATGGAGGAGGTTTTTGGCAGCAAGTTGTTCCCGAAAACCTCCCAAATTTTTGTTCTTGCTGCAGGAAAATGGGTCATGGTATTGATGTTTGTCTAGTTAAAAAAGAAGGGAGGAAAACAAACAGATGATGGATGAGAGATTTATGGCTGCTGGAAAGGGAGGGGAGTTAGTGAGATATCAAATAAAACCCCAGCTCACACAATCTGTTCATATTGAAGAACAGAAAAATGATGCAAATGAAATAAAACTTATTGAATATAAGAAAATGAATATAGAAGAAGAGAGGGCAGTAGCTAACCTAGAAGATATAAGAAGGGCAGAACTGATAAAGAAAATAGCAGATTTAAACAGAAGAACAAGAGTTTATATGAAAAACAAACAAGAAAAAATAAAGTATGGGCAGTTCCTATAATTGATTATTCAGAGGAAGATTTAGAATTAAGAAGTCTAACTTCCCTCTATGCTGATAGAGAGGAAGAAGAGCAGAAAGTTAGAATGCAAAGAGATGATATTAACTTAGAATAACTAAAATATAACATGGGTAATAAGGAGTGGGCCATTGAGGAGTTAAAAATAATGGCTATTCAAATGGGTCGAGAATGGAAAGGAGAAAGAGGAGGGGATTTGAGCTCTTTAAAAAAACCAAGGAATATGAAAAAAATACTTAAATAAAACATACGAAACTAAGTACACTACTAGAGCGCAAGCTAAGTCATTAAATAATGTATAATTACATCTACTAGAACATTAGGGGAATTGCTAATCTCCCCTCTAGAAATAGATTGAAAAAATTAATATATTTGCATAAGATTAATTTTATTGCTATAGCTGAACCCATGGTAGATAGGGATCAAATAGTACATTACAAAAACACATTAGGCTTTGATCATGCATATGCTAACAATAATGGTAAAATTTGGGTAATGTGGAAAAGTAATTTAAATATAAAAATCATAAAAGAAACAAATCAGTTAATAAATATTAGTTTAAGTCATAATGTTAATGAAATTATCATGATAGTTTATGCCAAAAATAAAAAATAAGATAGAAAAGAATTATGGAAAGATATGGAGAATATATCTTTAGAAAAAAAGCCTTGGATTATAGGTGGAGATTTCAACTCAGTTAGAAATTTTAAAGAAGAGAAGGGAGGAAAAGCTCCAAATAAAAAAGCCATGCTTCATTTTAATGATATTATAAACAAGACTAACTTAATAGAGGCTAAATTTCTGGGTTCTCTTTTTACATGGTGTAATAACTAGAAAAAGAAGGGTACAATCTGGGCTAGATTAGACAGAGTGCTATTTAATTTTTTATGGCTTGAGCATTTCGGTGCGACATAAGTGAAATATTTGAATAAGACATGTTCTGATCATAGCCCACTTTTAATTACCATAAAAAACTCTACTTACATAGGAGGATCCTTTAGATTTCAAAACACTTGGTGTTTGCATCATGGTTTTTCGAATATGGTAAAAGATTTTTGGAATAGAGAGGCATCGGGAAATTCCATCCAAATATTGAATCACAAACTCAGTATGCTAAAAATAGACATGAAACAATGGAATAAGGAAGTATTTGGAAATATAAACAAAAATGTAAAAGAAGCTGAAGATTTAGTTTCTAAAAAAGAATTAGAATTTGAATCAGATCAAAATGCTAACAATAGAAGAGCATTAAGCAAAGCAGAAGCAGAATTGAAACATAAATTAGTAATGGAAGAAGTATTTTGGAAACAAAAATCTAAATTAAAATGGTTAAAAGAAGGAGATAAGAACACAAAATTTTTTCAAAGAATAGCTAAGTTTAAACAACATAAACATAGAATTAGTGGTATAAAAAATAATGAGGAAGTATGGGTGCATGATGATTTAGATATTTAAAATTACTTTACAAAGTTTTTCAAAAATCAATTAAGTGAAAAAAAGAGCTTAAAGGATATACATTATTACAAAAAATTGAAAATAAAATTACAACTGAAGATAATAATATGTTAATCAATTTTCCTGATGAAGATGAAATTAAAACAGTCATTTTTAGTATGAACAAGGATAGCGCAGCAAGTCCTGATGGATGGAATTGTTGTTTTTTTCAGTTTTGTTGGGATATAATCAAAAAAGATATAGAAAAAACCATAAATAGCATATTTTGTGGAGCTGAAATAGGAAAAAAATGGGGTAGCTTTCATATTGTCCTCATTCCAAAAATAGAAAATCCACAAATTAGACCTATTAGTTTATGTAACTCAATATATAAAATTTTAGCAAAAATCATGCAAAATAGACTTTCTCACCTGCTACCTAAAATTATTTCAATAGAAAAATCAGGTTTCATGAAAAATAGATTGATAATGGAAAATATAAGTTTAGCTAAAGAATTTTGTAGAGAAATAGGAGCAAAAAAAAGAGGGCATAATGTAATAATAAAACTAGATCTATCCAAAGCATTTGATAGAGTCGAATGGAACATTCTTTGTTTCATCATGAGAAAAATGGGATTCTCGGAAACATGGATAGATCTAATTTACAGATGCATCTCTAATACTTGGGTTAGGATTATAACGAATAGAAAAGTAGGAGAAGAAATAAAACCAGTCATAGGTCTAAGACAAGGAGACCCTCTTTCACCAGCATTATTTAATATATATCTAGAACTTCTAATAGTTAATCTTAATGACAAGATGGTAAAAGGTTCGATAGGTACATTCAGGCAACCAAAAAACACTCCACTAGTGAGTTGCCTAGCATATGCAGATGATGTGATGATCTTCACTAATGGAGGGTATAGATCTTTACAAAACCTGATGAACTTGTTAAATTGCTTAGAAGATGAAACAGGTCAAAAACTTAATAAAAGAAAATGCCAATACATGTTATCTTATAAAGCTCCTATATCATTGGCTCACATGATTAAAAAATTCACTGGTTTTTCTCAAAAAAAAGGGGAAATGATATATCTAGGCTGTCCAGTATATGAAGGCAAACTCAAGGCCGAGTACTTGGATTTTTTAATAGATAAATTAAAAAAGATAATCACGGGATGGAAGGAAGAATTTTTGAGTATGGGGGGAAGAATAATATTAATAAAACATGTCATAGAAAGCTCATTAATGCATAATATCATGATTATGAAATTACCAAGTAAAATAATTAAAAAGATTGAAAAGGAATTCGCTAATTTCTTATGGGGAAAAAAGAGGGAAAACATAAATTGCATTGGAAAAAATGGAATGATTTATGTTTCCATGTTCAAGAATCTGGATTGGGATTCATCGATCTCTCAGATTTAGCTAAATCATGGGCTAGCAAGAGATGGTGGAGATTGAAAGAAAATAATAGCTTATGGGCGAAATTTATGCATGCAAAGTACTGTTTAAAAGATGATACTTATAAAGAGAAAAATAAAAGTAAGAGTTCGTAGGTTTGGGTTCAAATGCTTAAACAAAGAGATCTAGTGGAGAATTATTCTTAACTCACTAAAAAAGAATGGAAATGGACATTAACATCAGAAGGAACATTTTCACTTAAATCTATCAAAAATGCAATAAGAAAAAGGCAAGTAGAGCAAAATTTATTTAAATGGGCTTGGGAAAATGAAACTCCTCAAAAAATTAAAACTTTTATGTGGAAAGTTTTATCTAATATTGTACCATTAGATAATAACTTAACAAAGAAAGACATCTAGCTAGCCTCAAGATGTGAATGTTGTGCAACCGAAATAGAAACACTGGATCATCTCTTCTCAAATGGAAAAGTAGCACCAGAAATATGGAGGAAACTAGGAATAGAGTTGAATATAAAATATGAACAGCTCACAATAAAAGCTAGACTTCAAAAATGGAGTAAAATAAAAGCTTTAAATCCTGCTCAGAAATGGATCAAATGTAATGTTCCTCTAATAGTATTACGGTGCATCTGGAAGGCTAGAAATAAAAGTAGATTTGAAGGGTATCGTATGAAGGTAGAGGATATCTAGAAGGAGATAAAGGAAGAGACTAGAAAAGTTTTGGAGATTTTTCCATTAAAGAATCAAGGCAAGAGCCTAGATAAAGATATTATGACTTTTTGGAATCTAAAAGAAAAGTTACCAAAACATTTTAAAATGATAGAATTAAAATGGGAAAAACTACGGAAAGAAAGAATGGCATTAAATACCGATGGCAGCTTTGACAGAGACATTAGAGCAGCAGGAGGGGGGGGGGGGGGTTTGATAAGGAACTCTAAAGGTGAGCTAATTTTAGCTTCCACAAGGAAGTTTCATGCTTCATCGACTCTACATGCTGAGATATTAGCTTTAAGAGAAGGGATTAGATTGTGTAAAAAATCTAATATTAAAAACATAGACATCCAAATAGATTCAAAAATCTTAGTCAATTTAATTATGGAGATATGAGGAGGAAATTAAGGAGATCCTGCATATATTAAAAAATTTAGATTATAATATAAATCATATATATAGAGAAGTTAACACATTAGCAGATGGATTAGCCAAGGAAGGTAGAAAAAGAGGAGATCAAGAGTTTAATGAGGGCACGATACCAAAAAAATATGTAGGAATAATAAAATTGGACCGCAAAGAACTACCTTATTTTAGAAGGTTCACAGAATAACACTTGATATCTCTCCTGTTTTTTTTTGGTTTCGATGTTATTAATATATGCACATAAGAGGCTCGTATTTTAAAAATCTCCCTGGTCCTGAAGGATAATTAATCGAAACTGAGGTGAATAATTAAAAGGGATAAACTGGTAAGAAATCTAAGTATTCAGTCTGCTGGTTTGTGTTATTTTGCTTATCTATTTTACAGGGATTGAAGATGGATATTCAATTCAAAAATGGGTTGATTTCATTATTAAGTTGGGCATACAGCACAAGCACTAATCTGCTCTTCTTACTGCTTGTTAGAAATTTTCTTGCTGTTTTTTAGTTTAAAATTTCTGGTTTGAGATGGTTCTGGAAGTCTGTAATTTAGGCTTAGTGGTCTGTTTTTTTTAGATATTTGGTGGTCTTTTGGAGGTCTGTGTTAATTGCTGGAAGTCTGTAATAATTTAGAAGAGTCTTAGCTCGTTAGTCAATGTATGCATCATTTCAAATGGGAGATCAGCAAAGGGAAGATAGCTTGGATTGATCCTAAGACATCTCAAGAGGAAGTAGGCTTCAAAGTGCAAGAGATATTCTCTTTGTTGTATTCGGCAAAAGGAAGGTAAGTAATGGACCCTCTATTCGAAAGAACTTGATACTTTTGTTTCATGTAGGATAACAGTTAATATCACAAGTGGAAACGTTTAAAGAAATGAAAAATGGGACTAGACATACTCAAATGATAAAGAATGAGCATGGACAAGAGATTCAAAATGTAGATGCTGGATTGTCGAATCTGGATTGTTGAAGCTACGAGGGAGCATGCTGGTCGGAGCTGATAGAGTAAGACATTTCATAAAGATTTAAAGTTCCAAATATAGCACGGGAAAGATTCATACAAAGATCAATAGGGGGAGCATCTTTCATAGCAAGATCTATCAAGAAAACCGAGATGTCGCACTTAATTAATGAAGCACAAATAAAAATAAGTATCATCATATCATTGATTATAAAGTTAGGAAAGATTATGAGTTAATTAAAATTATGGATTGTTACATATTTCTAGCTTTAGGAATCGGGTGTAAAAGGGAAATGGGTAGATGTAGCTTGTACAAATGGTATTTCTCCGCCAACAGAGAGGGTTCTAATTAAAAAACAAAACCTTTAAAAAGAAGAAGAAGAAAAAAAAAGAATGATTTTTTTAAAAAAAATTTCGCTCTCACTTTCTAGAGAGAGAAAGCTCAACCCTAGAGAGAGAGAACTCCATTCTCAGGCAAAAAGCTTTCTTCAAGCTCTAAAAATGGGCCAAAATGACATCTTATTTAATAAGAAGTCATTTGCATCCATAATTCAAGAGCCCGCGTCTTCCTTGCCCACTTACAGAAATAAAAATGGTTTTCTGTCGGTCATCTTCTCCTCGGCAGAGCTCGAAACTATGGTAGCTCCTTTCAAATTCACTTTTATAGCCAAATTCTCACATGGTAAGCCGCATGTAATAGATATCCAAGAGTTCCTTACCTCTTTGAAGCTAAAAGGAGCTACCAAGATAGGGGTTTTCAACTCAAAGCATGTGTTTCTGCAACACACAATGGAGGCCGATTTCAACAGAATATGGATGCGAGGTCAGTGGCATGTAAAAGGCTTTCCGATGAGGGTGTTCAAGTGGACGATGGACTTCAATCCACTAGAGGAGCCTCCTATAGCCCCAGTATGGTTTTCTCTGCCTAACCTACCTCTTCCTTTCTTCTACAAACCAGCTCCACTCTCTATAGCTTCGTGTGTGGGAAGGCTGATTATTATGGATGAGGCTACTGCCTTAATGAGAAGGCCTCAGGTTGCTCGAGTTTGGATTGAAACAAACCTTCTCTCACTACCTCCTCAGAAGCTTTGGGTAGGCAGTGAAGAGGGGCATGGTTTTTGGCAACCCATGATTCCCGAGATGTGTCCCAGCTACTATAGGAGGTGTTGTAGAGTGGGACATGGAGAAGAGGAATGCTTGATGGGCAAGAAAAAGGTTGAGGAAATAGCTGAAACTGGAAGGGATAAAAGTAAGCTTAGATGGGTTATGAAGCAGGGACAAGATAATAATGGGGAGGCTTATAGAAGAGAGGGTGGGGAAGAGTCCTATACAGAGAGCAGGGGGCAAAGGGGACAGAAAATGGGCAGTGATGGATAATGTCTCAAGTGAGGCACTTAAAGGTCCTGGACAGAATGTTCTCCCCATAGATGGAGGAGCAGAGGCAAGAGGGTGAGGTGAGGTTGGGGGGGGGGGGGGGGGGGATAGACAGAGTTAATAGCAAGCTAGTAGGAAATGAAGAGGTTTTAAGTGAGGGGGAGATTCTCCCGAATGGAGAGACTCCTCCAAAAAGGTTTACTGCAGAGGAGGAGGCCGCTTTAGCCTCAATAGCAAATCTAGAACATATGAGGAAGGCGAAAATAAACAGGCAGATGAAGGCTAGAAGGAGGCTAGAGGAAAACCTTGACTGGATAGAAGATAATTTATTGGATTTTTCTGAAGATGAAGCATAAACGAAAAGTTGCAGCTATATATTCCAAAGCAGGGATTCAAACAAGATGGAAATAAGGACCCCAAAAGATGACCTAGAAAGAGCTATAACTAAGTGGGATGCCTACACGAAAGAGGAAGCAATAGAAGAGTTAAAAGATTATGGCCTTCAAGTCGGGAAAAAACTTTAAAGATTCAGAAAAGGTCACTCATAGCTCTGCAAAACCA
Organism: Sapria himalayana; assembly: GCA_029783825.1. NCBI lineage: Eukaryota > Viridiplantae > Streptophyta > Magnoliopsida > Malpighiales > Rafflesiaceae > Sapria > Sapria himalayana. The sequence continues at coordinate 220,372 of JAREIK010002714.1, forward strand.
CAGAGAAATATGAAGAATTATAGAGACATGAAATATGCTTCAAAATGCACGATGAGAGCCCAAGCAAGATCGGCGTTTAATGGATAGAGTCATATACTGGAATATAAGAGGGGAGGCGAATACTCCCTCTCAAAGAAGATTAAAAAAACTGATTAAAGTCTATAAGCCTATATTAGTGGTTGTGGCAGAACCAATGGTAGATAGAGAACATATAGATAAATAAAAAAAGCTTTTGGGATTTGATAAGGCCACAGTAAACATTAATGGGAAATTTTGGGTTATGTGGGACAATAAGCTAGAAGTGTCAGTGATAAAAGATAAAGAACAAATGATACATTTAAAGATAAAATACTACACGGATATGCCCATCACTTTTGTTTATGCTAAAAACTTTAAAGAGTAGAGAAAGATTTTGTGGCGGGATATGATGGAGATGGCATTCGAGGACATACCGTGGATAATCAGGGGAGATTTTAACATAATCAGGAATTGTGATGAGAAGAATGGAGGAAGACAGCCTGACCCGGAGGCTATACTTCAGTTTAATGAGGTCATCATGAATGCTAACCTAATGGAAATAAAATATCTAGGAGCAAAATACACTTGGTGTAATAACTGGAAGAAGCGGGAAGCAATATGGGCAAGATTGGACAGATTCATTTCTAATGTAAAATGGACAGAATTGCTGGGGGATACAAATATCAGGCATCTTAACAGAACTTGTTCTAATCATAGCCCAATTCTAATTACATGTAAGGCATTAATTAGGCCAGTTAACTATTTCAAATTCCAAAATATGTGGGGTTTGAATGGAGATTTTGAATCGGTAGTAAGCAGATCGTGGAAAGAGCATGTAGCTGGTAATCCCTTACAAGTCCTAGCATTTAAGTTGCGGAGGTTAAAATTCACATTAAGCAAATGGAATAAGGAGTGTTTCGGAAATATAAATGCTAGAATTATACAGGCGGAAAAAAAAGTAGAGAGGTGTGAAATAGATTATGAGAGTCACCAGAGGGAGGAGACCAGGCAAGAATTGAGTAAGGCAGAGGCTGAATTAAAATTGAGATTAAATATGGAGGAGATCTTTTGGAAACAAAGGGCAACAATAAAATGGCTCAAGGAGGGAGACAACAATACAAGATTTTTTCACACGATGGCAACAATTAGAGCAAAAAAAAACACAGGAAACAGCTATAACACTTATGCGATAAAAGCTCATATAGTAGATTTCTTTAAAAACCACTTATGCGAAAATAGCTATAACATAGGAAACAGCTTGATGCATATAATCAAGCAGAAAGTCACTGAGGAAGAGAATTGCAAACTAGGAAAATTTCCAGAGGAAGAGGAAGTAAGGGTGGCAGTTTTTAGCATGAACAAAGAGAGTACAGCATGACCAGATGATTGGAATAATGCATTTTTTCACATATGCTGGCACATAATCAAGGAAGACTTGACCCAGGCTATCATATGAATTTTTGCCGGAGCAGAGATCTCAAAATCATGGGCAAGTTCTTATATCGTGCTCATTCCGAAGATGGAAAACCCACAGAGATGCGAGGACTATCGCTTGATTAGCCTCTGCAATGCTATATATAAAATTCTAGCTAAACTTTTGCAAAACAGATTGAGAGACATTTTACCAAATATAATTTCACAGGAGCAAACAGGTTTTGTAAAGAATAGATTAATAATGGATAATATAAGCCTAGCTTCTGAATTAATGAGAGACATTAGTAAAAAGAATAGGGGCCACAATGTGGTGCTAAAATTAGACCTATTGAAAGCTTTTGACAGAGTAGAATGGTCCACTCTATGCTACTTAATGCGGAGGATGGGATTTTCAGAGTTTTGGATTGACCTAATATATAGATGCATATCCAGTGTTTGGGTCAAGGTCATAATTAATGGATAGAAAAGTGAAGAATTTAAGCCAGTCAGAGGATTAAGGCAAGGTGATCCGCTCTCTCCGTATCTTTTTAATATCTACCTAGAAATCTTTCTTCTAAACTTAAAGAAGAGTATGCTCGAAAGTAAAATTTTAGCTTTCAGGCAACCCAAAAATACTCCTCACATTGGTTGTTTGGGATATGCGGATGACGTGATTATCTTTACAAATTCCAGTTCTCAGTCCCTCATTAACCTTATTTATCTTTTGCACACCTTAGAAGTAGAAACAAGTCAAATCTTGAACAAATCAAAATGTCAGTTTATGTTAACTTCAAAAGCCCCGGACATGGTTGCTCAAAGGGTAAAGAATATTACGGGTTTTATAGAAAAGAGAGGAGCGTTAATGTACTTGGGATGTCTAATATTTGAGGGTAGGTTAAAAAAGGAATACTTAAGTTTCCTGGTAGAAAAGATGAGAAAGAAAATAGCAGGATGGAAGGAAGATCTGCTTAGCATGGGAGGGAGAATTACACTAATTAAGCATGTGCTGTAGAGCTCTGTCGCATATATTTTATCAGCCTTGCAACCACCAAGAGAAGTCGTAAAGAAGATTGAAAAAGAAATGGCAAATTTTTTGTGGGGAAAGAAGGAAGGGAAAGCAAAATTACATTGGAAGAAATGAGAGACACTTTGCTACCCAAAAGAGGAGGGAGGGCTAGGTTTTACAAGCCTTAAAGTCACATCAGGTTCATTAGCATGTAAGGCATGGTGGAGATTGAAAGAGAATGATAGCCTTTGGGCAAAGTTCATGAGGGGAAAGTATGGAGGGGATAGAGAGAAATTAAAAAATGCATGAAAGGAGTCTCCAGCCTGGAAAGCCATATATAACCAAAAAGAGCTGGTGGAAGCTCACTCAAAGCTTAACAGAAGTGGCTGGAAGTGCACCTTAAATGCACAAGGAAGTTTCTCTCTTAAATCTGCCAAAAGCTTAGTAAGGAAGAAGAAGACCCCACAGTTAATTCTAAATAGGATATGGAAAGGAGATGCGCCACAAAAAATTAAAACATTCGAATGGAGGAATTTGATAGAGGCCACTCCAGTGGAGGAAAATATTTAGAAAAAAGGCATAAAGTTAGCATCGAGATGCGAGTGTTGTCTTTCTATGGTGGAAAATATGAATCATCTTTTTTCAAATGGAAAAGTGGCAAAGAAGGTGTGGAGCCAGATCGAGGCCTCAAGACAGGAAGAGCTAGAGCTAAAATCCAGATTAGAAGGTTGGTTTGGGAGGAAATCTAGGAATAAAGTGTGCAGTTGGCTAATGGAGATTTTCCCACTAGTTACAATATGGTGCATTGGAAAGCCAGAAATAAGAGTAAATTTGAAGGCATAAAAATAAAATCGGAGGAGATTTTGATAGAAATTAAAAAAGAAGTCACAAACATATCAACAATAAACCCGGTCAAGGTAGAAAATATAGAGGCCTTCAATGAGCTTAAGAATAAATGGGGCTTAACACTTAAAAAAGAGGAGGCTGGAGTTTTAAAAAGTGATATGGGAGAAGCCACCTTCTAGATGGGTGTCATTAAACACGAACGGAAGCTATAAGAGGAGCACCGGAATGGCAGGAGTAGGAGGAATGATTAGGGATGTTCAAGGGAGGATTATTAAAGCTTTTAGAATGAAGAGCCAGTCCAGCTCGGCTTTGCAAGCGGAGGTAGAGGCCTTACTCAGAGGAATACAAATCTGCAAAAGAATAAATCTAAAAAATATAAAAGTCCAGGTAGATTCAAGCCTTCTGGTCGGAATGATTTCTAAAGATTTGGGGCTATGGAAATATGAAGAGGAAATCGAAAGTATCAAAGGCGTGATGAAAGATCGAAATGCTATGATCTTACATATTTATAGAGAAGCGAATGCTTTAGCAGACAAGCTAGCAAAAGATGGAGAAAGAAAAGACTCACAAGAATATGATGATAATTCTTTCCCAGACAGATATAAAGGATTGGCAATACTAGATAAATTAGCATACCCTTGCATTAGAGTGAGTAGAAGAAAGGATATAGAGATGGGGCACAACGTTAACGAAAGGAAAGGAGAGGGTTATGTGGGTGGGGGGGAGTGCATGGGGAGGTGTGTGAGTTTGTGTGAGAGTGGTGGGGTACAAGGGTGGGGGTTAGTAGGCCTGGGGTGAGTAGTAGGGGGAGGGGGGGAGTGTTGGGGGAGTTGGGTGAGTGTGTGAGTATCGGGGGAAAGGGAGTTGGTGTGTGTGTGTGTGTGTGTGTGTAAGTATCTGCAGGTTGAAAATCAGAAATGAAGGCTGTAGGCACATAACTGGCTGAGGGACGATATCAAATAGAACACTTGCTGGAATGGATATTTCTGGAGGTACGAGGACATAGAGGGACAACCAAGAATCTCAAATGAAGGGAGGAGGCAAACGAGGGAAGGATTATGGAGCAGATTTGAAGTTCTGTAATTTGGCTTTGTTATTCTTTTTTTGTTTTTTTGGTCCTTGCTTTTTGTTTTTTGGCCTTTGTAATATCTAAATGGATTGTAAGGGAAGGGAAAAAAGGGAAAGGGTATGTTAGGGATATTTGCTTCATTTTGTTTTCTCGTGCTTTAGGTATGGAACTCACCAGAAGAAAGCAAATCGGAAGGCTTTAGGAAGGGCTTTGAGGATTTTTAATTCTGAAGTGCTGGAAAAACCAGAAGCATACGAGGAAAGGCTTGGAGGGCAGCTTTGAAGATTTGTAATTTTGGATTTGCTTAGGCTTGGTTGGTTTTTGTAATTTTAAATGAACGACTTGTAAGGGAAAGGATAAAAGGGGAAGGGTAGGGTTAGGACTATACTTGCTTCCTTTTTTTTGTTTTTTAGGGAAAGGTATAAAGCCTCCAATAAGAGACGAGAGCTTGAAGGAAGTGGGAACTTAAAGGAAGAAAAGGCATACAAATTAGGAGGCATTCCTATCAAATCGGGAGCCTTGAATATAGTGAAATGGAGCAGTTATAGAAGCAGAAAAAAAACAATGGAAAGCTCCTAAAGAGAAATAAAAAGAAAGTAGTGCTAGCCGGCTTATAGGAAGACTGATAGGTTAGCTATAGGGGATTAATATAATCTTTTATTTATTTAATAGAGGAAGGGAATGGGTGTAAAATGGATTAAGGGTAGCACTAGCTTGTACAAATAGTATTCCTCCGCCAATAGAGAGGGCTAAAATTAATAAAACAACCTTTATAAAAAAAATAAGAAGAAGAAGAAGAAGACAAAGAAGAAGAAGACGACGAAGAAGAAGAAGGAGACGAAGATGATGATGATGATGATGATGATGATGATGATGATGATGATGACGATGATAAAGAAGAAGAAGAAGATGATGATGATGATGATGATGATGATGATGATGATGATGAAGTAGAAGATGATGATGATGATGATGATGAAGTTTTCTTGAGGTGCAGGCAGCTGTGGGTAAAGTAATATCAACTCATAAAGGGGAAGCGAAAGGCTCAAAGGAGCTGGGAAGAGATGTGAAGAGATACTTTTATTTGCAATTATTTTATGTAGGTCTAGGATATGTCTGTAATTTAGACAAATATATGTTTTTAGACAAATGAACAGTGAATATGCCTGGGATGGGCGGTTTTTCTGGTTGTATGAGAAACGGTTGTGGATGAGGTCATGATTGTAGGTCATGGTATATGTTTGCAGCAGAATGGAGCATGGAAAGGGCCAGGAAAAGGCAGCAATAACTCCTGCGGCAATGGACTGGGGCAAGTCAAAAGGTAAGGTGATAGCTGGTTTTTTTTCTGCTTTGTTTGCATTCTTTCTGCAGGGTATGAAGTGGTGAGTTGAAGGATAAAGAGTGGTTGAGAGAAGGGAGTTAATAAGGAAAAGGATGCTAATGAGGAAACACAAAGATTAAAAATAGGGAGGAGCAGATTTGCTACACTAGAGTGAAAGAAACAGAAAGTGGGCAGAAAAGCAAGGAAATGAAACAACAAATCAGCTTTTAAAATTAAGAGAATTCATGTATCTCATAAAGTGTTCCTAGAAGGATAGAAATAGGTTCCTAATAAATTTATTGAATTTCTGGAAGGGTGTAAAGGAGTAAAGGGTAGCTAATAGTTTGTAAAAAAGGTATTCCTCCGCCAAAAGAGGGCATAAATTTAATAAAACAAGCTTTAAAAAAAGAGAATAAGAAGAAGAAGATGATGATGATGATGATGAATAATAATAATAATAATAATAATATTAATAAGATGATGATGATGATGATGATGATGAGGATGATGATGTTGATGGTGAAGAAGAAGAAAAAGAAGAAAAAGAAGAAAAAATTTGCGGTTTTTTCAAAAAACGCTCTCAACTTCTAGAGAGAGAAAATCTCATTTTCTAAAGATAAAAAATCGTCATTTTTGCTCAAATTCAAGCCCTTTCAAGCTACAAATGGAGGCGAAGGACTTATTAGTAAATAATAAGTCATTTTCTGAAATATTAAAAGGGACCGCGCCTCTCTCACGGTGTTTCGGGAACAAAAACGGGAGTCCCGTTGTCAACTTCTCAAGGCACGAAATGGTGAAGCTCCTGGAACCATTTGAACACATGCTCATCGGGAAATTTTCCCATGGCAGACCAATTGCGAATGCCATACAACACTTCCTCTCCTCGCTAAAGCTCACGGGAAGGGTTAAGTTTGCTGATTACAATGCTAAGCACGTCTTTCTACAGTGTTGTTCAGAGCTTGATTTTTATCGTTAATGGCATTGTGCTTCATGGAAAGTGGATGGCTACCCTATGCGTGTAGTATGGTGGAGGAAAAACTTCAGCCCACTGGAGGAGGCGCCTCTAGCCCCGGTATGGTTTTCCTTGCCGAATCTTCCACTATATCTATTCAATCCTCTTGCTCTTCACTCTATTACTTCTTGTTTGGGGAAGCCTATGTTTCGGGAAGAGGCAACTGTGGCCATGACAAGGCCAAGTATTGCCCGTGTATGTGTAGAATGCAACTTGATTACCCAGCCTCCGAAGCAGATATGGATATCTAGTGGAGAAGGTGAACAGCAGGATGTGTTTTGGCAAACTGCCATACCCGAATACATGCCTGCATACTGCCTAAACTGTAAAAGGATAGGGCACGGCATTGAAGAGTGTAGGGCAGGGATGGAGGACACAGGTAAAGGGTAGAGGCTGGAAGGAAGAGGAAGAAAGGTGGAAAGATGGATAAGGAAGGAGGAGAGGGCTCTACAAGCAGCAAGAGAGAAGTCAGCAGGGATGGAATATCACGATAACGGTTTAGGAGAGGAGGTAGGGGAAAGCAGGAGAGAGAGGGTGAGCCTCCAACAAGAGAAGATAGGAAGTTTTAATAGGAATTCAAAAAAGCGACAAGAAATGGATATGAGCTTAGAAGGTGAGGGAGAGGTGGAAAACAATGAAGGATGGGAAGAGGTGAGAAGCAAAAGGGTGAGGGAAAACTAAAGCTATGAGAGTTTTAAAAGAAAGAATAGAGGATTACAATTGGCAAGAAGATGATCTTCTGGATTATCTAGAAGATTCAGATTTATTAAGTTTTCCTCCATTAGGTAAAGATGAAGGAAGCGGTGAAGATTACACGGAGAAGGTAAAGGACGATCTAGCAATCTATGAGGAGGATTGGGACAAGCTCACTAGGGATCAAGCCATGGAGGCCATGAAAAATATGGCTATGAAACTAGGGCAGGAGGTAAAATATAATGAAATATCGCACTCATTTTCTAACATAGTTAAGACCCCGAGAAATATGAAGAAATATTTGTATAAAACATATGAAAGCAAATGTACAACTAGATCGCAAACAAAATTAGGTTTTAAGGGATAGATGTCTTTACTGGAATATTAGAGGGGTAGCTAATAACCCCTCGACTAATAGGCTGAAAAAATTAATAAAAATATATAAAATCACTATTGTTGTCATAGCAGAACCCTTGGTCCAGCTAGAGCAACTAAGAAAATACAACGAAATATAAGGGTTTAACAACGCGTTTGCTAATTCGAATAGTAAACTATGGATCATGTGACATGATTACCTGGATATTGTTATTCTAAAAGACACAGAACAGGTAGTTCATTTTAAAATAAATGGGAATGCCGAGAAATTATGTCGGTAGTGTACGCTAAAAATGATAAAAAAATTCAGACTAGTTTTATGGGAGGAGATGCAGGAAATCGCATCTCGTAATACTCCAAGGATTATAGGGGGAGACTTTAATGTTATAAGAAGCGCACATGAAAAGAGAGGAGGAAAAACTCCAGACATAGTAGCAATGACACAATTTAATGACACAATTGCTAGCATTAATTTAATAGAAGTAGATTTTACAGGATCAAGTTTTACATGGTGCAATAATTGGCGGAAAAGAGGAGCAATTTGGGCTAGACTGGACAGAATCCTGTGTAATGCAAAGTGGGTAGCCTCACATGGGGCTACAGGGCTAAGGCATTTAAACAAAACCTGTTCGGATCATAGCCCTCTGCTCATAGCAGTACACAAGAATCAAAGAGCTCCGAGCACTTTCAAGTTTCAAAATATGTGGTCCAAGCACATTGGATTAGAAAGCTTGGTTAAAGAGTCATGGTCAAAGCCTGCAACGGGTAAGCCCATGCAAGCATTAATGGTTATGTTGCATAGATTAAAAAAGTGCTTAAAAACATGGAACAAAGAAGTTTTTGGGAATTTAAACAACAAAATAAAGCAAGAGGAAGAGGAAGTGGCAAAGTTAGAATTTGAATATGATAATACAAATAATGAGGAAATTAGGAAAGAACTAAGTAAGGCAAAAAGGTAGCCTGAGACTTAAATTGCATGTGGAGGAAATATATGGGAAGCAGCGCACAAAAATTAAATGGCTAAAAGAAGGAGACAAAAACACGAAATTTTTCCATACTATTAGCAGAATAAAAGGCCAAAAAAATAGAATAAAGGGCATAAAAAATGATGAAGGAATTTAGATAGAAGAAGAAAAGCATATAGAATTTCTCTTTGAAGAATTTTTTAAAAAACAGTTATGTGGTCAGGCTTCTCATGAAGGGACCTCATTAATGAAAGGAATTAGGAAAGTTATCACTAATGAACAAAATCAAATGATAGAGGGGATTCCTGAGGAGGAAGAGGTTAAAAATGCGGTATTTAACATGGATAAGGATAACGCAGCATGGCCAGATGGATGGAATAATTATGTTTTCCAATTAAACTGGCAAATAATTAAAGATGATCTAATTCCTGCAATTGCAAGCTTTTTTGTAGGAGCGGAGATTCCTAAGGCATGGGCATCTTCATTCATAGTGCTAATGCCAAAAAAGGATTCCCCACAGAAATGTGAGGATTTTAGACCAATTAGTCTATGTAACGCCATTTATAAGATACTATGAAAATATTGCAAAATAGACTAAGTAATATCTTACCTTTTATAATATCCCATGAACAATCAGGGTTTGTTAAAAATAGGCTAATGATAGAAAATATAAGACTAGCGTCGGAAATGATGAGGGAGATTGCATTAAAAACAAGAGGGAATAATTTAGTAGTCAAGCTGGATTTATCTAAAGCATTTGACAGGGTAGAATGGGATACACTCTGCTTTTCATTGAGGAATTTCGGTATCTCTGAATTAAGCATTGATTTAATATATAGATGTGTCTCTAACATATGGGTTAAAGTCATCGTAAATGGGAAGAAAGGGGGGGGGGGGATTTAAGCCTAAAAGAAGCTTAAGGCAAGGGGACCCGTTGTCTCCCTTACTTTTTGATATTTACTTAGAGTTGCTAATCATTAATTTAAATAAAAGAATGTCTGAATGGAAAAATCTTCCCATTCAGGCAACCTAAAAATACCCCAAGAATAGGTTGTCTAGCATATGCAGATGATCTAATAATTTTCATGAACGCAAATAGAAGATCTCTGAGTAATCTCATGGATCTCCTACATACCTTCGAATTAGAAACAGGGCAAGCATTTAATAAAAAGAAGTGTCAGTTTATGATAGCAAATAAAACTGAAGTGAAAGTCATAAATAAGGTTAAAAGTATCACAGGTTTTACTCACAAGAAGGGAGCCTTATTGTACCTAGGCTACCCCATATATGAGGGAAGACTAAGAGAAGAATATCTAGCACCCCTGCAGGAGAAAATGAGAATGAAAATTGCAGGCTGGAAAGAAGACCTACTGGGATTTGGGGGGAGGATTACACTTATCTCCCATGTACTACAAAGCACCCTGGTACATATTCTATCAGTCATTCACCCTCCGAAGAAATTTACTAAAAAATCAGAAGCAGAAATGGCTAATTTCTTATGGGGGAAAAAAGAGGGGAGAAATAAAATATATTGGAAAAATTGGGAAGACATCTGCTACCCAAAAGAGGAAGCAGGATTAGGTATAATGAATTTACAAGATATGGCCACTACCTGGGACTGTAAATGATGGTGGAGATTAAAAGACAGCGATAGTCTTTGGACTAAATACATGAGAGCCAAATATATAGGATACCAAGAACAGCATCAGAAGAAGACATCGAGCAACTGGAAAGCATTGGTAGAACAGAAGGAGATAATTGAATCTCACTCAATTCTAAAAAAGAGCTGTTGGAAATGGACTCTCACGCCACAAGGTAATTTCACACTGAAATCGGTTAAGGAATTGATTAGAAAGAAAAAATCCATGCAATCTCTATTTAAATGGGCATGGACGGAAAACATCCCGCAAAAAATGTGTTCGCTAGCTTGGAAAATACTAGCGAATGCATTGCCCGTGGATACTAATATACAAAAAAAAGGAATAAAAATGGTATCTAGATGTGACTGCTGC
>JAREIK010002714.1:236101-273250 GCA_029783825.1 Sapria himalayana
TTTGTGTGGACAGATGCCTCATGAAGAAAGCTTTTTACTACAAGAGATCAGGACTTCCATTACAGAAGAATAGAATCGAATGATGGAAAAGATCCCAGAAGAAGAAGAGGTAAAAATGGTTGTCTTTAATCTTGATAAAGATAGTGCAGCGGGACCAGATGGCTGGAATAATTATTTTTTTCAGCTAAATTGGCCCATTATTAAGAATGATCTAGTTACAACAATTGCTAGTTTTTTCGCTGGGGCAGATATTCCTAAAGCCTGGGCAAACTCATTTATAGTTTTAATTCCCAAGAAAGAAGCTCCACAGATATGTGAGGACTTCAGACCAATAAGTTTATGTAATGCGATTTATAAAATCTTAGCTAAAATAATTCAAAATAGACTAAGCGATATTTTGTCATCAATAATATCACAAGAGCAAATAGGATTTATTAAAAACAGGTTGATGATTGAAAACATAAGGTTAGCATCAGAAATGATGAAAGAAATTTCAACTAAAACAAGAGATAATAACCTAGTAATCAAATTGGATTTGTCCAAAGCATTTGATAGGGTGGAATGGGACACACTTTGTTATGTTTTGAGAAAATATGGTTTTTCTGAATTATGTATTGATTTAATATATAGATGTATTTCAAGCGTTTGGGTTAGAATCATTACAAATAGAAATATAGGGGAGGAATTTAAACCAAAAAAAAGTCTAAGACAGGGAGATCCGCTGTCCCCCTTACTATTTAATATATACTTAGAACTGCTTATTCTCAATTTAAATAAAAGAATGTCAGAAGGGAAAATATTATCTTTTTGGCAACCAAAAAATACTCCGAGAATAGGCTGTCTGGCTTATGCTGATGATCTTATAATCTTCACAAACGCAAGCAAAAAATCTAGTATGAATCTAATGGAGTTAATACAATTATTTGAATTAGAAACAGGACATGTAGTAAATAAAAAGAAATGTCAGTTTATATTGGCTAAAAAGGCTACAAAGAAAGTGATAAATAAAATCAAATATATAACTAGCTTCTCACAAAACAAGGGAGCATTAATTTACTTAGGCTGCCCAATTTATGAAGGTAGACTTAGAGAGGAATATTTAATTCCGCTTCAATATAAACTAAGGAATTAAATAGCAGGTTGGAAAGAAGAATTATTAGGTTTCGGGGGATGGATCACATTACTTTCGCACGTGTTACAAAGTACACTGGTACATATTTTATCTGTGATACACCCTCCAAAAAAATTCATAAATAAATTAGAAGCAGAAATGGCAAATTTCTTATGGGGGAAAAAAGATGGGAAGCGAAAAATTCAATGGAAAAATTGAAGAGATATTTGCTATCCAAAAGCAAAAGCAGGTCTAGGAATAATTACTTTACAGGACATGGCTACCACTTGGGACTGCAAAGGATGGTGGAGGCTGATAGAAAATGATAGTCTTTGGGCAAAATACATGAGGGCAAAATACTTAGAACAAAGTAAGCAGCGGCTTAAGCAGGTATCAAATAACTTGACAGCCCTAGTAAAACAGAAAGCGATAGTAGAATCACATTCAATACTAAAAAAGAATGGTTGGAAATGGACCCTCACATCACAAGGAAATTTTACATTAAAATCAGTTAAGGAATTGATTAGAAAAAAAAGCCCGTTCAGCCCATATCTAAATGGGTCTGGAAGGCAGGAATTCCACAGAAAATGTGCTCGATAGCATGGAAAGCAATAGTTAATGCATTACCAGTTGACACTAATGTGAAAAAAAAAGGGCATTAAAATGGTGTCCATATCTGAATGTTGCTTTGCAGAAGAAGAATCAATGGATCATCTATTTTCGAGAGGTTTAATTGCAATAGAAATATGGAAGAAACTTGAAGAAACTAAACAAGTCAGTAACAAAGAGGATGGTTTATTAGAAAGAATTAAAAAATGGGAAAACACAACTTCTAGTAATCCTACCAGAAATTGGCTTAATAAGAATTTACCACATGTAATAATATGGTGTATTTGGAAAGCTCATAATAGGAGTATATTTGAAGGAAAGAAAATGAACTCAAATGATATATTACAAGAAATAAGACAGGATGCGAGTAACATAACAAATATTAAGCCTATTATAGTAGACAAATTAGTTATAGATAATAAAATGGAGAGGGAATGGGATCTTTATATAAAATTAATCAAACATCATTGGGCAAAAAGCATTAGTTGGAACAGGCCCCCTGAAGGAAAACTCTCTTTAAACATGGATGGGAGTTTCAATAGGGACACAGGAATAGCAGGGGGAGGTGGGATAATAAGAGATACTAACGGAATAGTCATGAAAGCATTTACCTCGGTTAGTGTAGCAGAGTCGGCCCTACAGTCTGAAATTAGGGCATTAAAAATAGGTTTAAATGTATGTAAAAAATTAGAATATAAAAATATTCAAATACAGGTATACTCAATATTATTAGTTAATTTAGTATCAAGAAAATTTTCTCTTTGGAAATATGAAGATGAAATAGAAATAATATCGAAGCTTATAAAAGAATTAAATGCATCAATTCTTCATATATATAGGGAGGCAAACACGCCAGCAGATAATCTTGCTAGGATAGGTTCGGAAAAAGGAGAGATAGAATATGAGGAAGATACTATGGCGGAGAAACTAAAAGGTTTAGTGAGATTAGATAAGTTAGCTTTTCCTTATGTAAGAGTTAGGAAGGGTAGAATTTGATTTATATCCCAAAATAAATATTAGATTAATTAATAATAACAGTAGCTAGAAGATAGGTTCTAAAGTAGGGGAACTCTTGGGAAATATGGGACGTATATGTGTTTGTTTTCTTAGTAGTGCAGTGCTCCTCTTGAAGTTGCAGAAAATTCAGAATGGAGACATTGGGTTGCTATATTTGTGGACTGTGCTCATATATAGGACTGTCTTTTTCTTGTTTTATGTGTCAGCTTGGTTATGTAATTGGAGAATGGAGTCTGTAGCAAGGTCATGTGTTAATTAATATGGATGTTATAGCATTAGGATGTGGGTGTATAGAATAGGAGCTGCTGCCCTCTCAAAGCTGGAAATTCCAGAAAATTCCAGATAAGCCAGAAGATGGACCGAAGACTCTCAAGGATCTAACCATGAACTCAATGTGTTCAAGAGGAATTGAATTAAAAAGAGGCTGAAATAGTTAAAGAGGAGCAAAAAGTCAGTGGAAATCAGCAACAAATTTCAGGTATACATGTGAGAAAATATTCTATGTTGGAATGTGGTTTTGGTTGCAGGAAATAGTTTAATCACTAAAGCTAAACAAGGAGGAGCAAATGAGGGAGATCTAATTTTTAAACTAGGAGTTAGCGAATAAAAGGAGCATTAAATAAGCTAGAAAGAGCAAATGCAAAATACATGCCTGCAGCAAAAAGAACAAATACAAGAAAGCAGCTTCAAGATTGTAGTATAAGGATTCTTGCACAATAAATGCCACCATACAGAGGCTCTAACTAGATTGAATTTATGCTATTTTCAAATTAGCTAGGATTTGGATAAGGGTGTAAGAGGGATAAAGGGTAGATTCTAGTTTGTAAAAATGGTATTCCTCCGCCAAAAGAGATGGTTATTAATAAATAAACACCTAAAAAATAAATATATAAATAAATAAATAAATAAGAAGAAGAAGAAAAAAAAAACATTTGCGGTTTTTTCAAAAAAGCTCTCAATTTCTAGAGAGAGAAAATCCCGTTTTCTAGAGAGAGAAAATCTCCATTTTTGCTCAAATCAAGCTCTCATCAAGCTCAAAATGGAGCAAAAGAATTTATTATTAAATAATAAATCCTTTGCCTCGATATTAAGAGGAACCACGTAGCAACCACGGGCTTTCGGAACAAAAAATAGGAGTCCCGCAATTATCTTCTCCACCGAGCAAATGCATAGGTTCCTGGAACCTTTCGAATACATGCTCGTAGGGAAATTCTCCCATAGAAGACCGCGCATTAATGAGTTACAGAAGTTTTTAACTACTTTAAAGCTCAAAGGAAGTGTGAAGTTCGCCGATTATGATGCTAAACACGTTTTCCTTCATTGCTGTATGGAAGAAGACCATTACAGGCTGTGGCATAGAGGGTTATGGTATGTCGAAGGCCTCCCTATGCGAGTGCTGAAGTGGACGAAAAACTTCAGTCCACTCGAGGAAGCCCCCATTGCCCCGGTATGGATTACTTTGCCGAATCTTCCATTGTTTTTGTATAACTTGCAGGCTCTACATGAAATATCTTCTTGCTTCGGTAAGCCCATGCTTCGGGATGAAGCAACTACCTCCATGAAACGATTAGACCCAGCTCGAGTGTGTGTAGAGTGTAACCTACTCACACTGTTTCCTAGCAAAATATGGATAGACAGTGGGGAGGATGGACAGAACGATGGTTTTTGGCAAACTGCCATACCCGAAAATCTTCCATCCTATTTCCTTGGCTGCAGAAGACTAGGCCATGATATAGAAGAGTGTAGAATCGGGAAAAAAGAAAGTATGAGAGAGAACAGGCAGGAAGGTAAGGGTAGATGGGTAGAAAGATGGGTGAGAGTGGATGAGAGAGTCCTGAAAGCTCAAACTGAAAAGCTGGATGAAGGGGGATTCCAAGAAAAAAGCTTAGGTGAAGTGGAAGGAGAGGGTGAGAGAGTGGAAAGGAAAGGAAAATTTGAAGAGAAGGGAGGTATAAAAACAATGCAATCCGAGGATGACAATGAAGGAAGGGAGGGGAAAGAAATGGTAGAAGGATGGGAGAAGGTGAAAGCTAGAGGGAGAAGGGGGAAGAGACTTAAAACTAGAAAAGTTCTTAAGGAAAAACTAGAGGATTACAGCTGGATTGATGAAGACCTTCTGGATTTTCTAGATGAAGATTCAGTGGCCTTTAGCTACCCTCCAACATGTGGGGGAAGAAGAAAATAAAGAAGGCTCAACCGAAAAGTTAAAAGATGACCTAGATATTTATGAGGAAGAATGGGATAGGCTCTCTAGGGACCAAGCAATGGAAGCTATTAAAAGAATGGCTATGCATCTCAGGCAGCAGGTAAAATATAATGATATAATGCAAGTTTCTTCTAATACTTATAAGACTCCAAGAAACATGAAAAAATATTTGAATAAGACTTATGAGTCTAAATGCACAACTAGATCTCAAGCAAAGTTAGTAATTAATGGATAGGTGTCTCTTCTAGAACATTAGAGGGGTGGCGAATAACCCTTCAATTAATAGACTAAAACAATTAATAAAACATATAAAATTTCTTTAATAATTATAGTAGAACCTATGGTCCAGCAAGACCAACTAATAAAATATAGTGAAAAATTAGGGTTTAAAAATGCGTATTCAAACTTGAATAGTAAACTCTGGATTATGTGGCATAATTATATGGACATTAAAATATTAAAAGATACAGAACATATAGTTAACTTAAAAACTAATTCGAACACAGAAGAATTAATATCGGTGAGTTATGCGAAAAATAATAAAAAAGACAGACAATACCTATGGAAGGAAATGCAGAACATTGCAATAAAAAATATTCCATGGATTATAGGAGGAGATTTTAATGTGATAAGAAGTGCGCAAGAAAAGAAATGTGGAAAAACCCCAAATGCTCTGGCGATGTCACAATTTAATGATATCATAGACAGTGCTAACTTAATGGAGGTGGACTACATAGGTTCAAATTACACTTGGTGTAATAACTGGCATAAAAGAGGAGCAATATGGGCAAGGTTGGACAGGGTCATGTGTAATGCTAAATGGGTAACGACTTATGGAGTTACGGGGCTTAGACATTTAAATATGACATGTTCAGATCACAACCCATTGCTCATAGAAATCCATAAAAATCACTCAATAAGAGGCGATTTAAAATTTCAAAATATGTGGGTTAAACACTCGGATTTTGATAGAATGGTTCGAGAATCTTGGGGAGAGCCAGCAACAGGAAAGCCCATGCAGGCTTTCTCGGCTAAGCTACACATGCTAATAAGATGCATTAAAACATGGAATAGAGAAGTTTTTGGAAATATAAATCAACAAATAAAACATGTGGAAGAAGAAGTGGCAAAGCTAGAAATAGTATATGACACTACGAATAAGGAAGAAGATAGAAGTGAACGTAGTAAGGAAAAAGGTAAATTGAGGCTTAAGTTGTACATGGAAGAAATATATTGGAAACAGAGAGCAAAAGTTAAATGGTTGAAAGAATGAGATAGGATTACAAAATTATTTCATAATATGAGCAAGATAAAAACAAACAAAAATAAAATCAAAGGTATAAAAAATGATGAAGGAAAATGAGTGGAAGAAGATAATAAAATAAGAGCCATCTTTGAGGAATTTTTTAAAAAACATTTATGCGGACAGCATATTCATGTAGGGGATACACTAATAAAAGAAATCAGGTTAAATATTACTAATAACCAAAATCAAATGATGGAAAAGATCCCGGATAGGGATGAGATTAAAAATGTAGTATTCAGCCTGGACAAAGATAGTGCAGCAGGACCAGATGGCTGGAATAGTAACTTCTTCCAGGTATGCTGGGAAATTATTGAAAAAGATCTTGTTCTTGCAATTACAAGTTTTTTTGTAGGGGCGGATATTCCAAAAACATGGGCAAATTCTCTTATTGTTTTAATCCGAAAAAACAAATCCCCACAGAAATGTGAGGACTTCAGACCAATAAGCTTATGTAATGCAATATATAAGATTTTAGCAAAAATTTTACAAAATAGATTAAGCAATATTTTGCCATATATTATATCACAGGAGCAAATGGGCTTTGTTAAAAACAGGTTAATGATGGAAAATATAAGATTGGCAGCTGAGATGATGAAAGATATAGCAACTAAAACGAGAGGGGATAATTTAGTGGTTAAGTTAGATTTATCAAAAGCATTTGATAGGGTAGAATGGGATATACTCTGTTATACTATGAGAAAATTTGGCTTCTCAGACCTATGCATTGATATGATATACAGATGTGTGTCTAGTGTTTGGGTTAAAGTCATTATAAATGGGACAAAATGAGAAGAATTTAAGCCTAAACGAAGCTTAAGGCAAGGGGATCCATTATCTCCTTTATTATTTGATATATATTTAGAACTACTAATATTAAATTTAAAGAAAAGAATGTCTGAAGGAAAGATCATTCCATTCAGGCAACCAAAAAACACCCCTAGAATAGGCTATCTAGCATATGCAGATGATCTAATAATTTTTACAAATGCAAGTAAAAGATCTTTGATAAATTTTATGGATCTTTTACATACATTTGAAACTGAAACAGGACAGGCGATAAATATAAAAAAGTGCCAGTTTATGCTGGCAAAGAAAGTAATAGAAAATGTGATAAATAAGGTAAAGAACATCATAGGATTTATATAGAATAAAGGAGCACTAATGTACCTAGGTTGTCCTATATATAAAGGTAGACTGAAAGAAGAGTACTTAATATCATTACAGGATAAAATGAATATAAAAATAGCAGGCTGGAAAGAAGAGCTACTGGGCTTTGGGGGAAGGATTACATTAATCTCTCATGTCCTCCAAAGCACATTAATACATATTCTCTCAATTATCCGTCCTCCTATGAAATTTACAAAAAAATTAGAATTAGCAATGGCTAACTTTTTATGGGGAAAAAAAGATGGAAAGAATAAACTTCACTGGAAAAGATGGGAGGATATTTGTTACCCAAAAGAGGAAGCTAGATTAGGATTAACAAAGTTACAGGACATGGCAGATGCTTGGGACTGTAAAGGATGATGGAGGCTAAAAGAAAATGATAGCCTCTGGGTGAGCTTTATGAGAGCGAAATACTTAGAACACGAAAAGGTAAGTAGAAAAAAGACTTCAAATAATTGGAAGGCATTAGAAAAAAAGAAAGAAGTAGTTGAATCTCATTCTAAAATTGAGAAAAGTGGATGGAAATGGACCCTTAACCTGTAAGGTAATTTTACGCTCAAAACGGTCAAGAATTTGATACGAAAGAAAAATCAGATAAAGCCAATTTTTAAATGGGTTTGGAAAGTAGGCACACCGCAAAAAATGTGCTTCTTGTATGGAAAGCTCTTGTGAATGCATTACCGGTAGATACAAATGTTCAAAGAAAGGGTATAAAGATACTATTCAGATGCAATTGCTGTTTCCAAGCAATAGAATCTACGGATCACCTATTTTCAGAAGGTAAAATTACAGTAGAAATATGGAAAAAGATAGAGACAATTAATTATAGAAATAATAAGGAGGAAACTTTAATAGATAGGATTAAAAGGTGGAGGAGGGACTCCCCTAAAACACCGACCACAAAATGGCTAGACCAAAATTTACCACACGTAGTAATTTGGTGTATATGGAAAGCAAGGAATAAGAGTAGATTTGAGAGTATAAAAATGAGTTCAGATGAAATCTTAAAAGAAATTAAGTTAGAGACTAGTAATATATCCTGCATAAAACCTATCATAATAGAAAATATTGAAGTAGAAAAAGAAGTTAGGAAAACATGGAACCTCTCAACTAATATTGTAAGGAATCATTGGGTTAAAAGTATAAGCTGGAATAGGCCCCTAGGGGGGAAGCTATCTTTGAATACTGATGGTAGTTTCAATAGGGACTTAGGAATTGCAGGAGGAGGAGGAGCAATAAGAAACTCTGAAGGCAGTATTAGGAAAGCTTTCACTCTCGTTGGGAATTCCTCCTCGGCACTCCACTCGGAAATCAGGGCACTAAAAGAAGGATTACATGTTTGTAAAAAGCTAGGTTATAGAAATTTGCAAATACAAGTAGACTCAACATTGTTGGTTGAGTTATTTAATAAAAAACTAGTACTGTGGCAACATGAAGAGGAAATAGAAGTAATAGTTAATCTTGCTAAAGAATTGAATGCATCAATATTACATATATATAGGGAAGCAAACACATTGGCAGACAAACTTGCTAAGATAGGATTGATAGAAGGGGCCGCAGAGTACGATGAGGAATCGTTACCGATAAAATTGAACCGAATAGCAAGATTAGATAAACTTTCATTCCCTTACTTAAGAATAAGTAAGAATTGATAGGTATAGTTTCTAAAGATATATTATTGTGCGGTGTGTAGCTTTCTTGGCAGGATCTCTGCAGGAAGAAGCCAAATATACAGAAACCAGGTGAATTAGCAAGAGGTAGAAGTGGAGGTAAGATGAATAGAAATTTTAGTATTGTTTATAGCATGGTTCCTATGTTTTTCTTAGCAGCATAACAGGTTCAAAGTTCAAAAAAAACAGCAAATGATGATTCGTTAGAAGAATGAACAATCTGTCTTTTTTGTAAAACTTTTTCTTTAGATTTATCATTTAAGATCCGAAACCTTGATTAAAAGGAAAGGATGAGTCATGTGTTAATTTATGAAGTTAATAGGTCAATAGAAACTGGAAAAGTCTAGTTTAGGAGCATAGCAGGGGGCAATTACAGATCTGGAAGAGATAAAGGCAATAGACTCTAAAGGTGTGAGAACAAAGAAAGGAGAATGGGAGGGATAATAAAAGGCAGAACGTACAACCAGCGGAAGAAGCTGTTATACAACAATGCATAGGGCATAACATAGACGGTAAAAACAAAGGTTAGTAAATGAGATAGAGTTAATTGCTAGGCATATTGTAAGTATTTTTGCAGGAAATCATAAGAGTAATCAACGAATGGAGGTATAGGAAAGCATCAATTATGTCAAGGTAGCAAGGAAGGAGAAGGTTTAAAGGGCAAAGATATAGAAAGGAGACCCAAATGATAACACGAAGGAAAAATATAAAGCATGAGCGAAAGAATTGAAAGAATAGAAACATAAGAGTTATTTAGATTTGTAATTTTTTTCTTGGAAAAAGGTGTAAAAGGGAATTGGGTAGATGCTAGTTTGTACAAATGTTATTCCTCCGCCAAAAGAGAGGGTTATAATTAATAAAAAAAACCTTAAAAAAAAGAAGAAGAAGAAGAACGCGGTTTTTTCAAAAAACGCTCTCAACTTCTAGAGAGAGAAAATCTCATTTTCTAGAGAGAAAAAATCATCATTTTTGCTCAAATTCAAGCCCTTTCAAGCTACAAATGGAGGAGAATGACTTATTAGTAAATAATAAGTCATTTGTTGCCGTATTAAAAGGGACCGCGCCTCTCTCATGGTGTTTCGGGAACAAAAACGGGAGTCTCATTGTTAACTTCTCAAGGCACGAAATGGTGAAGCTCCTGGAACCATTTGAACACATGCTCATCAGGAAATTTTCTCATGGTAGACCAAACACGAATGCCATACAACACTTCCTCTACTCGCTAAAGCTCACGGGAAGGGTTAAGTTTGCTGATTACGACGCTAAGCACGTCTTTCTACAGTGTTGTTCAGAGCATGATTTTTAATCTTTATGGAATCGAGCTTCATGGCATGTGGATGGCTACCCTATTCGTGTACTGAGGTGGATGAAAAACTTAAGCCCACTAGAGGAGGCGCATCTAGCCCCGGTATGGTTTTCCTTGCCGAATCTTCCACTATATTTATTCAATCCTCTTGCTCTTCACTCTATCACTTCTTGCTTGGGGAAGCCTATGCTTTGGGACGAGGCAACTATGACCATGACAACGCCAAGTATTGCTCGTGTACGTGTAGAATGCAACTTGATTACCCAGCCTCCGAAACATATATGGATATCTAGTAGAGAAGGTGAACATTAGGATGGGTTTTGGCAAACTGCCATACCCGAATACATGACTGCATACTGCCTAAACTATAAAAGGATAGGGCACGGCAATTGAAGAGTGTAGGGCAGGAATGGAGGACATGGGCAAAGGGCAGAGGCTGGAAGGAAGAGAAAGGAAGGTGGAAAGATGGATAAGGAAGGAGGAGAGGGCTCTGCAAGGAGCAAGAGAGAAGTCAGCAGGGATGGAATATCAGGATAATGGCTTAGGAGAGGAGGTAGGGGAAAGTAGGAGAGAGAGGGTGAGCCTCCAACAAGAGAAGCTTGGAAGCTTTAATAGGAATTCAGTAAAGAGACAAGAAATAGAAATGAGCTTAGAAGGTGAGGAAGAGGTGGAAAACAATGAAGGATGGGAAGAGGTGAGAAGCAAAAGGGTGAGGGGAAAAAAACTAAAACCATGAGAGTTTTAAAAGAAAGAATAGATGATTACAATTGGCAAGAAGATGATCTTTTGGATTACCTAGAAGATTCAGATATATTAAGTTGTCCTCCATTAGGTAAAGATGAAGAAAGTGGTGAAGATCTCATGGAGAAGGTAAAGGATGATCTAGCAATCTATGAGGAGGATTGGGGCAAGCTCACTAGGGAGCAAGCCATGGAGGCCATGAAACATATGGCTAATAAACTAGGGCAGCAGGTAAAATATAATGGAATATCGCATACATTTTCTAACATAGTTAAGACCTAGAGAAATATGAAGAAATATTTGAATAAAACATATGAAAGCAAATGCACAACTAGATCGCAAACAAAATTAGGATTTAATGGATAGATGTCTTTACTGGAATATTAGAGGGGTAGCTAATAACCCCTCGACTAATAGGCTGAAAAAATTAATAAAAATATATAAAATCCCTATTGTTGTATAGCATAACCCATGGTCCAGCTAGATCAACTAAAGAAATACAGCGAGATCTTAGGGTTTAATAACGTGTTTTCTAATTCGAATAGTAAACTGTGGATCATGTGGCATGATTACGTGGATATTGTTATTCTAAAAGACACAGAACAGGTAGTTCATTTCAAAATAAATGGGAATGCAGAAGAAATAATTTCGGTAATGTACGCGAAAAATGATAACAAATCCAGACTAGTTTTATGGGAGGAGATGCAAGAAATCGCATCTCGTAATACTCCATGGATTATAGGGGGAGACTTTAATGTTATAAGAAGTGCACATGAAAAGAGAGGAGGAAAAACTCCAGATACAGTAGCAATGACACAATTTAATGACAAAATTGCTAGCGTTAATTTAATAGAAGTATATTTTACAGGATCAAGTTTTACATGGTGCAATAATTAGCGGAAAAGAAAAGCAATTTGGGCTAGACTGGACAGAGTCCTGTGTATTGCAAAGTGGGTAGCCTCACACGGGGCTACAGGGCTAAGGCATTTAAACAGAACCTGTTTGGATCATAGCCCTTTGCTCATAACAGTACACAAGAATCAAAGAGCTCCGAGCACTTTCAATTTTCAAAATATGTGGTCCAAGCACATTGGATTAGAAAGCTTAGTTAAAGAGTCATGGTCAGAGCCTGCAACGGGTAAGCCCATGCAAGCATTAATGGTTATGTTGCATAGATTAAAAAAGTGCTTAAAAACATGGAACAAAGAAGTTTTTGGGAATTTAAACAACAAAATAAAGCAAGAGGAAGAGGAAGTGGCAAAGTTAGAATTTGAATATGATAATACAAATAATGAGGAAATTAAGAAAGAACTAAGTAAGGCAAAAGGTAGTCTGAGACTTAAATTGCATATGGAGGAAATATATTGGAAGCAGCGCGCACAAATTAAATGATTAAAAGAAGGAGACAGAAACACGAAATTTTTCCATACTATTAGCAGAATAAAAGGCCAAAAAAATAAAATAAAGGGCATCAAAAATGATGAAGGAATTTGGATAGAAGAAGAAAAGCATATAGAATTTTTCTTTGAGAAATTTTTTAAAAAACGATTATGTGGTCAGACTTCTCATGAAGGGACCTCATTAATGAAAGGAATTAGGAAAATTATCACTAATGAACAAAACCAAATGATAGAGGGGATTCCTGAGGAGGAAGAGGTTAAAAATGCGGTATTTAACATGGATAAGGATAGTGTTGCAGGGCCAGATGGATGAAATAATTATTTTTTCCAATTAAACTGGCAAATAATTAAAGATGATCTAATTCCTGCAATTGCAAGTTTTTTTGTAGGAGCAGAGATTCCTAAGGCATGGGCATCTTCATTCTTCGTGCAATTACCAAAAAAGGATTCCCCACAGAAATGTGAAGATTTTAGACCAATTAGTCTATGTAACACCATTTATAAGATACTATCAAAAATATTGCAAAATAGACTAAGTAATATCTTACCATTTATAATATCCCAGGAACAATCAGGATTTGTTAAAAATAAGCTAATGATAGAAAATATAAGACTAGCGTTGGAAATGGTGAGGGAGATTACATTAAAAACAAGAGGGAATAATTTAGTAGTCAAGCTGGATTTATCCAAAGCATTTGACAGAGTAGAATGGGATACACTCTACTTTTCATTGAGGAATTTCGGTATCTTTGAATTAAGCATTGATTTAATATATAGATGTGTCTCTAGCATATGGGTTAAAGTCATCGTAAATGGGAAGAAAGGGGGGGGGAATTTAAGCCTAAAAGAAGCTTAAGGCAAGGGGACCCGTTGTCTCCCTTACTTTTTGATATTTACTTAGAGTTGCTAATCATTAATTTAAATAAAAGAATGTCTGAAGGAAAAATCATCCCATACAGGCAACCTAAAAACACCCCAAGAATAGGTTGTCTAGCATATGTAGATGACCTAATAATTATTACGAATGCAAACAGAAGATCTCTGAGTAATCTCATGGATCTCCTACATACTTTTGAAATAGAAACAGGGCAAGGAGTTAATAAAAAGAAGTGTCAGTTTATGTTAGCAAATAAAACTCTAGTGAAAGTCGTAAATAAGGTTAAAAGTATCACAGGTTTCACTCACAAAGAAAGGAGCCTTATTGTACCAAGGCTGCCCCATATATGAGGGAAGACTGAGAGAAGAATATCTAGCACCCCTGCAGGAGAAAATGAGAAAGAAAATTGCAGGCTGGAAAGAAGACCTACTGGGATTTGGGGGGAGGATTACACTTATCTCCCATGTACTACAAAGCACCCTGGTACATATTCTATCAGTCATTCACCCTCCGAAGAAATTTACTAAAAAATTAGAAGCATAAATGGCAAATTTCTTATGGGGGAAAAAAGAGGGGAGAAATAAAATACATTGGAAAAATTGGGAAGACATCTGCTACCCAAAAGAGGAAGTAGGATTAGGTATAATGAATTTACAAGATATGGCCACTACCTGGGACTGTAAAGGATGGTGGAGATTAAAAGACAGTGATAGTCTTTGGGCTAAATACATGAGAGCCAAATATAGAGGATACCAAGAACAGCATCAGAAGAAGGTCTCGAGCAACTGGAAAGCATTGGTAGAACAGAAGGAGATAAATGAATCTCACTCAATTCTAAAAAAGAGCGGTTGGAAATGGACTCTCACACCACAAGGTAATTTCACGCTGAAATCAGTTAAGGAATTGATTAGAAAGAAAAAACTCATACAATCTTTATTTAAATGGGCATGGAAGGAAAACATCCCGCAAAAAATGTGTTCGCTAGCTTGGAAAATACTAGCGAATGCATTGCCCGTGGATACTAATATACAAAAAAAAAAAGGAATAAAAATGGTATCTAGATGTGACCACTGCATGGAAGCAGTGGAATCATTAGATCACCTTTTTTCGAAAGGAAGAATAGCATTAGAAGTCTGGAGGGAGCTGGAAAAATTTACAAAAATAGCTAATAAAGATGAGGGGATTATAGAAAGAATTAATAAATGGAAAAATGAAAATTCAAGTAGTCCCTCTAGAAATTGGCTTAACCAGAGTCTACCACACGCAGTACTTTGGTGTATATGGAAAGCCCGAAACAAGAGTAGATATGAGGGAATAAAGATGAATTCAGGTGAAATTTTAATTGAAATTTGGAGAGTTATAAGTGATATATCTTGCACAAAGCCAATAATAATTATAAATAGAGACATAGATGAGGAAGTAGGGAAGTCATGGAACCTTACCACTAAGATATTAAAGAAGCAAAGGATAAAAATTATAACATGGAATAGGCCTCCCGTAGGAAAGTTATTTTTTAATACGGATGGTAGCTTTAATAGAGATACAGGAATACCAGGAAGAGGAGGAGGAGGTTATAAGAGACTCTAATGGATTCATTATTAGAGCATTTACTTCAGTAGGTAAAGCCTTCTCGGCTTTACACTCGGAAATAAAGGCTTTAAATACAGGTTTAAATCTTTGCAAAAAGTTGGGAATTAACAATCTACAAATACATGTAGATTCTTCATTGTTGGTAAATCTAGTAACAAAAAAAACTATTCTATGGAGACACGAGGAGGAGATAGAAATGATAATGAAGCTCTCCAAAGAGCAGAGTGCCTCAATTTCTCACATATATAGGGAGGCAAACACATTGGCGGATAACCTAGCAAGAATAGGCGAGAAGAGAGGAGATTTAGAATATAATGAGGAGTCGATGCCAGGAAAATTAAAAGGAATTGCAAGCCTATACAAGAAGGCTTTCTCTTATTAGCATATAAGAAAGGATAAGTAGTATAACAGTGCAGGGGAATTTCTGTCCCTGCAAAGAAACATAAGCAATGCCCTAAAAGAAATGAAGCAACAGGAGGGAGGTAAAGTTGTAAGGAGTGTTAGTATTCTTTTTTTGTGGTTTTTTTCTGTTTTCTTAGCAGCGTAAAGGAGAGTGCAAAATTCCCGCAACTAGGACTTGCAAAGGAGCCTCGAAAAGTCATGTGTCAAAGCTTTAAACAAGTTCCTTTCTTGCTTATTTTAGTTGTGAGAGTTTGTTTAAGGAGTCTGTGCTATTTTAGTTGTGAGAGTTTGTTTCAGGAGTATGTGCTATTTTAGTTGTGAGAGTCTGTGTTAATGCATTAATTTAAAGAAGGTATTGTTATGTGTTATATTGGAAGAGTCAATAAGTGCTAGGACTAGTTAACATTTAGTATAGGTTGTTGGGAAATCAAAATTTCAGAATCAGATGCTCCAGGAAAAGGAAGATAAAAGTGATCTCGTTATGGAAGAAGACTAGGGAACAGCTACATCCAATACCAATTGCAGCAAGTGTAGAATCAAGCGGTCCAGAGTAAAGATAAACACAAGGTATAAGATATATTTGGAGCTGTTTTTTCTGATGTGGCTGCAGGAATATAGCTTATAAATAGCAAAGTCCCTGTTGAAAGTAAAAGTGGGGGATCGGCAAGCTAAATCAAGGCTAAAAAAGTGGAGGGAATTAGGCTGAAAAAAGAAAGATAAGGAATATGGAGAGGCGTAAAGCTACAATGAATACCTCAACAAAGAAACAGAATTTAGGCGTTAGTCTTTGTATTTAATCAATAAATTGAAAATGTAATCTAGAGTTTCTAAGTTTTTTGGTAAAGGGGAAAGGATGTAAGAGGGGAATAGGGTAGAATTAGTTTGTAAAAACAGTATTCCTCCACCAAAAGAGAGGGTGATAATTAATAAAGAATCCTTTAAAAAAAGAAGAAGAAGAAGAAGAAGAAGAAGAAGATGATGATGATGATGATGATGATGATGATGATGATGACGAAGACGAAGAAGAAGAAGTAGAAGAAGAAGACGACGAAGAAGAAGAAGAAGAAGAAGACGAAGAAGAAGAAGAAGAAGAAGAAGACGAGCGAAGAAGAAGTAGAAGAAGAAGAAGAAGTAGTAGTAGTAGTAGTAGTAGTAGTAGTAGATTCAATGTTGTTAGTTAATTTAGTAACAAAGAAAATCTCTTTGGAAATATGAAGAGGAGTTAGAAATTATATTGAATTTCATAAAAGAACTGAATGCATCAATATTACATATATATAGGGAGCAAAACACCCCGACAGACAATCTTGCCAGGATAGGATCGCAAAAAGGAGAAGCAGAATATGATGAGGATACTTTGCCGGTAAAAATAAAAGGTCTAGTGAAACTAGACAAGAATGCTTTTCCCTATGTAAGAGTTAGAAAGGATAGAAATTGAGTGGTATTTTAGATAGAAATTAGATTATATAGGCATAATAGAAGAAGGAAGGTTAATTTCAAAGAAGGGAGTTCTCTTGGGAAATATGGTATATATGTATTTGTTTTCTTAGCAGCGCGGTCCACTCAAAGCTTCAAAGGAATTATTGGGAGGCAAGGGTTGTTGATTATGCACATGTATTCTAAACCCCTTTTTTATTGTATGTTTAAATGTAATGTCTATGTTTATGGGAACAATGTTGCGAGGTCATGTGTTAATTTATTAGGATGTTAGAACACTAGGTTGTTGGGGTATAGAATAGGTCTTGCTGCCATTTAAAGAAGCAAAATCCAAATTTGCTAAGATCATATATGCCTATGAGGAAGTGAAAGAGTAGCGGTTATGGGGGACAAAGTGGAGCACATGGATGCTGGGATACAGCAATGTACTCCAGGTATAAATGAGAGACATACCATATGCTGGATTGTGTTTTTGGATGCAGGAATAGTATAGATATTAAAGCTAAAAAAAGGAGGAGCAAGAGAAGGCCATCTTACACTCTCATATGGTAGAGAACACATAAAAGAAGCCTCTTGGATGCACTACTGGAACAAAGCAAAGGCTGGAAAAAATTGTCCATTAAAAGACAAATATAAGAAGGAACATCAAGACTGAAATATGAAGCACAATAATCTAATTTGCAATCAAGTGTCCGTATATATAAGATCCCATTAGATTTGAATTTTATGTCTATGTTAAGTTAGTTAGGATGGAGTAAAGGGTGTAAGGGAATTAAAGGGTAGATGCTAGTTTGCAAAAATGGTATTCCTCCACCAAAAGAGAGGGCTATAATTAATAAATACCTTTTTTTTAAAAAAAAAAGAAGAAGAAAATGCTCTCAACTTTCTAGAGAGAGAAAATTTTTTCTAGACAGATAAACTGCAATTTTTGTGGAGGAAGAAGCAAATTTTAAGCTGGTTTTGATGGATATGGATTTCTTAGTTAATAAGAAGTCATTTTCGGATCATTTTAAGAAGACCACGCCTCCTTCGTCTACCTCGGACACGCAAGAAAAAAAAATATCGATGAACCCTCGATATTTTTTTCTACTAAGGACCTTTGAATGCTCTCTGAACCTCACAAACATACACTTGTGGGCAAATTCTCGCACGGTTGACCTCGTATCGATGATGTTCGCTCCTTCTTTGAAGCATTAAAGCTCAAAGCATTGATCAAAATTGGGCTTATAGACGATAAACACGTGCTGTTACAACTATATTCCGAAGAGGACTTCCATCGTTTATGGTTGAAAGGCATCTGGTATGTCATGGGTTATCCCATGAGAACGTTTAAGTGGACACCTAACTTCACGACGAAGCAAGAATCCTTCTTGGCTCCGGTATGGTTGATGTTTCCAATGCTTCCGATTCATCTATTTGATAAGTATGCTTTATATCGAATTGCTTGTGTGATTGGCTCTCCTCTTCTACTTGATGGTGCTACTACAACACTCTCCAGACTGAGTGTTGCTCGTGTTTGTGTTGAGGTAGACTTACAGAAGCCTTTACCTAATCACATTTGGATTGGAAGTATAGATGGAGGTGGATTTTGGCAACAAATTATTCCAGAATACCTCCCTCCATTCTGCTCTTACTGCAAAAAGATGGGTCATGATATAGAGGTTTGCTTGGTGAACAAAAAAAGAACAGATGATAAACTAAAACAAGAGGAAAGAAAAATGACAGTAGGTAGAAGAGGAGAAATGATTAGATATCAAAAAAAACCACAGCATACACACACTGCACAACTAGAAAAATAGAATAATGAGGCTGAGGAACTAAAACTAATTGAATATAACAAACAGAACATTGAAGATGAAAGGGCAGAATTAGAAGAAGTTAAGAGGAGGGAGTTGATTAAAAAAATTTTAGAACTAAATAAAAGAACTAGAATTCAAATGAAAATTAAATCCCAAAAAAATAAGAGTTGGGCTGTCCTTGCTGAAGAGGATTCGGAGGAAGAAATTGAAATAAAAAGCTTGACTTCCCTCTATACAGATGGGGAAGACAATGAGCCAAAGGAGAGAACAACTAAAGATGATATAAATATAAAAAATTTTAAAACAAAACAAAAAATGGGTAATAGGATTGGGAAATTGAAGAGCTAAAAATAATGGCGATTCAAGTAAGCAGGGAATGGAAAGAGGAGAAAAGAGGAGAATTAAGTTCAATTAGAAAATCAAGGAACATGAAAAAACACTTAAATAAAATATATGAGACCAAATGCACTACTAGAGCACAAGCCAAGTCCATAAAGAATGTATAATTACATTTATTGGTATATAAGGGGAATTGCAAATGCCCCTTCAAGAAATAGATTAAAAATACTAATATACATGCATAAAATTAACCTCGTTTTAATTGCTGAATCGATGGTGGAAAAAAACTTAGCTAGAACACTATAAAATAAATTTAGGTTTTAATCATGGTTATACTAATAATAACGATAAAATTTGGATAATGTGGAAAAATAATTTAGACATAAAAATATTAAAAGATACTAATCAAATAATAAACCTGAGTCTAAGTCAAAATGAAAATGAAATAATAACGATAGTTTATGCCAAAAATAAAAGAGAGGAGAGGAAAGAATTATGGAAGGAAATGAGGAAAATTGCCATGGAAGATAAGGCCTGGATAATAGGTGGAGTTTTTAATACGATTAGAAATTTTAATGAAAAAAAGGGTGGTAGAACACCAAATAAGAGAGGGATGGATCACTTTAATGATATAATAAATAAAACTAATCTAATAGAAGCTAAATTTAATGGCTTACCTTTCACATGGTGCAATAACTGGAAAAAGAAGGGCACAATATGGGCGAGATTAGACAGGGTCTTATTTAACCTTAAATGGTTAGAACAATTTGGTTCTAGAGAGGTGAAACATTTAAATAGAACCTGCTCTGATCATAGTCCTTTATTGATTACTGTTAAAAAATCAACTTTCACAGGAGGTTCCTTTAGATTTCAAAATTCTTGGTGTTTACATCATGAATTCTTGAATAAGATAAATGACTCCTGGAATATTGAAGTTACAGGAAACTCGATTCAAATTTTAAATAACAAATTGAGTAGATTAAAGGCTGAATTAAAAAAAATGGAATAAAGAAACATTTGGAAATATAATTAAAAATATAAAAGAGGCAGAAGAGTTAGTACTAAAAAGTGAAATAGAATTTGAAATAGATCAAAGCATAAACAATAGAAGAGCTCTTAGTAAGGCACAAGCGGAATTAAAATTAAAGCTCTTAATGGAGGAAGTATTCTGGAAACAAAAAGCGAAAATTAAATGGCTGAAAGAAGGAGATAAAAACATAGTTTTTTCAAAAAGCAGCTAAACTAAAATATCAAAAACATAGAATTAGGGGTATAAAAAACAATGAGAAAATATGGCTAGAAAAAGACATAGATATACAAAATTACTTTACAAAGTTTTTTGAAAATCACTTAGGTGGAATAAGTGAGCTAAAAGGAAATACACTTATACAAAATATAGAGAATAAAATTACTCCAGATGATAATAATATGCTAACAAAATTCCCTGAAGAAGGAGAAATTAGAACCGCAATTTTTACTATAAACAAAGATAGTGCAGCTAGCCCATATGGTTGGAACAATTGCTTCTTTCAGGTTTGCTGGGAAATAATAAAAAAAAGATTTAGAAAAAGCCATAAATAGCATATTCTGTGGAGCAGAAATAGGAAAGAAATGGGGTAGTTTTAATATTATTCTCATTCCTAAAGTAGAAAATCCACAAAAAGGGGAGGACTTTAGGCCGATTAGTCTTTGTAATTCAATATATAAAATTTTAGCCAAAATTCTGCAAAATAGATTAGCATCGCTATTACCTAAAATTATTTCTGAAGAACAAACTGGTTTTATGAAAAATAGATTGATTATGGATAATATCTGCTCGGCAAAAGAAATGTGTAGAGAAATATGGACTAAAGCAAGAGGTAATAATGTATTAATTAAGTTAGATCTTTCCAAAGCATTTGATAGAGTTGAATGGAGTATTCTCTGTTCAACGATGAGAAAAATGGGTTTCTCTGAAACATGGATAGATCTGATTTACAGATGTATATCAAACACATGGGCAAGAATTATAACAAATGGGAAAGTAGGAAAGGAAATAAAGCCAGTTAGAGATTTAAGACAAGGTGATCCACTATCCCCATCACTATTCAACATTTATCTAGAACTCTTGATAGTGAATCTTAAAAATAAAATGATAAATGGCATGATAGTTACATTTAGATAGTCAAATAACACCCCACTTGTAAGTTTTTTGGCATATGCAGATGATGTAATGATATTCACCAATGGATGTGGTAAATCATTACGTAATCTGATAGATCTATTAAAATGCATGAAGGAAGAAACATGTCAAAAATTAAATAATAGAAAATGTCAATATATGATATCTTATTAAGCACCAACTACATTATCACATAGATTAAAAATATCATAGGTTTCTCTCATAAAAAAGGAGAAATGATTTACTTAGGTTGCCCGATTTATGAAGGAAAGTTCAAGATAGAATACTCAGCACTTCTAATAAATAAATTAAAAAAGAAAATTTCAGGATGGAAAGAAGAATGTCTAAGTATGGGGGGGCAGAATAACTCTTATAAAACATGTTTTAGAAAGTTTAATAATGCATAATATTATGATCACGCAGCCTTCAAGCAAATTTATAAAAGAAATTGAAAGAGAATTAGCCAATTTTTTGTGGGGTAAAAAAGAGGGTAAACATAAACTTCATTGGAAAAAATGGAGAGATTTATGTTACCCTGTCCAAGAAGCTGGTGTAGGCTTTGTCAACATCATTGACTTAGCCAAAGCAGAGGCAAGCAAGAGATGGTGGAATTTAAAAGAAAATGAAAGTTTATGGTCTAAATTTATGCGGGCAAAGTACTGCATAAAGGACAATACCAATAAAATCAAAAATAAAAGTAGGAGTTCACAAGTTTGGAATCAAATGCTTAAACAAAGGGATTTAGTTGAAAATTATTCTAAACACACGAAAAAAGGATGGAGATGGACCTTAACCCCGGAGGGCACATTTTCGCTTAAATCAATGAAAAATGTCTTAAGAAAAAAGAAAAAAGAACAAATATTATTTAAATGGGCTTGGAATAATGATAATCCACAAAAAATTAAAAATTTTATGTGGAAAGTTTTATCTAATATTATCCCAATTGATAATAATTTAAAGCAGAAAGGAATTCAGCTAGTTTCTAGATGTGAATGTTGTTTAAATGAGATCGAAACATTAAATCACCTCTTTTCAGAAGGGAGAGTAGCTGCAGAAATATGGAAACGATTAGCATCAAAAATGCAGATAAAATATGAATATCTCCCTCTAAAATGTAGGTTTAAAAAATGGTGTAACTCAAAAGTTCCTTGCATGGTACAGAAATGGATTAAAAGTAATGTTCCACCAATAGTCATTTGGTGCATTTGAAAAGCTAGGAATAAAAGTAGATTCGAGGGGTATAATATGATGGTGGAAGATATCTGGAAAGAAATAAAAGAGGAAACAAGAAAAATTTCAGAGATATGCCCTATAAAAACTCAAGGTTCAAAGATGGATAAGGATACCTTACATTTTTGGAACCTAAAAGAAAAACCACTTAAGCAGTTTAAAATAATTAGCATAAAATGGGAAAACCAGCAAGAGGAATGTTTACTTTAAATACAAATATGGGGGAAGCTGGAGGAGGGGGAGCAATTAGAAATTCGGAGGGGAAGTTAATTTTAGCTTTCACTAGAATATTGCAAGCATCGTCAGTTTTACATGCCGAGATATTAGCACTAAAAGAAGGGATAAGAATATGTAAAAATTTAGACATCAAGAATGTAGATATTCAAATTGATTCAAAAATAGTTGTAAATCTAATTAAAAAATAGTCAATTATGTGGAAATATGAAAATGAGATAGAAGAAATTTTGCATGATATAAATTCATTAGATTTTACTATAAAACACATCTTTAGAGAAGCTAACGCTTTGGCTGATGCATTATCTAAAGATGGTAGGAAGAGAGGAGATCAGAAGTATAAGGAAGATAACTTACCAAAAAAGTATTTTGGTATTATTAAATTAGATAGCAAGGATTTCCCTTATATTAGGAAAATTAAACATAATAATTTTTAGTTACAAGGGCTTTTTTTTTGTGTTTATTATGGTATTCTCTGTATAATGAATAAACGGAATAGAGTTCATATCCTCATCGTTCCATTCTGGTCCTGAGGGATGTTACTATGATGGTTGGGATACATTACAGTACCGCCTGGTAAGTCTGCAGGTTTAGGGGGCTCAAAAATACAGTAACACTACAGGTTTTTATAGTATGCACTGTGGTTTTTTTTGTTTCTGTTTTACAGGCTTATAAAAAAAATGAACAATAACACTGTAGGGTTAATTTGAAGGGTCAATATGGGGTATTTGATAATATAGTAGATTATATATATGCATGTAGATGTTTCTTGCAGGTAACTAAGTATATGAAAATGATACAAAGCGGGACAAAGTGCCTGCTGACTTTTAGTTTTCTTTTCTTATTATACGTGTATGGAGTCTGTATATTTTAGAATGCTGTATTTTTTAGCTATTGGAAGTCTGTGTTATTTGATATAAGTAGAATGTTGTGTTTTTATGAAGTCTGTGTTATTTTAGAAAAGCTGGAAGTCTGTAAATTTTTAGTTGAGATGTATTAAGTATGGAGTTCATGTAAAGTAGTAATAGTAGAGTAAATGAAGATCAAAGATTAAAAGCATGGAGGGAGGCAGCCAAGCAAGGAACTCTTACAGCTCAAGATATGGAAGGATTCAGAAATTGCTAGAAATAGTCTGAAGATCAACAACATGACATCTTAATGATACAACCAAGGAGTCTGCTACTGAATTTTCTAGTTTTTCTAGTTAAAATATCCAGAAATTGATGGTAAATGGGTTTTCATCTTAGGTTGGAATGTTTGTAGGTTAAGCAGAAATCAAAAGTTAAGAGCTGCTGATTAGCAAGCACATCTAGCAGAATATTTATAGATGAGACCAAAAAAGCAAAGCAGTATTTAAAAGACGCATTGCTGATATTCAAGGCGGGATACACTAAAAAAGCAGTAAAAATCTAGCATCTCTCAAAGATCAATATTACAAGAAGAATTCCAGCATGAAGTAGATTTCCAATTGAATTTAAAAGAAGCAAAGCAAAATTTCAACATGTAGAATCAAAGGTCTTATATTACAAGACATTAAAGAGACATGGACTCTTGAAAAAGACTGCATTAATCATTACAATACGAATAAAGATTCAGCCTTGTTATCATTAGAAAGAACTAACTTCTCAAAGCTTAAAGGAAGAACTCAAGAGTCTCAAAAGCATTTCTCTATAAATTTATACACTTAGATTGATATAAATGTTAAAGATTTTCTTAAATATTGGGTGTAATAGGGCTAAGGGTAGATGTTATTTTGTAAAAAATGGTATTCCTCCGCCAAAAGAGAGGGTTATAATTAATAAATAACACTTATTAAAATAAAAAAAGAAGAAGAAGAAAAATAAAAATAATAATAATAATAGGGGGTCAGAATTGTTGGACATATATAGGGGGTCAGAATTGGGTGGTCACATCTAATTGACTCTAGTATCATAAGTGAGGGTGACTGATGCATCGACGCATATTCATCGATGCTGTAGGAGTTGCATCTCCGGAATTCTGATAATGTATGAACCATTGTTTTTTGGACTGTATCTGCCCGGGCTCTTTATCCTGTGAGTCCGTGTTCCTTAGTATTTCACCCCACAGAGATGAAGATAATTGGAAAAAAGCTTAAGTCCTTCAAGAAAACAGCAAGAAAAGTTAGTGTTACGAGCTGCATTGAGGGTGATTGCACTGATATTGCCGAAAATGAAACTTTATTGGCGAACCTGACAATAATTCTTTGGTTTTGATGTTTACACCAACTGGATATTGCGCTTTGTAATTCAGCAAAGAGAGGTGGAGATTATGGTTCCGACAAGCAGTCTGTACCATCAACTGCTGCGAATGTTGCCGACAAATCATTTTATGAAGGTTACAGGTTTAGCTCGGACTTTTAATAGACGTGTCTTATATGGTTGTGGCCGGGTATTAAAATTTATGAAAATTAAATGTTTGAAATATTCTTTAATCAATGACTTCATGTGTAAAATAGTTTTTTTGAGGTGTCCTCTTAATGTTGTGGCCGGTTGTTATGTATTACTGAAATCATGAAATTTTTGTTTCTTTTGTGTTAAAAAAAGAAGAAAAAGAAGAAAAACAAGAAGAAGTGGTCTTTTCAAAAAATGCTCTCAACTTCTAGAGAGAGAAAACCTCACTTTCTAGAGAGAGAAATTCGGCATTTTTGCTCAAATCAAGCTCCTCTCAAGCTAAAAATGGAGGAAAAAGACTTATTATTTAATAATAAGTCATTTGCCTCGATATTAAGAGAGCCCGCGCCTCCCTCACGTGCCTTTGGAAATAAACACGGGAGTCCCGTGGTTATTTTCTCATCTGAAGAGTTATAGAACTTCATGGCGCCCTTTGAATACATGCTCATTGGGAAGTTCTCCCACAGTCGGCCTCGCCCGAAGGAATTACAGCAGTTTTTCTCATCGTTAAAGCTTACGAAAAGGGTAAAGCTCACCGACTATGATGCAGAACATGTCTTCCTGCAGTGCACTACGAATGAGGACTTCTACCGCTTATGGCATAGAGGTCTATGGCAAGTGAACGGCTACCCTATGCGCGTATTGAGGTGGACAAAGGATTTCAGCCCACTGGAGGAGGTGCCTCTAGCCCCGATATGGTTTTCCTTACCGAACCTCCCATTATACTTGTTTAACTCGCAAGCTCTTTACACAATATCATCTTTCTTGGGTAAACCTGTAACTCGTGATGAAGCATTTGTGTCAATGACACGGCCAAGTAAAACTCGGGTGTGTGTAGAGTGTAATCTCCTCGCACAGCCACCTAGCACGATATGGATTGGAGACGGTGAAGATGGCCAGAATAATGGTTTTTGGCAAGCTGTAATTCCCGAAAACCTACCTAATTATTGCCTAAAATGTAAGAGATTAGGCCATGAATCGACTGAGTGCAAGATGGGTACAGAACAATCAGTAAATGCGCAAGGTTTAGAGGGTAGAAGAAGAATGGTAGAAAGGTGGATTAGGAAGGAGAGAGAAGCCCCGAAAGTTCAAGTAGAGAGCCCTGTAATTGTAGAATATCTGAGGAGGAAGAAGGAGATTATAGGAGAGAGCATAAGAGTTATTTATTAGGAAAGGGGGAAGTTAGCAATAGTGTAATTCAAGAGGAAAGCATGGAGGGAGGAGATAAACTAGAGGTGGAAGAAAGGAGGGAAGAGGTAAAGAGTAGAAAGAAGAGAAATAAAAAGAATAAAACTAGAATAATTTTGAAAGAAAAGTAAGAAGATTATAGTTGGGTAGAGGAAGATCTTTTAGATTTCCCAGAGGAAGATGCAGAGGTATTTAGCTGTCCTTCAATATGTAGAGAAGAAGAAGATTATGCATTTTATATAGAAAAGGTGAAGGATGACCTAGGTATTTATGAGGAAGATTGGGCAAGCTTTACTAGAGCTCAAGCCATGGAAGCCATTAAAACAATGACTATGCAGCTTGGGAGGCAAGATAAATATAATGAAATACTACAAGTAAATTCATATGTAACTAAGACCCCAGGGAATATGAAAAAATATTTAAACAAAAAATATGAGACTAAGTGTACAACTAGATCCAAAACTAAACTAGGAATTAATAGATAGATACCTTTATTGGAACATTAGAGGGGTTGCGAATAATCCCTCGATAAATAGGTTAAAACAAATTAATTAAAACACATAAAATTCCTTTAGTTATCATTGCAGAACCCATGCTCCAAAAGGATCAATTAACCAACTATAGCCAAAAATTAGGGTTTAATAATGCACATGCTAATATTAATAGTAAACTCTGGATAATGTGGCATAATTATTTAGATATTCAAATATTAAAAGATACAGAACAGGTAGTGCATCTTAAAATTAACAAAGAAACAGATGAAATAATATTGGTTGTTTATGCTAAAAATGATAAAAAATTAAGGTTAGCCTTGTGGGAGGAAATGCAGGAGATTGCATCCAGAAAATCACCCTGGATTATAAGAGGTGATTTTTATATAATAAGGAGCACCCATGAAAAAAAGGAGGTAAACCCCTGGATATAATAGCTACGTTACAGTTTAATGATGCAATTTCCAGCTCTAAATTAATGGAGATAGATTTCACAGGTTCAAGTTATATATGGTGTAATAATTGGCGTAAAAGAGGCACAATTTGGGCTAGACTGGACAGAGTTATGTGTAATGCTAAGTGGGTAGCCTCGCATGGGGTTACAGGGCTTAGACATTTAAACAGAACCTATTCGGATCATTGCCCACTGCTCATTACAATTTATAAAAATACCCGTGTCTCAGGAAACTTTAAATTTTAGAACATGTGGGAAAAGCACGCTGGCTTTGAAAAATTGGTAACTGAGTCTTGGAGAGAACCAGCAAAGGGGAAACCGATGCAGGTTTTAATGGTTAAGTTACATAGATTAAAAAAATGCCTAAGAACATGGAACAAAGAAGTCTTTGGAAACCTAAATCATAAAATAAAGCAAGCAGAGGATAAAGTAGAAAAATTAGAAACACGATACAATAATAATAATAAAGAGGAAGTGAGACAGGAATTAAATAAAGCTAAAGCGGAATTGAGGCTCAAGTTGCATATGGAGGAAGTATATTGGAAACATCATGCAAAAATTAAATGGTTGAAAGATGGTGATAGAAACACCAAATTTTTTCATAACATGTGCAAAATAAAGGCTCAACAGAATAAAATTAAAAGGAATAAAAATAGATGAGGGAATATGGGTTGAAGATGATAAGCAGATAGGAATCCTCTTTGAGGAATTCTTTAAAAGCCATTCATGTAGCCAGGTTCCCCATGAAGGAAACTCATTAATGCAGGAGATCAATACATCCATCACACCAGAACAAAATCAAATGATGGAGATGATCCCGGAAGAGAATGAGATTAAAAATGCAGTGTTTAATTTAGATAATGATAGTGTAGCAGGACCTGATGGCTGGAATAATTACTTTTTTCAGTTAAACTGGCCCATTATTAAAAAGGAACTTGTTCCTGCAATTGCTAGTTTTTTTGTAGGGGCGGACATTCCTAATGCATGGGCGAACTCATTCATAGTGTTAATTCCTAAAAAAGAATCACCACAAAAATGTGAGAATTTTAAGCCCATAAGCTTATGTAATGCAGTCTATAAGATTATTGCTAAAATAATTCAAAATAGATTAAGTAATATTCTACCACTTATAATATCCCAGGAGCAAACAAGGTTCGTCAAAAACAGGTTAATGATTGAAAATATCAGATTAGCTTAGAAAATGTTGAAAGAGATAACATTTAAAACGAGGGGAAGTAATTTAGTAGTTAAGCTGGATTTATCTAAGGCCTTCGACATAGTGGAGTGGCACACACTCTGTTACGCTATGAGAAAATTTGGCTTCTCTGAAATATGCATTGATCTAATATATAGATGTATTTCAAGTGTTTGGGTCAGAATCATTGTAAATGGTAGGAAGGGAGAAGAATTCAAGCTAAGAAGAAGCTTGAGACAGGGAGATCCATTGTATCCATTATTATTTGATATATATTTAAAATTGCTAATTCTTAACTTAAATAAAAGGATGGTAGAGGATAAAATAATACCCTTCAGGCAGCTAAAAAAATACCCCGATAATAAGTTGTTTAGCTTATGCATATGACATTATTATTTTCACAAATGCAAATAAAAGTTCTATGAAAAATCTCATGGACCTGTTACAATTATTCGAGACTGAAATAGGTCAACTTCTAAATAAAAAAAAAGTCAGTTCATTTTAGCGAAAAAATCTTCGGAGAAAGTTGTAAATAAAATTAAAAACATAACGGGTTTTAAACATAACAAAGATGCTTTAGTATACTTAGGTTGCCCGATATACGAGGGAAGATTGAGAGAAAAATATCTAATGCCATTACAAGATAAGCTAAGAATGAAAATAGTAGGTTGGAAATTAGATTTATTAGGATTTGGGGGAAGGATTACATTAATCCCTCATGTTCTGCAAAGTACACTGGTACATATTATATCAGTCATTCATCCTCCAAAGAAGTTCACGAATAAATTAGAAATGGAAATGAAAAATTTTTTATGGGGTAAAAAAGATGGTAAGCAGAAAATTCACTGGAAAAATTGGAAAGATATCTGCTACCCAAAAGCAGAAGCAGGATTAGGAATCATTAATTTACAGGACACGGTGACTACTTGGGATTGTAAAATATGGTGGAGGATTAAAGAAAATGATTCTCTATGGGCTAAATATATGCGAGCAAAATATCTAGATCATAAACATAAGAGCACTAAGCATGAATCAAATAATTGGAAGGCATTAGTAAAACAAAAGGAAAAAGTAGATGCTCATTCAATACAGAAAAAGTCAGGATGGAAATGGACCCTTACTCAACAAGGTAATTTTACATTAAAATGAGTAAAAGAATTGATTAGAAAGAAAGAACCCGTGCAATCTTCATTTAAGTGGGCTTGGAAAGAAGGCATTCCGCAGAAAATGTGTTCGTTGGCATGGAAAGTTCTTGCAAACACATTACCTGTGGACACTAATGTGAAAAGAAAAGGTATAAGAATGGCCTCCAGATGTGAATGTTGCTTTGAAGAAGAGGAATCAATGAATCATCTACTCTCGAGTGGTAAAAATGCTACAGAAGTCTGGAAGGAACTAGAAGACATCAATCACATAAGTAACAAAGAGGATGTATTAATAGATAGAATTAAAAAATGGGAAAAAGTACACTTTAGTAGTCATATTAAAAATTGGCTTACTCAGAATCTACCTCATATAATAATATGGTGTATATGGAAAGCTTGTAATAAGAGAAAATTCGAAGGCATAAGAATGAATTCAAATGAAATTATAAAAGATATTAGAAAAGAAATCAATTATGTATCTAGTATAAAGCCTATAAAAGTGGATAATTTAAGCTCAAATAAAGCGGTTGGGAAGGCATAGGGCCTCACCACCATGGATACTAAGCAGGGTTGGGTAAAAAATATAAGTTGGAATAGGCCCCCTAAAGGTAAAATATCACTAAATACGGATGGCAGCTTCAATAGGGATACTAGGATAGCAGGTGGAGGTGGGGTAATAAGGGATTCAAATGGGATTGTTATAAAAGCATTTACATATGTTACAGAAGCTTTCTCGGCTCTCCACTCAGAGATTAAAGCTTTAAAAATAGGATTAAACGTCTGTAAAAAATTAGAAGTAGAAAATATTCAAATTCAGGTAGATTCAATGCTATTTGTAGATTTAGTAAGTAGAAAAATAACACTTTGGAGGTATGAAGAAGAAATGGAAATAATCTCGATCCTCATTAAAGAGCTCAATGCATCAATTCTACATATATATAGAAAATCCAATACGCTAGCAGAGAGCCTTGCAAGATTAGGCTCAATAAGAGGAGAAATTGAATTCAATGAGGATTTGATGCCAGTTAAATTAAAAGGAATAGCGAGATTAGATAGGATGGCCTTTCCTTATCTAAGAGTTAAAAAGGGTATATTTAGCACAAAGAATAAAATATGAGAATCATATATCTATGAAGTTGTTAGATTGGTATGTTGTTGTGGTAGCCTCTGTGCAGTGGAATTTTTGTCTCTGTAGGTGAACAATATGAAGGCTAATGGGAAAGGGCAAGGTAAGCACTTGATTGTTAGTATATTATCCTGTTATCTTCTCTTCTCTTAGCAGCGCAGTATCATGGAAAAAAGATTCAGAAAATCCAGCAGCTGCTGGAATTGTTACAATCTTAGAATTTGTTTTGTTTTGTTGGTGTAAGGTCTATGCTATTATTCAGGTTAAGCGGTTATGTGTGAATGTTGCGGAAAAGTCATGTGTTTATTTACTTTAGTTTATAGACTTAGGGCATGTATGTGTCTAAAATAGGAGGCTGGTCCTGCAGCTATTGAAAGCTGGAAATTCAGAATGAGAGTGACAAAGGAGGCATCGATGCAAGCGGAAATGGAAACAAAACAAAGTGCTGAAGCCACCAAGATGAGTAAGCATTAACTAGACTGGAACAAAAGACGTTAAAAGAATAGAAGACAACATCATAGCCAAGAAAAATGAGCAGCTATAAGGTAAGTAAGATAGCTGATTGTGTATGCAGACATGTTGTTCTCTCTTGCAGAAAATCAGCAACCTTATATTAGAACAAGCATATACTTGGGAGTATAGGAGGGCAGCAGATTATAATTGAAGTACAACAAAGTAGTAGGATCTGAACCGGATTACTAGGAGCACAACAAAGAATGATAAAGCTATAATGAAGGATTTTAAAGCAATTTAAACAAAAGTGCATAGATTGCTAAGTTTCTCTAGAATAGATACCTATCAATTATAATTTTTACTTGTTGTCAAGGGGCAAGGTTGTAAGAGGGTAATGGGTAGATTTAGTTTGTAAAAATAGTATTCTTCCACCAAAAGAGAGGGTTAATATTAATAAACTCCTTTTTTAAAAAAAAAAGAAGAAGAAGA
The DNA here is from genome assembly GCA_029783825.1 of Sapria himalayana. Lineage (NCBI taxonomy): Eukaryota > Viridiplantae > Streptophyta > Magnoliopsida > Malpighiales > Rafflesiaceae > Sapria > Sapria himalayana. Next base: position 267,656 of record JAREIK010002714.1, read on the forward strand.
AGAAGACGAAGAAGAAGAAGAAGATGATGATGATGATGATGATGATGGGCTAAAAATGAAGAAAAATCAATGTTTAAAAGGAAGAAAAATCAGTTATTAAAACATATAGAACAACATAATTGGGTTGAGGATGACTTTCTTTCTGAATAGGAAATGGAAGTTAAAAGCTGGCCATTGTCCAGCAACACTAATGAAGAACACAAGTTGGTTTTGAATGCACCAAGAGATGACTTGTGGCTGAAAAAATAGAAAATTAGACATGCACCAAAAGATAGGAAAAAAGCCTTAGAAGAAATCATGGAATTAAATATGAGCTTAGAAAAGATAAATAAAATAAAGAATGTAGAGCAAGCCCCACCGAGTACTTGTAAAACTATAAGAAATATGAAGAAATATGCTAACATGAAATATAAATCAAAATGTATTACTAGAGCGCAAGCCAAGTACACTTAAATATGAATAGTTTATATTGGAATATAAGAGGAGTAGTGAACGCTCCTACGATAAATAGAATTAGAAATTTAATTAAAATACACAAACTAAAAGTAGTGATTTTAGCTGAACCTATGGTAACTAAAGACCAGATAGAAAAATATAGGATGAGGATAGGCATGCAAAAGGCCTTTTCGAATCACAGCAGTAAATTATGGATCATGTGGAGCAGCCCCGCAGACATTGAAATTTTATCAGAAAATGATCAAATAATAAACTTTAAAATGGGTAAGCAATCAGAGACTATTTTTTCAGTGGTTTACGCAAGTAACGCGAAAGAAAAAAGGAAAATGCTCTGGCGTGAAATGAATAAAATAGCACTCACGAAGTCTCCATGGATTATAGGAGGAGATTTCAATACAATTAGAAACTCATCGGAGAAGAAGGGAGGCAGGATACCAGACCCGGTAGCAATGGCTCATTTCAATGAGGCTATTGCAAGTGCAAGTTTAATGGAGGTAGAATATCTAGGTTCAAACTACACTTGGTGTAATAACTGGAAGAAGAGGAGAGTGATCTGGTCCAGACTCGATCGAGTGTTAGTTAATGCAAAATGGCTAGATGTTATGGGGGAAGTTAAAGTCCAGCATTTAAGCAGAACTTGTTCGGATCATAGCCCACTCCTAGTACGAAAAAAGAAGGGAAGCAAGAAAGCTTTCATATACCAAAATATGTGGGGCTTACACAAGGATTTTGAGACCATAGTTAAAAATACATGGGAAAACCGATACCGGGTAACCCCATGTAGAGATTGGAACAAAAACTGAGAGCACTACGATTGGCTCTTAATAAATGGAACAAAGAAGTGTTTGGCATTGTGGACATGAAAATTCAAGAGGCGGAGTAGAAAGCCATAACAACATAGAAGAATATGAGAATATACAAAATAAGGTAACCAAGACATAAGTTAATAAAGCAAAAGCTGAATTAAAACTAAGAATGCATATGGAAGAAATTTACTGGAAGCAAAGAGCGAAAGTCAAATGGTTGAAAGATGGAGATAAAAACACGAAATTTTTCTATACAATGGCAAGAATTAAGTCACAAAGATTAGGAATAAAAGGTCTTAAAAGAGCTAACGGAGAGTGGGTAGAAAAGGAGGAAGATATTAAAATTGAATTAGAAGGATTGTTTAAAAGGCATCTAAGCGGGCTGAATATTAATAGAAGCTTCACACTAATGGAGAAAATTAAAAGAAAGGTCACGCAAGAAGACAATAAAATGTTAGCAGAATTTCCTACGGAAGAAGAAGTGAATGATGCAGTATTTAATGCAAATAAAGATAGTGCAGCAGGACCAGACGACTAGAATAACGAATTTTTCCAACGAAGCTAAAATATAATAAAAAAGATGTTTTAGCAGCTATTAACTGGATATTCGTGGGTGCGGAAATCTCAAAAACATGGTCCAGCTCATACATAGTTTTGATACCTAAAAAGACAAATCCTCAAAAAGGAGAAGATTACAGGCCAATTAGTTTATGTAATACCATATATAAAATATTAGCCAAATTGTTACAGAAAAGATTGAGTAAGATTTTACCAAACATAATAGAGCCGGAACAAGCAGGATTTGTTAAAAATAGGCTGATGATTGAAAACATTAACTTAACATCGGAAATGATAAGAGATATAGGGACTAAGGTGAGAGGTCACAATGTAATCATGAAACTGGATTTAGCTAAGGCATTTGATAGAGTGGAATGGAATATACTTTGCTATATATTGAGAAGAATGGGGTTTTTGGAATTTTGGATAGATATTATATATAGATGTATATCTAGTGCTTGGGTAAAAATTTTTATAAAAGGCCAGGCAGGTGAAGAATTTAAACCAACCAGAGGTCTCAGGCAAGGGGACCCATTGTCTCCCTTTTTGTTTAATATTTATTTAGAACTTTTCATAGTAAACTTAAAAGAGAAGGTCGGAAATGGAAGCATCTTAGCCTACAGATAGCCCAAAGATATGCCATTAATATGCTGCTTGGCATACGCAGACGACGTGATCATATTCACAAACACCAGTAGCAAATCAATGGAAAACTTGATGGAGCTTATACAAACACTAGAAGAGGAAACAGGGCAAATGCTTAATAAGAATAAATGTCAATTTGTAATAGCAGCTAAAGCACCAGAAAACATTGCTCACAGGATTAAAAGGGGCACAGGGTTTGCGTAGTGTACAGGAGCATTGATGTATCTGGGATGTCCGATTTATGAATGAAGAGTAAAGGATGAATATTTTTCCTTTTTATTGGACAATATAAAGAATAAAATTGCCTGTTGGAAAGAATACCTATTAAATATGGCAGTAAGAACTACTCTAATTACTCATGTGCTACATAGTTCATTAATACATATTCTAATGATGGCACAACCTCCAAATATAATAATTAAAAAATTAGAAAGAGAAATGGCTAATTTTCTATGGGGGAAAAGAGAAGGGAAGAATAAGCTGCACTGGAAAAAATGGAGAGATTTATGTTACCCAAAAGAGGATGGAGGAATAGGCTTGATCAGCCTAAAAGATATAGCCAAAGCGTGGGCATGCAAGAATTGGTGGGGAATAAAAACAGACAAAAATATCTGGGCGGCATTCGTGAAAGCTAAATATGGGTTAGAAAATAACGCATTTAGAAATATGAAAAAAGCATCTAGAAGCTGGAAAATGATGCGCGAACAGCAGAACATCATTGAAAAGCACACAATACTAACGAAAAGTGGGTGGAAATGGATTTTAAATCCAAACGAAAACTTCACATTAAAAAGTGCTAAGGAGCTAGTACGAAGCAGAAAACCCTTACAATTGAAGATACTCTGGGAAAAAGATTTGCCTCAAAAAATAAATATTTTATCGTGGAAACTTATGTCAGACATTGTCCCTATAGATGCGAATATTCAAAAGAAAGGTATAGAATTAGCATCCAGGTGCGAATGCTGCCATCAAGATATAGAGAGCTCGGATCACCTATTTTCTAAGGGTAAATAGCCATAAAAGTATGGAATATATTAAAAATTGAAGCTGATATTTAAAGAAGTACAGTTACATTAAGAAATAGGCTAGAAAACTGGTCAAAAAAACAAACAAAGAATAATATCTTAAAATGGATTAGAAGTTACATTCAGCATATAGCGCTATGGTGCATATGGAAATCTAGAAATATAAGTAGATATGATAATGTAAAAATGGAACATAATGATATTTTGGAAGAAATCAAAAAAGAGAGTGCATTCATCACTGCTTGTAGCCCAATAAAAGTGAAAAACATGGAAATAGATGAAGATAGAATGAAAGAATGGCACCTTGCAACAATAGCAAGAAAAATGTCAACTATTAAAATAGTCAACTGGAATAAACCCGGGCAGGGCAGTCTAACACTAAACACTGATGGAAGCTTTAAAAGAGAAATGGGAGAAACTGGTGGAGGAGGGTTAATAAGAAATGTGGAAGGAAATGTACTGAAAGCATTCACATCAAGGCCTATAGCATCTTCTGCCTTGCAAGTAGAAATTATAGCTCTACAAAAGGGCTTGCATTTTTGTAATCTAACAATTATCTAAATGTTCAAGCACAAGTAGATTCAAAAATACTAGCGGACCTAGTGCAGGGAAAGATATATTTATGGCAATTTGAAGAAGATATTGAAAATATTAAAAACATTTTAAGAGAAATAAAAGGAGGAATAAAGCATATTTATAGGGAAGCCAACACGATTGCAGATAGATTAGCTGAAGAAGGAAGGAGAAAAGGATCACAAGAATTTAGAGGGGAGAATATACCTGAAAAATTCAAAGGCCTGATAAGATTAGATAAAATTGCATTTCCGTATATTAGGATTCAAAAATTATGAACTAATTTTTTTTTAAAAAAAGGGGTTTGTTTAAGCCCTATAAAGGGCTGAAGATATTTGTATGCCCTATAAAGGGCTGAAAATTTTGACTAATGAATTGTTGGTAGTGTTTGTTAGTGTTTTGCAGTTGGCAAGGAGATAAGAGAAGAATTCGATAGCTTCCCGGTCCTGAGGGGAGTCGGATAAGGAAAGAGCTTGTAAATTTATATAATCTATTGTTTGGTAGGATTTCTTGGTTTGATATTTCAGGTCAAGTTTAAGTTGGAGCAAGGATGTTCTTAGCGAAGGTTACCTTAAAGGAAAATAGGCTGGACAAAGCTAGAGAGGGAAGGAAATAGCTGGTTTGAGGAGCCGGCTTGGAGTCAGTGCATTAGAACCATTTCGCATTAGATGTGATCACTGTAAATATCACAGTTACGGCTGCGCATGTGCAAGTGATCGGTCATGAGTCTATTATGTTATCAGAATCAATGTTGAGTTTGCAGTAAGAAGTCAGCATGTAAGTCGGTCTTGAGTCGGTCACGGCCATTGGGGGATTGGATATAAATGAGTCGGTATTGGGTCAGCATGTAGTTTAAAGTCTGAAACAGCATGTAGGGTTTGTAACTTAAAGTCTGGAAATCAGCATGTAAGGAGTCATTTTAAAATTTGTAAGTCAGCATCTACCCATTGGGATTGGGGATAGATGAGTCTGGAGTCAGTCTTGAGTCAATGCCGACTCAAGTCTTGAGTCGGCATGGAAGTCAGCATGTAAGGAGTCATTTTAAAGTTTGTTATACTTGAGTTAGTAAGCATGGAAGTCAGCATGTAAGGAGTCTGTCAGCATGTAATTTAAGGCAGCATGTAAGTAGATATGTTAATAAGTCAGTCTTGAGTCCTCAAACGAGGCGATGGAAGGAAGCTTCAAGATGCATAAAGGGACAATTCAAACTGAAAATATTTTTCCTCATTCAGAAAGGCAGAAGATGGGAGTACTTAGAAAGCTTCAAGATGGGAGGAAGCTTCTAGATGTAGGAAGCTTCAAAAAGGCATAAGATGGGAGTACTTAGAAAGAGATTAAAAGAATGGAAAGAGAAGGTCCCATACAAATAGGGCCTTGGCAGAAAAACCCAAAAGATATAAAGTATAACAAGCAAGCCTACTTGGCAAAAGATAAGTAGACGGATATTTTAGTAACTTAAAGTTTTTTATTTTAATTTTTGTTTTTTAGATTAGGTTTAAAGTGGGTGTAAAAGGGATAAGGGTAGAAGTAAT
>JAREIK010002715.1:0-231581 GCA_029783825.1 Sapria himalayana
TAAAGAAATAAGTATATTTTTTTAAAAAAATACACAAAAATAAAATAAAGATATTATGAAAATGATAATTAACTTTTAGATATATAATAAATTGTAAGATAAACTACAAAATAAAGAAGAAAAAAATAATACTTATAATATAGTTTGGTTGAGAGAAAAAAAGATGAGAAAATTAGTAAAATTAAGTATATTAAAAATAAAAATAATAATATCATAATAAAATAATAAGAAGTCAGACAGATTGAAAATATATTTTTATAAACTTTTAAATAATTTTACTAATTTATATTTTAATAACAAAATTGGTATTTAACTAAACTTTAGATATGTAGACAAAATAAAACTTATAAAAATTTAAGAAACTCTCAAAAAAATAAATATAAAAAAATCATGAGAAGCACACCATTACTGTATGATTAGAGATAAAATAACATAATTCTCATTTATAAGAATAAATGGACATTCAATAGTATAATAGTTATCGAGATATTAAAATCATGAGTTACCATGAAACTTAGAGAAAAACTAATTAAACTGCTAAGAAAATAAATGAAAATTTCAAAAAATTAATTTAGCTTTAATTAAATTTGTTTACTATGAAAGCTCTCTACTTAAAAAGAAAATTAATCAAAAAAAAAATATTAACATAACTATTATTGATTTGAACAAATCTTATGATAGAATTTCAAAAAGCTTAATTTAGTAGATACAATGTAAGAAAAAAATATCAAATATATATATTAAACTAATTAATAACATGTATGCAAAAGTGATGTCCACAATTAAATTGATTGAAAGCATCACTCATGAGTTTTTAATAATTATAGGATAATACTAAAGATCATTACTCTGTTCTGATATTTTTGTGCTAATATAATGAATATTATGTGAGAAAATTAATAAATAGTAATGTCATTTATAGATGACATATTATTAGTTGATACGACTAAATAAAAGTAAATAGAAAACTAAAAAATTAAAATGATTACACATAAATACAAAATTTTTTGAGATTAGTCAAAACTCATAACAAAATAAAATACTTAAAATATGAGTTTAATCATATTAAGAATAATAATAATATAATAATAATAAAAATAAGAAGTATTAAATATCAATAATTTCAGACATCTAGACTCTACATTTAATAAAAATGAAAAGACTGACAATAATGTATCAATTAAAATTAAAATTAGATAAATCAATAAATAACATCAAACATTCTATATAATAGATGAATATCAAATAAATTTTAAAAAATATAAAATAATTATATGACTAATTATATTATATGGAAATGACTGTTAGACAATCAAAAATAATATATCTAAATAATGAGCATAATAAAATAAAGTTGATAATATAAATAAATTTAAATACTTAATGATACAACTAAAATAAATTTATTAAAAATAAATTAAAATATTTATTATAAATAATAAGTTATGTGACAATCATATGAGATGATTTAATCATCTTCAACACAGACTTTCTAGTGAATTAGTTAGGAAATGAAAACTATTGAATGACGGAAAAAAAATAAAATAATATTAAGAAATTGAAAAAAAAAATTATAAATAAAATTAACCATTAAATAATTTAGAGTATACAAACTTTTTAGCAAAGTAAATAAAAAAATATAATTTATTTAACCAACCCTAAGTAATTGTAATAAAACTTGGTTAATGTTGCTAAATATATATTGATGAGAGCATCCAACTCGTGAACTATCCTAAACTCTATGTCCCTCAATATAAGGGTATTGATGTATGTTAGTTTGTATCAAGTTAAATAAATTTAGTTGTATTTGTCTAAATTGTATATGGTATCACAACAATTATCCTATGGGGATATAATCCTAGGAAAGTTTGTGCATGGGAAAGGAGCAAGAATCCTAGGGTAGAGGGTGGTGCTCACTAGGTGCCAACTCTTTTTTGTCACACACACTGTACAACAAAATTGTATGCAGGTTAACATGCTGCATCTTGGGCATCAACACCATGTTGCGCCGCCAAAACTCCGTCAGTTAACACACTATCAGTGCAGTTTATGAGTGCATTATTAGAGCAAACGTGGAGTTTAATTTGTGCACTCAAATTAAAGTTTACTTTCTTAGGTACCCCCAAATGATTTTTTTCTTAAATTTTGTCATTGATTGCAAGTTGAGGATAGAGATCTACAAAGTTACAATCAATAAATTCCCTTTTAATATTCCCTTCAGCGCTCACCGCGAAGACATTGTTGTGCTCCTCTCCAATCTGTTTGCAAGACTCAAATTTCTACTCACTTTTGTGTTATTCGTTTCAATTTCTAAGACTCAGAAATTCAGTTTTTATTTAGCAGTTTTAGGCTTTGTCTAAGAAGTGTAGACATTGATATGTGCAGTAGTCCTGCTGCTCCAGTGATGGGGGATCCTGAGCGATGCAGTGCTGGTTTTAAGAAGATGCTCCATTTGATGCATCGCAACATTCTTTAATTGGCAATGATCTAGTAGAGGAGGTTGAGCTAGATGGTTAGGAAGATGGTGAAAAATTGAGTTCTAGGACTGATTTTGATTATCTTTCCAGCTCCTTTTCTGAGCCGAACAATGTTGGCATTGGAATACGAAGGGTAGTTGATAGCATATTAAAAATTATTCATTTGCTTCTGAGATGGATTACAAATGGAAAAGCAAACCTCCCAGAAGCATACTCTATTTGTACAGCATCAATTTTCACTGAGCAGCAACAACACCACCACTTATCCAGCAAACTAGTTCCAGTGCCAAATTCTTCTTTCTGTTCATATCTCTAGCAAACTGGGCATCCTCCATTTTCTTCTCCCATTACAATAGCCCAAATATTACCTAATAGATATCTTCTCGGCCAAATTCTCAATTTCAGCTTGATAAATTAGGCTTATATTCCAATCATCTTTTCCCAAAATGGTATGATTCCTCCATATTTGGCGCCTTCCATGCAGCAGCAACTACACCATATTCGTCACCTTCCTCACCAACCTCCAATTAGCAGTTTCTAAGCACATTATCCTCAAATTTATGATTTCCTTCTTCCTCCATCTCCTCCATTGACGAGAAATGTAGAATCCGTGTTTAGATTGGAGAATTGGAGATGTGGGAGGCAAAATAGAATACAGAGGAGACAATGCAGTAATCCAAACATGACTTATGGTGGTTGGTTGGCTAAGCTTCAGGACCTGGTGCATACTTTCAAGTGAGATTGATATCATCACAAGGATTCATCTTGCTGCCACACACAGTAATGACCCCTACATAGATGATTATCATCACCGATATTGTTTGGTGAAGAAATCAACTTACGAAAAGATTAAGCAGCAATTCTGCCCTGACTACAATAATAATTCTACAATGTCTAGCTATTAGTATGTTTGTTAAGACAATTCTATTAAAGTCGGGTTGTAAAGTGAGATATTTTACATTAGGTGCATGTGTCATATAATTAAACTTCATAGTACAGGTGAAAACGAAATATATTTCTTACACATTAAAAAAATAAAAAATTTATTAAAATACATAAGATACCTAGCAAACAACAAAAATTTTTATTAGTTAATGTTTATCTACAATGCTTACAAAAATTCCAAATGAATATAAGATACCATTGAAATTATATTTATACTATGTTGCAATCTTATGTTAACTAACAACATGTGATATCTGAATAAGTCAATAATAAGAATAGTGAAATTATTATTAATAATTCAGATTGAAATACAAGAATTTCATTTATAAAATTCCTGAAAATTTATATGACAATATGAATATGTGTTTGTCTGTGTAATTCCCACCACTTATATTACACTTAATTACATATACAATATTAGTAGTATATTTAAAAAGTATAGAGGTAATAATGCATCTAGTATCATAGCTGCTGAGATGATAACTAAATATTTGTAATACATTTTTCATTCTAATCCTATATTATTTAGCCGCGTGTATAGGTCAGGATTAAAATGAATGAGGTACAAAATATTTTGACATATATATCGATGTGCATGAACCATATACACCAACCTGAAAAATTCATTCACGAAAAATTAATTGACTTATTTATATATTACGATATTATATATGATAGTTATAGTCATACTTTGAGTATGGATATTAATACTGTATTAGGAGACGATAACATCTTCACTTAGTCAGAGGAAAACAACTAGGTGATCTATTGAATACGAGTAAATTATCTCGATACTTAAATATTGATTATTATTTCATCCTATAGCATGATGATAATATGAATTTAAATATTTTGCTATTGTAAAAAATAGGAATTCATCTATATCATATTATCTAAAATGACACATGATCTACCAATCCCTATTATATCTAACATAACATCGAGCTCTACTTTTTTGTAACAATGAATATCATTTAAGATAAGAGATCAAAATTATAACGAAATATTATAGAGACACTTGCATATATAAAAGATTAGGAAGATTCCAAATTAGACATTCAAGATAAGATACAAGAAATAATAACAAATAATAATTCATGAGACATGAAGATCAAAGAAATTGAGGATACTAACGATATCTTGAAACACATTCATGATAATGATAATCTACATCTCCATCTAGAATACTATACCACAAATATTAATTGATCATTGATGATTCTTGAATAATGTAAGGTAATACTTATACTATGCTACAATGCCAATGAATATTTATTTTAGATATTTTCATTTCATTATGATTTATGCACTATCATTGTATAAGATATTGAAGTATAATTTTTATCATTTTCATTTTTCATGTTTTTTTTCAAATATGATTTACCCATTATTTTTATTATGCATTTATTTTGTTAATTCTTATTGAAATTAAATACAATTTTAAATCTCTTTTTTAGCCAAAGCTTTAACAAAACAAAATGTGAAGTCACAATCACATCATTACAATTTAAAAATACAATTTATATTAAAATTTAAAAGTAAAGCTCAATAGTGCAAACCCAAACCCCACAAAAGACCAAAAAAAAAAGGTTCATGCTAGCCCGAACTAGCCCGAACTAATAGGGCCTACTCTAGACCCGATACGACCAAACACAACACTACACTTTGAGGGCCAACCATGCTATGCTGAGCCTTCAGTCTGATCCAGTGCCTTGCTGAGCACAACACAGAAAGCATGTCGTACCATGCTACATTATAATGGGTCGTGCTAGCATGGCACGTCCCGTTTGACACCTCTATCCCAACCAAACTTAATTTAGTGTAAAGTATCAGGACACCTACTCTTCAGTGACCAAAATATTCTTAGTATATATTATTATTTCTCTTACAGTATCTAATAATTGAAAGATACATAAACTAAGCATGAAAAATAAATTTCTTTATGGTGATATTAAAGAGAAAGCATATATAAAGTAACTAACAAAGTTTTAAACAATACAACCATGTATAGTTCATAGATTGAGAAAGATATTGTATGACCTTAATCAATCACAAAGTGCATAGTTTATAATATTTTTACAAATAATCACTAAGAGCCTAGTCAAACACAATTTTAAACAAAGAACTTTGGAAGCTCATATATCTTCTTAATATAAAGGTTATTTATTTTATGAGATATATCATCATATCACAGAAAATATATATATTTGATACTCTTATAGATGTTAATTTTTGAATTATACTTCAATAGATATTTCTATTGATTTATATATTGACTTTACTTCTGATGTAAATTTTCAATTAGGTTTATTGCTTATAAGGGAATCATAAGAAAAATTAACTATATAACTATGACTAAAGCATATATAACATATGCAATCATTATAGCTAAAAATTTTCTAAATTTACTCGATAAATTTATCTTGATACAGCTTTTCACACATTGAGGTATGTGAAAAAAACTCTAAAAGTTTAGATCTCTTTTAAGAAACATGAACACGTTCAATTAATTGGATATTCATATTTCAATTTGATATTGCTATGCACCAAGAAGAGATATACCATAAGTTTGTCCCTGTCTTGGAGATAATTTTGTCACCTAAAAAAATAAAAAATAAAAAATAAAAAATAAAAAATAAAAAATAAAAAATTATTTCAAGATCCAGGATATAAGAAAAATTTAGAATGATGATAATAATTATTAATAAAATTTTATGAATAAGACATATGCCCAAGGAGATCATGTATGTACTTTCTTCTATCATTACTCTTTACTATGATAATGAAGCAGCAATGCATATAAAATCTAATCCAATAATTCACGAGCTGACAAAACATATTAAGATAGACTACTTATTCCTCTAGGAGAAGATTAAGGATGCTATCATTAGTATAACATACATTAATATACAATAACAATTATAGAATATCTTTATGAAAATTTTGAAGAAGCATCAATTTACCTTTCTTTACTTCAAGCTGAGTGTTGTGGACTTGTATGCACTAATTTAATAGAAGAATTGAGTTTTTTATTTGTTTATTATTTATTTTGATACTTTTGATGGAAGTACCAAACATATAAGTTATTCTATTTACTTTCACTCATTATAAAATGATATTAGTTGTATAACATTTTTGATAATTTTTTGTTCATTTTATTTTTGCATCTCAATTTCAACAACTATGCAAGATAAACTAAGTACAATAATAACTAAACATGCTTGAAATTTTATTCAAAAACTTACAGATATATCAATAGTGGAAAACAAATGGATATACATAGTGAAAACTGAAGCTGAAGAAAATAATTTTCAGCTTAAAACCAAGTTGATAGCCAGGAAATTTATACAAACTTATTGTATTAATTATTAAGTATTTTTTCTAGCCAAAATAACTAGTATTAGATAGTTACTTTCTATTATTGCATCCCACAAGTAGATAGTTTATTAGCTATTGATTAGAAAAATATTTTCCTATGAAAATCTTAAAAATATAATATTTAAAAAGTGGTCATCAAATTTTATTATTCATGAAAGCATATACACATAAACAAACAAACAAATGAACACACACACACACACACACACTGATTGTAAAAATCTCTTTATGACATGAAGTGATCTCTCCTATGATATGAATTAGGAAGTTCTCATCTACACATATAATATTTGACCTTAGAAAATGCATGTCATATTATTGGCATTTCTCTTGATATGAATCAGCATAATAATATGTGATATTAATATTATAATATATCATATAATTCAAATAGATATTTAGGAAGTATAACTTTTTCTTTCTCATATAAGTTATAATTTAGATAGTTTGCCTAATTTTGGTATGACATGATGCATAATGATTGATACACCACTTGGTCTGACTAAAATGATGTACACAAGTATTAATTCCTCAACCAATTATACAGACATAAGAGAATTATATAAAAGTTAAATTATCGAATATAGAATAGATGAGATATTACATATATTATGAATATAAATAATCATTTCTTAAAATTTTCTAGGCATACTCAGTATAAATATTTTTTTTTTTTGGATTCTAAAACATGTAAATATAACTTGGGACAAGAAATTTTTTTAAAAGATCATGAACACAAATGAGTAGAGACATACTTAGTATCTCTTTAAATTTAGTACAAAGATAGAATATTAAGTTAAGCCATTAATTATTTGTGAACTTCAATGAATCAAGTACTTTTTTAAAGAAATATTGCTTACTAGTTTAGGGACTAATAATATTATATTGTGGTAGGCAAGCAACTCGATACCTTATTTCCATCTTGGTGTTCTATGAGTAGACAATGCATATCAAGGTATGTTACAAATTAAAACAAAAAGATAAAAAAAATAACAAAAATTAACTAAACATATTTTAAAATAAATATTATAACTTAAATTTGAATTATACTTTGATACAATATAAACCCATAAAAACTCAATACATAACAGAACAAATGATTGGGATAGTCCACATGAGTTGAGTGCTCTCATCAAACAAAAAAAAAAATAAAAAAAAAAATAACAAAACTAAAATATCAAGCTCCAACGCCGCCTTCTAAGTAGTGCGTAAAAGTTCAAAACACTAAAATCAGAAGAGCCACGAGTCAATTTAAACCAAAATTAAATAATAAATTTGTACTACAAAATGAAACTAACAACAATAAGAACAACAAAAAAAGTAAGGGTGACAATGAGGGAACCTATGATATTCATTTGTAACAACAATATTTAGGTGATCAAGAAAAAACCATTAGTTGCCCAAAAGAGAAAAACTTTAATAAAGTTAACTTGCACATTGTTATTAAGCCTAGGGTTGAGATTTTGGATTCTGCTGTTATGTCAGGAATAGATTTCATTACAATATTCAAGTTATATGTTGTATCCTGGATAGTATTATGATTGGTTACTTTCTGTCGAGCTGCAGCAACATTTACTTTGGAATAATCATCTTTTTCTTTCACAATTCTCTTATTCTGTAGGATAATACTATGCAATGCAGAAGATATTATTTGTCAAACATGGGATTCTTCATAAGGGGCCTCACAAAGAGCTTCTTTTAGATCATCAAAACATTCTGCAGTTTCCAAAGGCTAATCACAAAATATAGGTAACTACGACCACAAGGAGTACATAAGGGTATCGCCATTCCAAGCACAGCAAATCAACCCCTCTACCTCAAACTGTCGAGATTTCTTATTTCTGCCTAATCAGACTGAGTTGTCTGCCTATCAAAGTTCAAATGTGCAATGACAGTGTGCTGCATCAGAATAGGAAGAACATACATTAAGCGAGACAAATTATTTGGGTCAACATTAAGTTGAAGTATGCATAAAAATGTCTTACCCCCCATTGCACTAAGAGCAATGTCTTAGCCTGACCCAAAGCATTAATGCAACAGCTTCCTATAAGGAAAATCTTCATCTGACAAGTTCTATATATCTGCTAGAATTTCTCCGATCAGATCCGAGAAGTAATTTCCTAGGGAATCAAATAATGCAGAAACTACTTGGAATACCAAGTGCCAGACAAAATTGTACAGATAGTCAAGTGTGTTTTTTATTAATTGCATATCATCTTTCTATAATAGTTGGACAAGAACTTCCACCGCCATCAATTTTTCTCTTCTAAATTTCGTACACTCCTTGCTTAATCAAACTTTCATTAATGCACAGTATTATAAAAATATAACATACAACAATAATTCAAAATAGAAAATTCAGCCGTAATACTTTAAATAAAATAAAAGTTGCCGAGACTTAGAACTTGGATAACTTATAGATAAAGAGAAAATCTCCTTTTGTGGAAGAAAAATTAAAAATCTCAAAGGGATATCCCAAATTCACCAACTCATTTTAATGCTTTTGAAGTTATATTCTCCCATTTGAAGTTCACATTCCTCACTTGTTAACTCCATATTTGCTTACATTCTTGCTAAACCATAAAAAACTCTACATCATATAAATTTATCAATATTGATTGAGTTGGACATAATATTTACTAGATTTTCATTAGTATAAATCTTTTGCATATTAATATTTTATATACATAATATTATACTTGCAATCAGATTCTTTGATAAGTACAAATCACTTTGATTATCACAATAAATAATTTTCTTTTAATTGAGCCCAAACTGATATAATACTATTTGCAATCAGATTGTATATTTATTAACTTAAGTAATTATAACAAACTGTCTCTGTAATAGAATTAGAAATGATTAATTATAGCTTTGAAACTTAACATATAGCTCCTCCCATTAGAGTAAACACATAATCAATGATAAACGTATTATTATCAATATCCCTCACATAATCCAAATCAGCATAATCTCTGTTAATAAGGTCCATATATTTATAATATAATACAATATTTACAATTCTCTAATATAACCTTGAATCCTTTTCACAATACTTCAATACTTTCTACTATGATTTTTTATAAATTGACTAAAAATAATCACTACTTGTGTAAAGTATGACTTTGTATATAACTTAACAAATATCTAACTTCTCATTACTGATACATGTAATATTTGAGGCATCTCTCTCTTTTCTTTTTCAGTGATGGGACACTTAGGTGATGATAAATTAAAATTAAAAAGAAATAAAATAAAAATTAACTTACTATTTTGTATGTTAAAACATTGCAATATCTTATAAAAATAATTATGTTGATAATACCAAATCTTTCTATTATTTTTTCTTTATAAATATGCATCCTAGAATCTTACTTGGACAAGTCCATCTCAAATTTTTTATCGAATTATCTTCAATTCTTAGATTCAACCTTTATTAATACATCCTACCAAATTTATTCACGTACAATAATAAAATGATTAAGTTATTTTCATCATCAAACCTCTTGTAATACATACAATAGTATGAAATGAATTTATTGTAAATAAGGCTAAAGATGAATGAATTAAATATTTTATACCAATATTTTGATGCATGTTTGAGATGTGAAGAAATTTGTTGCAAAACCTCTTGTTTTAGCAATTTGCAGATCAAGTTATCCTTATAAGTTTAAGCAAACTTTTTGGTTGAAACATATAAATTTATTCTTTAACTTCTTAATGAAAAAAATATAATTTTAAAATCTAACTACTCCAAATATAAATCAAACATAACACACAGAATCATGACTACTCTGATTGTTATAAGACAAATCAACGATAAAAAAAATCTCATTGAGAATAAAGCATTCCTTGTAGGTATAACTTTTTATCACCAATCATACATAATATCATTCTACTCGATAAATATTATCGAGTATAACCATGTAGACTCATTTGTTATCAAAGATTTTTATTTTGAGTGGTGATGATGCTAGCTTTCATGTCTTATTATTGTATAGAACTTCAATTTTTTTATACATTATTATGAATCATAAAAATACATCTGAGCAACTTGTAGTTTCATGAAATATTAAGAACCCTCCATTCTATATCAAAAGTCTATATGTAATATTACTATCAATAACATACTACGAGTATCAAGCTGATGACCTCCTCTCACAAGTTGGTCACCTAACTTATTCAGTCTCAAACTCGACTTATTTTCTTCTACCTCATTCCCCGATGAGTTCTTCTAGAAAGTGGAGTTTCTTATGTCACTATTTTTCACAAACAATACACCTTTATTCTTCCAAAATAACCTAAAAATATATATTTTTAAGATTTTGAATTCAACTTTGTTATTTCTCAGATACGGTATATCACATATGCAAGATATCTAAATGAAATATAAAATAAAGTAATTTGTTGGCTTATCAGCCCATATCTCTATTGACATCTTCAGATCAATTATTATTAATGATGATAGATTTATCATATAACAAGTGATATTAGCAACTTCCGCACAAAATTTAACTTGTAATCATCAGCATAACTCTCATCCATTCTAAAAGAATTTTATTTATATATTCAGATACTTTATTTTATTGTAACCTGTATGTAATTGTGAGCTATCATTTAATATCTTAATACTTACAAAAAGAAAAAACTCATCATCTATACTTTCTCCATTATATGGCTTCAAACACTTGATTTTTTTTTTTGATTTAAGTTCCATCAATATTTTGGAATCTTTAAAAAGTAAAAATATATCCACCTTCTTTTTAATGAGATACTCTTAATATCTCTTTGAATAATCATCAATAAAAGACAAAATACTTTATTCCTCCTAAAAACATTTCTAGTGATTCATACATAATAGAATAAATCAAGTCTAAAAAACTTACTACTAGCAACCGATCAACTGGATATCAATCCATGATACTTAAACGTAATACAATGTACATTTAAAGATAGATTTATCAATTTGAGCTTTAGAAATAGCTTTCTTTTAGATAAAATCTTTAAACCACATTTTAACAGATGACCTAATTTGTGATGTCACATCATTAATATCATTGGTTTTCTTTTAAGCATTAATGTATTTGTCGTGATCTTTTTTACCTTCATAACTATAAGTACTGCTCTCATGATCTTTATTATCGCATTCTTAACATGAGTCATATATCCAAACCTATTTATTTATCTCTAAGATAATTGATTTTTTTTTTAATCATTCATATTTCGTACCTCCTAAAAATATGATATGCATCAATAAAAAAATTTATTTTGATATTATTAATACTAATGATCTCCAAACATAATCATTACTCATGTGCACAAAATCTCATGAAATTAGTTCATATTTGTGGAACTATTTTTATTTAAGATATCATATGTCATGATGTTCCTAAGACTAGTAATCATACATCAATTAAAAAACTTTTTACTTTCAGTCATTATTATCATCTTGCTATACAAAATGCTATTATCATCCTTGATATTTACTATATTCCCTTGAATATTTCATGACTTGATATCTTTATTTTTTTTCTAATACCAACAATCATCATAAAATATTATTTCTTATCATTATTATAACATTTAATATTCTTCTTATTTTTTTTATTTTGATTTGTCATCATTGTCATCATATCTCTCATATCATCGTAAAAATTAATGATTGCTATTAACTTGCATGTTAGTCCATGTTTTTATGTCTAATTTTTTCTTCCAAGATCACAACTGTAATATTATTGAAGACTAAATAATCCATAAGAATATCATTTATCATATTGATAATGAGTAGTTAATCATATAAATCAGGTAAACCTTGAAATTCACCTATCAACTTAAATACTTCTGATTAACAAGGCTCCATGTGATTGAAAAAGCTGGAAAGATAATTACCGCTTTCAGATGGAGCTCCAACAGTTATCAAGGAAAGACATGATGCTGCTTCCAAGCCAAAAACAAGAACCTACAACTTACTATAACCAGCAAGATCACCAGCATTTGAAAATCCAAAAGAATCAATGGCAGCAGCAAGATTCCTACTAGAATCTGGAAAAACAATGAGATGTATTTGAGTATGACCAGTGCTTGCAACAGGTTCTGTTTCTTGATGATTTGTCAGCCCCTCGGATGAGAAGAGAGTGCTGCTTCACCATTTTTGGTATGGTGTGACCATCTTCAATATGACATGCAGGATGCAACTGATCATTTTTAACACTTTTCCATAGCATATTCACTGCTGTTCAGATATCACACTATTGACAAAAGCAACCAGGAATAATGATTCTGCATATTACTCAAAACTGTGATCTGCTACTGATGTTGCATGTTACCGGGAATTGCCATCAGCTTCTTAAAATTACAAAATTGGATTGAGAATCAAATGTTGCAACCCCGACCAATGTTCCAGATACTTCTGAAAGATCATCAATTACTTGACTGATTGAACTGTATGCAGCAGAAGTTTGCCTATTTGTATAACGACCATTTATGCAACAATATTCCCTGTTGGTTTAATAACAAATTACAACTTCAACCTTGTAATTTTCAATTTCTAAAATAGCTTCTTCATCTTCTTTTTCAATTTTCACAGGAGCATTTTCATTGCAAAATCATCCGGCTTTTTTTCATGTTCTTTCGCATCAACGAGTTTATCATGGCATATGTAACAAACTATATTATCCACACACAAAAAAACCTCAAGTTTTAAGTACTTCCTCAGCAAACTTCTTAGCATGAGATTATCCACATATGTTATATATTTTTAATATATTTAACAAGGAAACAAGTTAAATCGTAACACTATTTTTTTTAGAATAGGTTGCAAAATTATCTCTATTAAGGCAAAAACTTGTTTTGAATGTTTCTCCCTTGTACCATTTAAAAGTTATTGAAATATTTTAATAATCAAGGAGCCACATTCTACATCCAATACTAATATGTTAATTTTTAACTTAATTATAATTTTTAGAAAACTACTAGATGGGTCGGATAAGTCTCTAAAGAATGATACAACTAATCTGAATATTTTTTTTCATAATATCATCATATGGTAGATTAGGAGCTAATATTCTTGTAATCTCACATATATAAGAGATAATAAACACTTTGATTTTCATATTTGAATGTTTGATAAACATTCAACCAGTGCTAATACACTTGGTATAACTCTTGCATGAAATTAATTAATCTTCCTTAAATATTATTCAATATTATTTAGAATAGGAAGTAGATTTTTTCACAATTAATGATATATTAACAAAATAACTAGTAGCTTCAATAAGTTATTATTTAAAATTTACATCCATTCATATCATCAAGAAGATATTATAGGGAAGAGATACTAGACTTTGATTGCTCAAACTTGAAATTAAGGTTTCCTAACTTAAAACCCTAATTTGAAAAAAGAATCAAAAATTAAAAACCAAAATATAAGTTTTTCAAAATATATTGTCACAAGTGAAATATATTTCGCCAAATTAATGTTTTTGAGAGCCCAAATTATTGTTGTTAAATTTAGAAATTTAATTTTTGGGATTTCTGAATCTCACCGAAAATAAAGGATTTTAAGTGCTAAATTAATTGTTGTAAAATTCAGGATCCAAAATTTTGAGATTTTTTAATATTTCTTCATAAATTGAGGTGCCAAATCAACATATTTTTCCGTCACCGAGTAGAATAATAGAAAAATAGTACTCTTTTGAACGAATTTGAAAGTTATTCTTGAATTTCTTTAATGTCGCCGGAATTTCGATGACAATTCCCTCGTCTCATCATGGAACAAAATTGAAGGTGGCTCAATTACATTAATGGAGTGCACATCGGAGCATAAAAACTATTCTTTTTTTTTTATTTCTATTTTCTATTCTGTTGGACACAAAGAGTGTGCAATAGTAGGCTGGCACACAAAGGAAGTACCCTTCTTTTTTTAGGGATTACAGCCCTAACATACTCACAGTCTCCTATAGTTTAATTTTCCCTAGAAGTATCTCAGACATATTATAAATTGATGTAAAAATACATAAACAAACAATAAAAATTAATTAAACACATTTTGAAATAAATAAAATAGGACTTAAAATTGAACAAGTCTATTTCAATACATAAAAATACACATAAAAGTCACTTATATGTGAAAAAACTAATTGAGAGAGCTCACATGAGTTGGGTTTCTTCCATAAAACATAAAAAAAAAATAAAACTAAAACTTAAAACACCAATAAGATTGATTATTACTTCATATGTGAGAAGATCCAAAATAATTTGATAATAACTATTTATATTCCTACCTATAAATAGATTATAAACATCTTCACAAAAATAATCATATAATTACATATTTTTTCTCTCTTCCAAATTTAATATTAATGACACATCAGCATGAAGAGGTGTGTTGAGATGTAATTTAATGTGTATATTTATTTTTTGTTTAACTTCTTTTTACATTATTTGGGAGAACTCAATTTATGAGCTACTTTAAATTCTACATACATATGAGTGTTTTTTCAATGTCATGTAATGAATAAAAACATTCTCTCTCATTCTCTTTTTTCATTTCTCTCCCCCCTTCCTGAAACAAAAATGATAATCAACACAACACCTTCCCAATACACCCCAATCAACATCAAACATTTTTATTTTAAACGAGAACAATCAAATATGAGTTGTAACAAGCCTAGTAATATATAAAAATTCTTTTTGTTTATCATAAAAAACAAAATATTTATTCAAATAAGAAAAAATTGAAGAAAACCTATGTGAGTATTGGTGTAGCACCATTTCAGTGAACCAGCATACTGGTTACGACAATATGGAATCATTATATTAAGCCAATGTACTCGTAGCACCACTATTGTGACATCATTATCATTGTTGTGACCTCATGGCACTATTTTTTGTGAACCCATGGCACCATTGTCTTGAACCACCGTACCAATCAAACCAAGGTGAACCCATGACACCATCACCGACTATCAAAGTGTTTGTGTGACAGAGGCATCAAATAGGTCGGGTGACCCAGACACATCACAAGGCATGGCAAGATTCAATCGTGCCTAGTAGGAAACACGGCACGATTCAGTCGTGTCTGGCACATGGTCTGGTTTAAAGTTGTGCCTAGACTAGCCTTGTGGTAGCTTGCGGCATGGCTCAAGCTGTGCCGAGCCAAAGTTCCTGGCACAAGAGACACAACACAACATCACCTAGAATGATGACCCATGTGGGTTGATTTTAAATTTAGCCTAGTTGGTAAAACAGGCAAGTCTTGATTGAACCTAAGCTAACCTATAGCAAACCAAACTAGTCTAAAGTGAACCAAGCTAGTATGGCCGAGCATAACCCAGCTTGACACAAACCAGCAAGATCACGACAAAAGGCTAAGTTGGACTACTCATTTTTAGAGTCATGCAGGCAAAGCAAGAACTGTGCTAAAAATTGTGTCATTCCATGCACAACACAATGGCTTGGACAAGTTTAAAAAAATAAGTCATGTTGATTAAACTAGGATTAAACTCAAGACTTGACAAGGTGGTATACTATGCTAGTGTGGTGACCAAACATGTGGTGGCTCATGAAAGTACCACATGTACTAACAATGATGGTGTGCATGTAGTGACTTATGCACAATGGTGTATTTGCTGCATTGACATTGGTATTTAATAATAAAAAATAAAAATAATTAGTGTACGACTAAATTATTAAGTTATTTATGATTTATTGTTAAGAGTCCTTGTTGTTGAATATAAATCTAGTCTAATTTGTTAAGTTAGAACTAGTATCAAAGGATATTTTCCTATTTTCTTGAATTTAGTTTATGTAAATATTTTTCCTATTTTCTATTTTGGTTGTTGCACCACATCAGATAATATTATAATCAATTAGCTATATAAGTCAATTGAAGGAAGAAATAAAATATGATTGATTATCTTTAACACTTGTGTTGGCCTGGAGATCAAAGATTCTTCAATCAATCTTACTTATTCTCACTTATATACTTCTTTCAAATTTATTATAGGGAAGAAGGGAAACCACCCCCCTATAAGTACCATTTTGTTTTTGGATCAAAATATATAAAGTACTTATTAGATAATTCATCTAAGAATAATTAAGATTAGTAGTTCATTATTGTTACTCAATTAATTATTCATTTGTATCATTTAATTAGTAGTTCATTATAGATGATTAATTATTCGTTTGTATATTTAATTTTTGCTAAGCATGTAAAATATTTTGAAAATTTAATAATTTTGATAAAGTTATTCAAGACATTTCACTTGTACTGATTGATTGGAATGAGAATATCCACTATACTACCTTAACACAACCATGTATGAAGATTGACGAAATAATATTTATATTGATAAATTTGATTGTAATTTTTAAATTAAGTGATCAGATTCATAATATTTTTTATTTATACACATTGTGAGAGCATTATAATATTAGACGAACAACAAATCACAATTAGCGAGTACTCTCAATTTTTTCAAAGATCTATTAAAATGTGATCTAAAACATCTATAACCATACTCAAATCTAGTAAATCTTGAGTAATCATTCACACTACCACAATTTATTCTCTGCATTGTAGTAGTGCAATAGTTAGTAAAGATCATTCTATAGAAAATAAGTTGATAGTGACTTACTTTTTGTATAGGATATAATAACATACTCAAAAGAAGTTTTGAACTTTGCAGTATGAGTTATAAAAAATATTTAAATTCAGTAGTCCTAAGATAAATTGTCATATCTACTCATATTGAATTTTCTATTTGTGCAACTATCAATCTTATTATGCATACACAAGATAAATAGTTTAGATTGATTTCCATCAAAGCTATCATCTCTTATAGGTACTTCTACTAGAATAATGACAAGTTCTTTTTATACCAAAATTGTATCATAATTTATTTTTAATTAAATATTTTATTAAACAAAAAAAAACTAACAATGTTTTTTCCTTTTAATATTTCTATGCAAGAATAGTTAGCCAAGAAGCTAACTATTCTAGAAATTAAGCGAGATGAACTATATATGCTTTTCTCCATACTCAAATGCACTTCAATCTAGATGATTAGATAGCTTGAACATATATTATTGGATAATTTGAAGATACAAGTGTCAAAGGGGCATGGTGACTTGGGCACGGCCCATGGCTCAGTTCAGTAATGCATAGCCTAGAACAGCCTAGAATTGTGCCTCAGGCCGGATCGAGTCGCCCCATGGCATGGTATGTCCCATCCTGGGCCGACACAAGTCGTGCCTCGTGCTGAGCCAAAAATGACCCATATGCTTGGCCTAACACCATGGTTAACCAGCTCGGGTAACCACTTGCTCATCGCGGGACAATTTTTTTTTTTTTTAAATCAACCACCACATCATGCGGCAGTCTATTTTTTAAAAAATATTTGGTCATGTGCCTGATTATAATTAGACGCCTCATAAGAATGTTACTCATCGACTGTGCACACGGGTTGTGTCATCGTTGGCTATTCAAAAGGGTCGGGTATGGCCGTGTCACCGTTCACCATTTAGTACGGTCGGGCATGCCTGTGGACTTGGTCGTGCCCATTGTGTCGTGCCTAGCACGACACATAAATTTAACCATGTCATGCACAGTATGGCATGGTGGCAGTGTCGTGCCTTGAAAAAATGAGTCATGCCGATACAGCACGGCACGACCCATTTGATACTTCTAGTTGAAGATTATAGAAATAAATATAAAGAAAATAACTTATATTATTAATTATGAGAAATGTCAGTTAGAAAATATATTTGAGCTTAATATCTAACAAATCACACGGATATTAGTAATAACTTATTTTATTTGATTCATTCAAATATTTGCAGACCTTATAAGATTATCACACATAATGATTTAAAATATTTTATTATGTTTATTTATGATTATACTAGATATACATGATTATATATTTCTTATTATACAAAAATAATAAATTATCCATTTTAAAAAAAATCTATCAAATAAAGAAAACATAATATGGATATTATATTTGTGTTAGAGGTGTCAACCGGGCCGGCCAGGCCCGGCACGAGGCATGGCACGGTTCAGCCGTGCCTGGGCCGGCCTGGCACGGAAAAATTCCATGCCCGAGTTAGGCACGAGCCGTGCCATGCCTGACCCGGCACGGTTCGGCCCGCGGCACGGCACACCGGCACGAGTTTGTCCTGTGCCGGGTGTCCCGTGAGCCCGACCCCACGATGGCCCCTCCCACAAAAAAGACCGCAGATCGAGTCTGAACCGACCTGCAGTATAGAAAGTATACACAATATCTATAACTTTAAGAATAAGACTGTCGAGTGATTAATTTTTTCATGACCTTATACTAAAGCATGAGCATTTGACATTGAGTATAACCTCCATATGACATTTTAATTTTTATTATATTATAGATGAAAACACCCAATATGTAGACAATGTTAATCTAGTTTGCCCAATATATTAAGGCATACATTGTACAAATGTTATTATGAGTTGCATTGATTTTTTGAGTATGTTATTTGCAGCTCTAATTTCAACATGACATTTGAGTCAAAGCCCTAATAAGCACAAACCCTATGGTTTTTAGAGAAAAAAAACACATTGATTGTAACAATACGATCCAATTGTGTGTGCATCGCCCCTTACTAGAGAAGAAAGCGCACAAAATACCAAACTTTAGGTGCCAAAAGAAAGGTGTGCTCACCATATGTGTGTACATTGGGTATGACCTCCATACGATCTATTTTAATTTTTATTATATTATGGATGAGAATACTCAATAGGCAATCTTAATCTAATTTGCCCAATATAATAGGGCACACATTGTGCATGTATTAATGTGAATTCCATTGAATTTTTAAGTATGTTATTTGTAGTATTAATTTCAACATGATGTCTGAGTCAAAACCCTAAAACTAATAAGTACAAACCCTTGAGTTTTTAGAGAATAAAAAAACAAGTGCATTGTAACAATACAATGCAATTGCATATGCATCGCACCATAAAGAAGACGAACAAAAAACCAAACCCTAGGTGCCAAAAGAAACTGAATGCACATATTATCCTTTTTGAGCAAGACGAATTTTTTAGTAAATCGAGAAAATAAAAAATATCCAAAAGAAACATATGGATTCAATGTTTTTCTTTTTTCTTTACCGTCTCACTTGAGTCATTAGTGAGAAGAAAAAATCACTCATCAATTACATTTGAACTCGGTGATTACATTTGAACTCATTGATCCAAATTATAATGACACTCTTATATAGTCTTCATATATACTAGCTAGTATAAATCATATTGAGTTTAGAAATAGCGAAGTTTCATATGAGCAAAAATATCCCCCACATATGGACGATGAGAGAGTTCAAAAGTGTATTCCACATTTGATTCATGACAAGTCAGAGACTATGAGACTTGATCACCATAGACATTGAATCTAACTAGAAAATTAATAAATATGCAATTTCTTCAGGACAAAGGAAAGTCTACTGAAAAATTAGATGAACCAACAACTAACTCATATAATTCTGATCTTGATTTTTTTAATTACTCTTCGAAAGAAATAGAAAAGTTATACATATCACTATATTTTACATGGGAAAGTATGTTTTGAGATACTTTCCCAGAAATAGTTAAAGATTAGAAAATTGAAATTTTAATTTGAAAAAATATCACTAAATTTGTAATAAATTAAAAATTGGGGTACTCTATTATGTTTATCGTAAATTGTCCTCGCCCTCTCCGATCAGCCGTCTCCCATCAACCCTCACCATCTCCCATCGAGATCGATGAAGCTCGACCACGAGCTACGAGAGCTCGTGGTCACGCTCCATGAGCTCAACCGAGAGCTCCTTCGAGCTCCAATAACTCAACGACGAGCTCGATGGAGCTCTCGATAGAGCTCCAAGAGCTCGCCTTCGTTCTCCTATAGCGTCGACCTCCGGGAGCTCGGCATCGAGCTTCATTGAGCTTCTAGAACTATTGGTCGAGCTCGAGGAGCTCGACGCCAAGCTCAAAGAACTCACAACGAGCTCCTGGAGCTCAACTGAGAGCTCCATTGAGCTCATCGTAGAGCTTCATTGAGCTCGTGGAGCTCGGTGGAGAGCTCCACCGAGCTCGTGGAGAACTCCACCGAGCTCGTGGAGAGCTCCACCGAGCTCGTGGAGCTCGAACGAGAGCTCCAATAACTCGTCGACGAGCTCTAGCAGCTCGACAGAGCTCTAGGTCGAGCTCGATGGGAGGGGCCGATAAAAGAAGGTGTGGATAATTTAGGATAAACGTAATAGAGTATCTCAATTTTTAATTTATGATAAATTTTATGATATTATTTCAAATATTAAAAGATTAGTTTCAAATCTTTAAATATTTCCGAGAAAGTAGCCAAAATATAATTTCCTCTATTTTATAAGTATTGTTATACTAAATTATCTCCATTAATTTACTATTTTTTTAATGATATTATGATATCAATATCTCTTTTTGAAATTTTATATCATACAAGATAATAGCAAATAATGTTAGAGGAGATAGATATCATCCAATATAATGAGACTCAGAAACTCAAATAATGGACTTTAGAAATATCTCTTATTGATTGCAAGTTGATAGTCATTGTGAACACATCCACAAGTAGAATGACTAATCACTTTAATATGAGACTTTTTGCAAAAAAAATCAAACAAATATATAATGTGGATCATCAAAATAAATCTAATAGTCAAAAAGACTTTCATTCAAATATTAATTTTACTAATAATATCAGACAGATAAAAGATACATTAGCTAAATATTAAAAAAACTTTTTCATGATGAAATTGAGGATATATAAATGAAGTAGCCACATGGGCAAGAAAAATAGATTAAGACACAACTTGAAGATTGCAAAAAATATTGTATGTCACGAAACAATCACCAGGAGTATTGTTTGCAAAATTTTCACATGTACTCACCTTGTTTAGTTTTCTTATGTGTATTATAGGTTTTTCTTTGTTTTTCCAAATAAGTTCTATTAGTAAGATTATTTTGCTTATTATATACATATGATATTATAATTATGAGAGATAACAAATTATAAATCACTCAACTCAATAAATAATAAGTACCTTCAATCATAGTTTGGGAATGAAAAATCTTAAGAGGGTCAAATATTTTCTTATGATAGAAATGTTACTTAAGAAAAGAAATTATTCGGTCACAAAGAAGATATAATTAATATCTTTCATGTGTTAGTCTTTTAGGTTGTTTACTACATACTTTGATTATCTCACATTAATTTTTTGTCTGATATAACATACACAATAGATTATTATTTTTAGAAAAAAATTATTTAAAAAAATAATTATTTGATCATTACCAAGCCATATATAACTTATATAATATATTTAATTAGTCATTTTCTAGATTCTCCTCGGCAGATTCACTTTGATGCATATTTTCAAATATTAAGATATGTATAGTTGTCTTCTAGACTTGAAATTCTTTTCAAAAATCTTTAGCACTTACAGTTAGTCTAGAACTCATTCAAGTTGGATGATTGCACAGAGAGGAAAACTACTATGAATTTTTTTTTAAGATAATTTTATCTCTTATAAAAATAAGAGATGATTATTTCAAAATTTAATACATAAACAAAGTTCAGTGTGATAGCGACGAGCACATTGAATATTTTGAATTACAATGCCTACTAGATAAGGTAGTTATTTACTTTTCTTCTCTTATTACACTTTATTTTGACAGTCAAACAAGCAAAACAAATAATTTCTGACCTAAGATTTCACGAATAAATAAAACACGAAGATAAAATATTTCTCTCACAAAAAAGATGCATGATGAGATTATTAATATAATTTATATTCAAATATCAAATCAACTAGCTGACATATTCATGAAGACTTTGAAAAGACATCAACCTACTTTTATTCTAAACTTGATATTTTGAATCTTTATGTAACAACTTAATCAATGATTTTGCATTTCTACCTTATTATTAGTCACTAAATTATTTTATAATGAATGAGAGTATCCAACATGTGAGTTATTACGATTCATTTTTTCCAGTAAATTAAGGCACACCCTATACACTTCTTATTGTGAGCTCCATTTATTTTTTGAGTATGTTATTTTTATCTTTGCTTTTAAATATTATCAAAATATTAAGACATAATAATACTTTATAATATAATCTACATCAAATTACTAGCATTTTTTAGGAGTATATGATAATTCATCATGCATCATGAACTAATACTCCTACATAATTTAATAGTTGAATGAAAAAACAAAATTTTGATTAAAATTTCTCAAACAGTTCTACTACAAAAAAAAATATTACTAAATATTTAAGAGAAGAAAAAATAATAATTATTATATTTTTTATCAATTACATGTTAGCTTTAATCTTATCATGTCTTATCTCATACTACATTATGTATCTAAGCAATAGATTATTTTATCTTCACCCAATTTATTGTGATGTGTTTATTTTGTTCATAATTTCTTATATGTGTCATTCAAAATGTATCCTTTGAATAATTTAATACAAAAAAGGAAGCATGTATTACTCACCAAAGATCAAATATTTTTTAAAGATTTAATCAAAGAAGATATTTTATGAGGTTCTATTGTGATCAAATCTCTACTAGGCTTAGTTGTTACACCTAAAATAATGACAATTTAATATATTGTTGCACATGATACTAGCATCATAATAATTTATGATAAGAGTGATTGGACATCTATTAGTACCTCATCAAATCATAATTTTGTTGAGGATCCTAATGGTGTGAATGAGAGGAGGTTCTAGTGAGAGCATCTAATCAAATATGACGTGTAAGATTTTTTTGAAAAGACTAAGGTTAAGAATTTTATGATTACTATCTAAAAGTATATACTAGATAGATTTGCCCACTATATTTCCTAAGATCTCCCTGTTGGTGCTATGATGGTGCCTCAGTGAATCAATTACTTGAAAAAGTTGAATTTATTAATTCAAGTGATGATAACAATTTAATATGATAACAATTTAATATGGCTGTGTATCAACAAAGTATTAATCTAATATTTTATAAATAAATTTTACCCATAGTGATTGATTATTATTTTATATGATAAGATTCAAGATAATTATTAACTATAGCTTATATGTCTACCAACAATCATATTGTAAATATCTTCATTAAATACTTTTTCCTTCAAACTATGTGTTCGTGATACACAGCCATCAGCTTGAATTGGAGATGATGTTTTTTTATTTATTTTAATTACAAACTAGTTTTTCTTTATTTGGGTGAGAACACCCCAGAATTTAGTTTGCCCCAACCCTAGTCAAATGTATATGGCTTTTCCTTTTTTAATTATCATAAAAAGCATAATCATCTATTTCAACAAAAAATTAAGGAATATCAAGCATCTTATTGCATTTAGTTAAAATGTTTGGATAAAGACTCAATTGAGTGAAATAGAAAAAAAAGAATTATCATGCTGCAACCAAAAGGAAGTGAATCATATCATTAAAAAATACTGCAGTGTTAACCATTTAATACTACAACTAAGGAGACACACATATATTGAACACAGATGGTCAGAAAATAAAGATGCAATGACCTAAAAGTTGGAGTAAGCTTAGAACTTGTCCTTGTGGGTGTTCATCAAATCTACAAAACTGATCAATCCACTAACTCATATAGGGCGGGGTCATCACAGAAGATAATTATCATGCAATAGTGGCCCGGGTTTTTGTTCAGTGTCTTTGGCTCAGGAGGCATTAACAGTTGATTTACCGCATAGAGCCGGCAGGTTCCCATAGGGTCTGGGGACTCGATGATTACCATTTCTTGCCATGTCTTGCCTTTTATAATTGGGTCATCTCAGTTGATCCACACGTATTTGAAGCCCAAATCTATTCAGAGTCAAGATATCCGAGTTAATCTTCTCAGATAAATACGGGGTAATTTTTGTGCATTTGTTTCATTAAAACGGTAAAAAAGAGTCATTTGAAGAACATTCCTCGATGCTGAATGATATCAATGGAGTGTCCACCTGGGATAACGTGACTGTTGCATTTCTTAAGATATATAAGATGGAGATTTTGGAGAGAGTGCCCATCATGCAGCATTCTTTAGGTTTGGATGCCTCATTAAGTGGTATGATATCTAAATAAAGTCAATGTTTATGAGCCGGAAAGAACTTATTCAACCTCATGTTCAAGGCTACCGCAGAGAGAGCTCAACAAATAGGGAGTATTCAACCAAGTAATTTGTTAAGAAATATCCCAATAGAGTATTCATACACTAAGGAAAGTGAGACCAACTCGATGTCTGAAGAGAACCCTTGATAATAGAGGCACTATATAGATATTGTATGTGCATCGCTATTTGTGTGTATGTGTGTGTAACTGAATGTGTGTGTGTGTGTGTGCGCGTGTGTGTGTACATGCATTTTAGTCAGCTTGTGTGCGTTATGCTTGCAATGCCGATTCAAGATAAGATATAAGAGGATGTGGTATCAGATAGACAATCGGTCTTAAAAAACTTGTCACTAATTTAAATGGATCCTAAATTACAAATATGTGTTAAAGCTAAAAAATTACTCACTTTAAACAACATAATATATTGCCCGAGTATAATGGCTTGAGAAGGACTTGCAATGCCGCTCAATTTTATATCAAAAGAGCTAAGGTTTCCACATTTTCTTAAATAAGAACAAGTAAAGTTAAATTAAGTTAGCAGATCCTATGAATCATGGATACGGTAATGGAAAGGAGTATCCGTATGTCAGACACTTGGATACGTAGATACCGACTAGACATGTGTCGAATACGTGTCTAATATGCCCCGTGACATATCGTTGACCAAGATTGCAAGTCAAAGTTTTGGATATGTATCCGACACGGCTTAAAGATGATTGGACATAAACTTAAAAAAAACCCTACAAACAACGTCGTCACCAACAACGCTAAAGAAGTCGCCAACAACATTAGAGTCTCAAAATTACTTTGATTATTAGTTATTACTTTGATTATTTATAAAATATGTAATATGT
The DNA here is from genome assembly GCA_029783825.1 of Sapria himalayana. NCBI lineage: Eukaryota > Viridiplantae > Streptophyta > Magnoliopsida > Malpighiales > Rafflesiaceae > Sapria > Sapria himalayana. The sequence goes on from JAREIK010002715.1 coordinate 25,834, forward strand.
AAACAATCCTAAGTATGATTATTTTATAATTTATTTTGAATGGATAAATATAATACATAAATATACAAATTATATACAATAATAAAAATTTTCGATATATCTCCGAAATATCTCAAAATTTTAAGTATCAATATATCTATCTTTGATTGGTAATCATATACAAATACACACCGATATATCTTCGATATATCCGTAAAATCCAAATATCGATATATCCATAAAAACCAATATTTTAATCATTGATTATATGGAATTAGTCTAATTGCATGAGTGGACAAAAAAATTTGATTGATTGAGTTTTAAAATAATTTGAATTTATTTAAATGCATGATTTTCTTTCATGCAGAATTATATCATGAGTAGTAATTTTGAGTTTTCAAATAATCAACAGAATAATCTAAATATGAATGACAATACTCTATTATAGAGGTACGTCACGAAAGAAGCGAATTTGGATAAATAAAAATGAGGAGAAAATATTATTTTTCAATGTAATTTTTATAGACAAGTATATAGATGGTCATACTATAGAGTCAATGCTCACTTGTTAAAAATTAAAGGGACTGTGATTGCATCTTGTATAAAAGTAATGAATAAAAATTTGATTGAGATATAAAGGTGATAGAAGAAGATGAACAAAGAGTAAAAAAATCTATTCTTAAGCAAGCTCCTTTACCCACATCAAGCACTGCAACATCTAATTTTGAGAATTCATCTTCTATTGTTAGTGCTATTAATTCAAAAAGGAGAAAGAAGCCTATTGAACCAATTGAAAAGGAATTCAATATGAGTGCATGTAAAATAGTTAACAGTGAGATAGCTAGGATATTTTACACAAGGAGATTGTCTTTTCACTTTGCTAAATATACTTATTATGCTCGTGCCATTAAAAGAGCAAGTCAACTTCAAGATTATGTCCCGCCAAACTATAATGCATTAAGAACAATATTATTACAAAAGGATAAGAGTAATATTGAGAATCTATTAAAAGTAATCAAGAAAACATAGAATGAAAAAGAAATAAGCATTTGCAATGATAAATAATTAAATGCTGAAAGAAGACTACTTATTAACATCATAGTAGTCTCAGAAAGTTGACCAATATTTTTTAAAACAATAAACTGTGGATGAGAGACTAAGGATAATCACTTTATAACTGATTTATTGTATAATACTATACAAGAGATTGATTTTCAAAAAGTTGTTCAAGTTATAACTGATAACACTGTAGCTTGCAAAGCAGTAGAAAATATTGGGGAAGCAAAGTTTTGGCATATCTTTTGAATCTCGTGTATAGTTCATATTCTCAATCTTGCTTTAAAGAATATTTGTGCATCATCAACATACCCAAGATATGATGATGTGATAAAACAATGTGATTAAATCTCTTAAGTTTCATATGATATCTTTTTAATCAAGAATTTTATTATGAATCATGCAATGAGATTGTTAATATTTAATAATCATTACAAATTAAAATTACTTTCAATTGATGATACATATTTTACTTCAACTATTATTATGCTTAAATAATTTAAGATAATAAAAAGAGACTTTGAGCAATTAGTAATAAGTAAATAATAAGAAATATATAAGGAATATGATTTAATAAAAACTAAAGAAGTACAAAATAAAATCCTAAATAAAAACTTTTAGATAGATGTGGATTATACCCTCATCTTTACAATTCTCATTAATGAGATACTTCGATTAGCTGACACCAACAAAACTTGTCTTCACAATACTTATGAGTGGTGGGATTAGATAACCAAAAATTTGAAGGAAGTCATTAATAAGAAAGAACATAAAAATTTCGCAGAAAATTCAAGGTATAATTTAGATTTATTAGTTAAATATTGAAAAATGTATAAGTAATATGATCTAATGAAAACTAAAGAAGTAAAAAATAAAATCCTAAAAAAAACTTTTAGATAGATGTAGATTATACCCTCATCTTTACAATTCTCATTAATGAGATACTTCAATTAGTTGACACCAACAAAACTTGTCTTCACAATACTTATGAGTGGTGGGATTAGATGACCAAAAATTTGAAGGAAGTCATTTATAAGAAAGAATATAAAAATTTCACAAAAAATTCAAGATATAATTTAGATTTTATAGTTAAATATTGAAGTTTTGATTGAAAATTTTAAATTTTTAATTATATTTAAACTTATATGAATTATTTTTAATTATAGTTATAATTTTTTTGATATTGTGAATGAAATCTTGCTAGAAAGATGAACTAAATGTTACACACCTTTATATTCATTAGCTCATTCCTTAAATCCAAGGCAATCTTAAAAGTTTAAATTGTAGGCTTTGATAATTTAAATTTAAATGATATTCTATAATGTTTAACTTTTTATAAATTATGTTATAACTTAACTTGTAGATATTATAGTCAACAATAACTTAATGTATCTCATGATCGTATTCCACCACATCGAGATATAAAAATATTAAGAGAAAAAAAAATATTTTGAAAGACATTTTTCAAATAAAGATGAAAGAAAGCAAGCAAATGATGAGTATGCTAAATTTTCTATATTTTTAGAAGATTTTTCTAGTAGCAATTCCATCAATGACAGATTATACATGAATCATATTAAATGATAGGTTATTCATGAGACTTCTACACCAATGCGTCAATCTATAGCATTAAAATTGCTAGGATAACCTTGTGCATCCTCATGTTGTGAAAAAAATTAGAGCACATATAATTTTATTCAAAGAGATCTTCAAAGAGATCTCTTTGAAGATATTGAAGTGAATCTAAAATATGAGATATTGAAGATGATAATTTTAAATAAATAGATATAAATAATGCGGAAATTCTTAAGATTACAGATCTTTTTTTTTTTGATGAACCTGAACTAAAAACTATTTTATTTGATTCAGAAAAAAATGTTAATCTTTAGTTTTTGTATTACTTATGTTTGTGTTTGAATATTTGTAAAAATAATATTTGAGCACTTTTTTTATCTAAATTACTTTTTAAGGATAATATTTATAGAGATTATTTTTTTATCTTATTATGTTGTGTCCTAACCATATCGTATCTTAATTTTTTGAAATTTATCGTGTCATCGTATCCCGTCATATCATATTCCGTATTGGTATCCATGTATATGAGTCTTAGAGCATATCTATAATAGATTATTAAGACATTAAGTCATTGATTATCAAAAACATAAATTAGTTGATAACATAAAGTATAAAAAATATTGATATATAATATTTACAATGAGATGATTATAAGTTCTAGTAAGTACACAATGAGAAAAAATAATGAGATTAAAATAAAAGTGCATAACGACTTTAAATATTAGTTTGTATAGGTCAAAAGAACTAGTGATGAACTGATAACAATTGAGCTAGTAGTATGCAAAGAGATTTTAAATGTGATTAATATTTATGTTTCATAAATAATAACACTTCAAGAAAGAATGATTAGATTTTTTTTTTGGGGAATATATAAATTGATTAATGTAAGTTATAATAAGTGAATAAATAATTATAATTAACAAAGATTCAAAGAGCATGTATGAATAAATAACATGGATTATGAGACATACAATAGAGGATATGACTATTAAGAAACAAATGAAATAACAAAAATAATCTTTGATATTATTTTATTGTATAATCTTGTTATAATTAATTTTTACTTTAAAAATATAGAGGAATACTTAATGACATTTAAAAGTGATTGTAATATGAGTTATAATTTTTCTTTTCATTAAAAGAGGGGATAAAGTAATATCAAGTAAGAGTTTAACCACTCAACATAACCTAACCAAGATAAATCTAAATTTTAAAAAATCAATTATATATATACTTTAAATAAGTATATAAAAACATAGTGGAGGACCTTAAAGAAAGAGAATATGAGTATTTCCTAGAAAAAAATTATATGACAAAATTAATTGATACTTAAACATATATACAAACATTATGGGAAAGAAATAGACAAATAATATAAAAAAAATATCAAAAAAAATTCTAAGTATCTTTAATGAAAGCACTTACATAAGGAAACATAGTAGGTCTAAGGTTCAATAAACAACTAAGTAGAAATAATATTATTTTAACGAAATACAAAAATTAAATAGAAATAAAGACAATATAAAAATAAAATTATATAAGTAGATACAAAAAATAAAAAAATTGTGAGAAACTAATTTTAAAACATATTATAAATTATATAATAAACTACAAAGTGCGATAAAAACAATTTCGATTAGTTGGCTAGAAAGAGAAATAAAAAGAATAAAAATATTATGTGAGATACATTAATAATGAAAACAATCATATCCTAATAAAAGATCAATAAGTGAATGAGAGATAGAACATATATTTTAATAATCTTTTAAATAAATCAACAAATTTAAATTTAAAAATTGAGAATAATAGAGAACTAACAAACTTTAAATATGTAATTAAGATAAAACTCATAGATATTAGGGAATCTATCAAAATGATTAAGACAATAAAACTCTTATGGTTCAATGGTATACAAATTAAAATTTAGATGATCAAAAGTGAGAAATGAGTGATACGGTTGACTTAATTATTTAATAAAATCACAAGAATTCAAAAAAAATAGATAGAACGAATATAAAACATTATAAATCTTATTTATAAGAATATTTAAGATTTTCAAGATTATAACAAATATTGAGATATTAAGCTCATTAATCATACTATGAAACTTTGAGAAGAAATTAATATGTAGTAGTGCATAGATTAGAATGGCATGAGCTAGAATCGTGCCTCTGGTTAGGCAGGGCCACCCCATAGCACAGTTTGTACCATGTTGGACCAGCATGAGCCATACCTTGTGCAAAGCTATGCATGACCCGAGTGTCTGGCCAGAAGGTACGATAAAACCAACCCAACTGACATCCTAATGGAGTCACTGTTGAGAGGTCACCCGGGCAATCAAATTATTAAAAAAAATTCGACTAACCCATCACCGGGCAGCCCAAATTTTTAATACAATCAGGCCATTTGACCGATTGAAATTGGCCGGTCCATAAGTCGGCAACCCATCGGCCTTCATGCAACAGGTAACGACGAAGATGCATGACCCGTGCATCTTCACCATTCAGCATAGTCGAGCACGATCGTGCCCAATGAAACTCTAATTTTAAAAAATCGGGTTTCTAAATTTAATTCACTAAATTAAATGAAATTTTATCAAAATTCTCAAATTCCTAAAATTCTAATTTAGATCTAAAATTTTGGCTAGATTTTCTTATTATTCTCATTGGAAGCCCCTCATTTTTAATCTCACATCCTAGAAGAAAATCATTGCTTTTAAACATAAAACCAGATCAAATAAAAGCCTTCAACCCAATTCGATAAAATCCCCAAATTTCCAAAATTCTAATTTAAAAAATTAAGTTTTTTGAAATTAATTTAACAAATTAAACACAATTTAGCCAAAATTCTTAAAATTATAAAAGACTAATTTAAAAAATTGAGTTTCCAAAATTAATTCCCTAAATAAAATTCAATTCAACCAAAAATGTCCAATTCCCAAATAAAATCGAGCCCAACAAAGAATAAAGTTAAAAGATGACATCAAGCGCCACCATGAAGAATTCATGGAAGACCACTTAGTTTTCCTGAAATTAAAACTACACCACCACCATTCTCTTGCTCAACATATATATGAAAAACTAGCTACTCGTTATTATTGTCCAATCAAGGTTCTTCAACGTGTAGGGTAGGTGGCTTACAAGTTGGAGGTTCCTCCAACAATTGCAATCCATGTTATTTTCCATGTTTCTCAGCTAAGGCGAGCACACGGGATCTCCTCCCCTTTGGAATATTTTTACTTCAATCAACAATAATTTCTGGAATTTCTTGATTTCCACCTTATAGGACACTAATATGTTTGACTTACACTAGGCACAAAGGTAATTCTAAAATTACAAAATAATAGTTGACATGAAAGACATGATTAGCAGCTGGTGGTAATTATAACGTGTGTTTTGTGAGAAAGCATGGAGTCATGTCCACTACACCCCACGGCAAACACAATCATTAATACAATGTACTTTTATGTGTGCCTTCTTTTTCCATATGTTGTGCAGGTGCTTACATTGTTGCACATTGTCATGTGCACTGAGTTGTTGCACGTGTTGTAAATGTGTCAAGTTGGCCAGGACACATCACGAGGCATGACTAGACTTGGTCATGTCTGGCCCAGCATGGCACTGTCTGGACCTGGGTCGTGCCTACCCAAGGCACGACTCGTACCATGCTGGACCAAAGGCTGCCGTGCCTCATGCTGGAACAAGCATGACCCACATTCCTGACCCATTGGCACGGTCCACCAGCAGAGTAATCATGACCCAAGACTGAATTGGTCTTGGGTAACTGAATTGTTAACACCCACCTAGGCCGAAATCCATTTAAAAAAACCAAATTTTTTTTAATATTTATTTATACTATCTTTTACATTCACTTGGCAAATTTTTTTAATAAAACTTATATTCGGCATGATCTAGCATATCATGCACGAGTCTGCCTAAAGTCGTGCATTTCCCGGCAAGGCACGACTTCCATGTGGGGCAGTGCTCAGCATGGCAAGACTTCCATGTCGGGCAATGCCGTACAAGAGATAGTGGCCGGACTAGGCTGCTAAAATATGAGTCGTGCAGACATGACAATGTCCATTTGATACTTCTAATATTGTGTAAAGATATTAATATTGAAGAAACAAGATAACCACAACCAATAAAAACTCTTAGTAAAATAGGTAGAAAGAATACCACTATATAACGGACAATGAAAAATTATGATAGTTCACATATTGAATATTCTAATCCATAATAAAATAAACAACAAAAAACGTAAAAAAATGAAACTAAAACTAAGGCAACAAAGTAGTAGCTCCTATAGATATATGTCATTTGGATTAGTTCAACACACATATTAGTACTCTCATTCATAATGTAAACAAAAAATAAATAAATAAAAAAGAAAAAAAAAATCTGTAGTCTATAACACTAACATATACACATTCCAACTAGAAATAGCCAAGTAATTAAAGGTGTGCGACTACGGACTCATCAACTCACACATCAACTTTATCTACTCACATAAATAGCAAAAAAATATACATACATCAGACATATTTGTTTCTAGAATTTTTGATATGTATGGCTCCATCAGAGCCAGCAGACAAGAAGGTCTCATCAAATCAGTCAGACACCCGAACTCCGCCTCTAATTCATTCAAATTTGTTGATGTTAGAATAAAAACATTCTGGCATTTAATCTGCAAAGAAAACAATTCAGAGTCGTAGAACATTAACAAACAGAATATATATATATATATATATATATATATAACACAACGGTTAAGAGATAAAGCATGGGAAAGAAAATCAACAAAACTATTATTTATGACTTATCAACCAAACTTTTACCAAAGGCAATGGCAGCTTTTCATGATGCAACAGTTCAGTAATACCCTCAGGCAGCAGAACCATCTAAAGACACGTAAGAAACAGATGTTAAGAATCATGGAGAAAAAATAAAATAAAATAGACAGACTAGATGATTCTCAGAAAAAAGATAATTTTATAATCCGTAGATATTAAGAAAAAAAAAAAAGATTAACTCGTGGGGTTCCGGTCACAAGTATACGAGGGGCTGTGTCTGAGAGATTTCAAACTTTAAACCTACTGCCCTTATGCAAATGTATTTGTCATCACACCAATGCACAACTATATTCTATCCGACACATTGAAAGTAAATTAAAAAAATATATAATGGTGTGATAAGAAAAATTATGATATAATTATATACACAAATATTTATGAGGTTGTGATATAAAATAAATAATGAAAAAATACAACAATCTAATATATAGAAGAAAAAATAATACGCACATTATGCACTCTTAAGGATAAATCATGCATACTGAAGAAATAAATCAATCTTGAAGAGATGAAACTAAAGCATTTATTTTATTTTATGTACATTTAAACTATCTTTTAGCAAAAGTACGTGTGTGTTTATAATAAATGAATGTTCTCATTCATATTGTACAAGCATTTATTTCATACATTGTCTTAATATAGAAAGGCATTTTTTAATAACATGGTTTAATATTAACAATGCAAATAGTGGCCCATTGACACAATCTAAACATAGCACATGTTAATCCCCTCTACTCCTCAATGAACAACACAATAGATGTCACAACTATCAATGGCAACAAATTTGCTTTTAAAATCAAAATTAATGCAAAAAATTTTATATAATATTTTTTCTTAATAAAATTATAATTTTAAAAAATAATTATTGTAATTTTTTATTATTTTCTTCTTATTTTTTTATATTTTGATGAGAGCACACAACTCATTAACTGTATAAATCATTTTTATTTTTACTTATGTCTTTTATATTTTCAGAATGAAATTACATAAGAACTAACAAATTAGATCTCATTAAGACTATAAAGTTAAAATATTTAGATCAGAGTAATACTTTAATAATTAATCATGTGAGAATATCATGTGTTGCATCCGTGTATTGGAGATCAAATTACAAGTATTTTCATCCAATAATGATAAGTTTTAAATTTTAACTTCTCTCCGACTACTTTCATGAGTAAGTCTATCGAGATATTAACTTCTCTCAGACTTCATGCTAAAAATGAGTCTTCTATAGTAGGTGTGACATCGATACGGCCTCCATATGTTTTAGATTTTCTCTAGCATTTTCATTAGGTTTATAAATTGAGATTATGTGATATGTTTTTTTTGCATTATTTTATACATGATAACTAAGTTAGGATTAGTAAACCCTAAAGTATGTATGTAATAGCATATACAATATAAGTGTATATATGTAAATGGTGGTATCAATGCAATAGTAGCCTCGATGTGGTATAGTGATTTCCTTAGAAACATAGCATGTGAAAGTGTATTAGTGAGATTAACATGTGTGTTGGAGCGAGCAAGTGATACAGTGTAAATGTACCACGAACAATGATGCAATGGTATGCTGATGCATACGGCATGCAAGTGGAATAGTGTGAGCAAAGTATGTGCAAGGTGTGCAATGCCTATCAGAACATCAACCTACTATTTGCATCAATCAAATATGCAAATGTAAGTGAAGTAGAAGAATACAGTGCCATGTTTGCAAAAAAATATATAGTATGTACAAGTACAATCATTTTTTATACCGCATATTTTGAAATGGTCACACCAAGAAAAATTATTAAAAATTATTTTTAGAGAAGATCAAGAATATTATAAATTTATAAAATAGATAGGTAGCCTACACAAGGCATTTGGAGATTCTCATAGAATCCGCCACCACGACCCTTAATAGAGAGAAAATTGCAAATTTTATCATTAGTAAAAGAAATGTAAATATTTATCATCTTTCGTGATACAATGCATGTCGTACAACTCTATAGGTAAAAATAAATTATCCAACGCTCTTAATTATGATGACTATTAAGTATCAGTAAGGATTTTTATCATTGTGAAATTCAAAAAAAAGAGACTAGAAATGAAAAAAATGTGAGAAGAAAACAATAATATTTAATTTAATAAAAAACTATTTTTGAAAATACATAATTATTAATTACTTTATATAACATATGAGGCAGCTCACATATATAATGGTCTCAAATAATGAAAAAAATAAAATAAAATAAATAATAAAAAACTAAATCAAATTTGAACACCCCTCCCCCTTTAAGCTAGTATGTACATATTATAAATACCTTAGAAGAAATTAAAATAACTTATGATTCTCTAAGAACATTCATTATGATATTTGCAATTTATTTATTGATAGGTACGTATGTAATAGTTATCAAATTATTTTAAATATTATCCCATATAAATGATGATCAATCATCAACCACTCATAAAACATTATATTGGTCATAATGTATCAAGTTGTCTGATTATTACCATACAATATCATCAATCTCTAAACTGATAAACAAAGTTCTTCCAAGAATTAATTGATTCATTGGAGCTCACAAGTAACCAATATCATTAATTTGTAATAAACATATGCATTAGATCAAGAAACAAAAATCTACCTCTAACATTTTCAAAAAACAAGAAATACTCCAAGAAAAATATAAAATCTAATTTGATTACTATTAGATATTTTTGAATGAAATCTCATATCCCATAGTCATCTTCACATACATGAGAATAATAAGAATTATATTTGTATAAGTATGTCTGAGATCTAAAAAACACGGACACTGAGATATAACACGGCAGGATACGGGGACACGGCAAATTCTAAAAAACTAAGATGTGAATACTGAAAGGATACGGGCATGATAAAAAAAAATAAAATTAAAAATAAAAAATTTTTTTTATAAATATTTAGTATATTATAAAATAAAATAAAATAAATTAAATTAAAATATTTTATTTAATAAAATTAGATTTTTCTTATTTTATAAAATAAAAATATTTTATTTTATTTTATAAGATAATATTTATAATTATTTTATTTTATAAGATAATATTTATAATTATTTTATTTTATAAGATAATATTTATAATTATTTTATTTTATAAAATAATATTTTAAAATTATTGTAAATTATATAAAAAAAATATTTTTTTATTTTATAAAATAAAAATATTTTATTTTATTTTATAAAAATATTTTATTTTATTTTATGTCAGCCCTGCATCCCCACAGTTAGCTCCCGCCCCCTGCCTCCCCCCTCAATTCGCGCCCACCCCCTGTCTCCCCACTCAATTCGTGCCCGCCCCCTGCCTCCCCCCCTCAATTCGTGCCTGCCCCCTGCCTCCCCCGCCCCCTCAATTCGTGCCCGCACCTGCCTCCCCCTACCTCCTCCCCTCAATTCGCGTCTGCCCCCTGCCTCCCCCCTCAAAACGCGTCCGCCGCCAGCATCGAGTGGCCAACGTCGTCCATGCGGCGACGTTGGCCACTGGACGTCATCGGACATCGGTCACTCGGCATGGATACGGCCGCTGACGCAACCGTCCGATACGCCACGTAACGTATAGGATACGGATTGATCAATGATACGCCACGTGACGTATCGGACACATATCAGTGCCGTGTCCATACAATGTCAACGCGTCCAGGTGTCGGACACGTGGACACGACTATAGGGAGCCGTGTCCGTGCTTCCTTATCTGAGATAATCTAAACTATACTAACAGCATGTGTAGTATCTAGTCTTTTTATTATTAGATAATTGAGTTTTCTTATGATTTTCATATATCAAATACAATCAATTGAGGAATCAATACTTACAGAAAAGTCTACCTAAATAAAGTTGAGTCAACAAATTCACATCAAGTGATACCAAGATAAAAAAATATTCAAAATATATCCCTTCTAGAAACAAAAATATCATATCTCTTAAATATCTGATCTTCATACTCATAAAATATCTAAAAAATTTTGAATCTCACATCTAGAATTAGGTCTGCAAAAATAGATGTAATTATGATAGAATCAATTAATTATCTCTGGTAATCAGAATATTATCAATATACAATAATAATGTCACATGCTAACCTCCTAATCCACACCAAAAAATAGGAAAAACAAGACATACATTTGGTAAGACCAAAAGAAGCAACCACATAAAAAAAAGCTTAACTATACCCCAGAAGATTACTTCATGTTAAAAAAGGTCTTTTGTAACCTATAAATCATATTTGTGTTCCTAAAAATAATAAAATATGGGACTTGTTGCATAAATACATCATCTTTGAAATTATCATTAAGAAATGAATTACTCACATTCAACTAATATACAATAGTCCACGAGTGCGATGAAGCAATATAAAATAGTAACATAATATTAATAATTTTGTTCACTAGACAAAAGGTATCTCAATAATTAATATCATAATGATGTGCAAATCACATAGTTACTAATTTGACCTTGACTCGATCAACATTTCCTTCAATGTCAATCTTCATTGTATACACTTATTTTCATCCCAGTATTAACTTATCTAGAGGATTCAAAATAAAATCTCAAGTATGATTTGATGTGATTGTAGTCAATTCATCTAATATAGTATGTCACCATCCTAAATAACTAAGAATTTTGGAAAAAAATATTAAGAATCCTATATCGATCAAGGGATAAGAAAAAACTAGAATAAATAGTATCAAAGTGAGAATAAGAAAACATTGATGATAAAAGATATTAGATAGAACATACTATTGGTTCCTTGCATAGATTTATCAAAAATTTCAAATCACCACCTAAAATTAGATCAACTAACATAGCAAGAGACTCAACTAGAAAAAATCATAAAATATTTATCTAGTACATATCTTTAAGTTGGAATCATCATATTTATCAAATCTTATCTCAGTCTTCTCAAAGAACTCACATCATGTGCCAATAAGAAACTCAAACTAAGCCCCTCTCCTTAGGCCGGTCTCCACCGTTCAAAATAATGCTAAAGGTATCGATAAAGAATCAACACAATATGAGTATTATGTGTGTGTGTGTGTGTGTAGGAGTACGTTGGGACTAGACACCTAAAGAAGCATGTCGTTCATTGTACCAAAAAACATGATATACTAGATCATATGCAAACTCAAATAAGTGGAGAGGTCTTTGGGGATGGATCTAGTTCAGCTTCTTTATTGACTGCCTTCATATATCACAACGAGTTATGGAGAAAATACATGACCAAACTAATCACCACAATAGAACTTCCAATTAAATTTTAGGAGAATCCTAAAATAATTAGTATCATGTAAACCTATTTTCAACATGCATATCACAGGATTCCTATACACAGAAAAGAATGACATACTAAAATATTATAAGTTACAAAAATAAATAATAACTAATGAAATAAAAAAATTTAATGACGTGACATCTGTGATGTCCGATATATAGACTAGTTTTGGCAATGCATCTTTTGCATCTCTCATTGCCACTATTTAGATTCTAAATAAACATTTAATAAAAAAATATTATAATATTTAAAGATTTTTCATCATCATGATAATTCTATCATATATGATTACATGATGAGAATCTTTAGAGATTATTAAATTCAAAATAAAATATTTAGTATCATATTTGATAACACGTCTAATAATAAAATAATCATTAATATATTTATTAGTACCATTAGAAATGAATTATTAGAAAAAAATTCACATTAGATGCATGTGACACATTATTAACATGTGTCATTTTTTTTCCAAATGCCTCAAGCCACAAGACCTTTTTTTCACACCTTGTCTGAGGTGTACGTCAAGGCACACCTGAAAAATACTTTTTAAAACTCTGTTGAGAAGTAACAACTAGATCCAATGATTACTATACCTATAAGAAGTATGAATGTAGGTTCTCATAGATCAAGTTTTTAAAAAATAATTTGCCCTTGAAGAATATTATATTGGCACTCAAAATAATCTGCTAGATCTTTAATACGTAACATTTAAAATTTTTTAAGAATTTGAGTACCCAACAAGAGCACATTTGATAGCACACACAACCATCTTCTCTATGTCTAGAAAAAAATCCTAAACAGAATAAATTATACAAAAATTTTGGGCTAAAATATTTCTCCTAGAATTAAAAGTTGATATGAGATACAGTCTTAGAGAATAGAAAATATCATCCAATTGATTAGAAAATTAATAGTTAATATTATTTCTCTCCAAAAAAAAAACTAGGCACGCTTCTATGTAATAGTAGTATTAATTATATCAATCAAATATTAATTATTTCTCTCAGCTATGTCATTCTATGCAAGAGTATCATCAAATAATAATTGATTAATCATCTTGTGTTCTTCGAAATAACATAAAAATTGATGAAAAACATTATAATACTAAAATCAAACTAAGTTTTTTTTTTATAAACTTTGATTAAAAAACATTAATCTTTCCTTAAATAGTAATTGTCATGTACATTGAGTATAATTATCAATAACAATAATAAAATATCTAAATCATCATAATTTATTAATATATATAGTCCTCAAATTTCTAAGTGATTCAAAGAGAAAAAGTCTCTTTAAGTACTCTCCTGATATATCAAATAAAAAACTTTAGTATGTTTTACTGATAAATATTAAATAATAGACATTAAAACCAAAAATTTATCACCATTAGATTAATAGTTGACAAATATCTAAAGATAATCATGTAAATAAAAAAAATAAATATACCATAAGAATAAAAAAACATATGATTTTATTGATACAATTTTAATCAGAATCTTTAGTATCAATTATATATCTTCTTCTATCATTTCACAACATATACCCTTTTAGATCATATATCCTAGAGAAAGATTATTTAGTTTATTTTACAGAACTTTTAGATATGCTTATTTTATTCTCGATCAATCTCAATAACAAGATAAGTTAACATCTAAATCTTTTAAATGAACCTTCCATATATATTATAATACTCAAGGAGTATACAAATATCTTTCACCTTAACTAATGACTTTAGTTAGTATAGATATTATTTTTTTACCAAGATTCATTTTTCAATAAGCCTAAAAAAGCACAAGTCTAGCTGTTACAATTTCATGGAACCATTATTTTTCCTCACTTATCTACAGAGAGAGTCACTCATCGATTACATATGACTATGTTAGTACTTAGTATAGTGTTATACTTATACTCATGAAATCATCATATGTACCAACAAATTTAAGTAATATTGATTCTATGGAAAATAAGTATTCATATGAAGTGAAATATCCTTTAGGTCTAGATGATACAAGTTTCAATGGGTCTATACCATGAAAGAGTAACATACTCAACATGCTCAAACCAGAGATGAGTCTGTAGAAGAACTAGATGATCATCAATCAATCCTTCTAATTTTGACCTTCTGATCAAACTCTAAAAGGGATTAAAGAGTTATACTCAACATTCAGTTTTATAGAATTTGTTGTACTCTCATCTTATTCTTTATCTTGTTTCATTTATTATTTCTCTTAGTTGTACTAGAATAGTCAAGTTTCCTTCTGAAATATTATGTCATTCAAGAAAACAATAAGTCATGATAAAGCAGATAAATGACATCAACTCAAATAGTTTGGATAAACTATGATGACATCTACTCTCTAGTGACAAGATAATTTCAGTATAAATTCTTAAGGATTTATACAAAAAAATGCACGAAGAGTGCATTTCATCATGTATGGAGATTCACATTAGTATCTCATAGTTGAAGAATACACCAAGTAGACATAAAGAATATATTTCATCATGATGACCTTAAGGATGAAATATATATAGAGCAATATCTTGAGTTTCGAGCAACACAGTTAGATATAGTTTATAAATTTAAAAAAATATTATACAATCTTAATAACCACTGAGAGCCTGATTTATAAAATTTTCATAAACAGTTATATCATTTAAATTACACAAGTGTGTTAGTGATTGTTTATGTTAACAATATTCTGAATATGAAAGTTGATAAAGTAAAGATCATTTAACTTAATAAATATATTGATACACAAATTCAGATGGACCTTGGAAGATTAAAATAGTTTCTTGACATTTAAATTATTTATTTTACAATAAGTATATTCATGTCAGAGAAATTATATGCATATGATATTATTGCATATGCTAATCTTTTGGTTTTGTTCTCTGATAATTTTTCATATTGATCTAGATACTAACTTTACTTCTAATGCAACTCGGCCAATTGATTCAACTACACATAAAATAATTATATAAAAGATTAACTATTATAACAAAATGTGTCAAATATGCCGAAAAACCTGAGCATGGTAAGAGGAACAGCCTGAATTAGGCATGTTAGATCAAGCACAATTTGATCTAGAATTATGCCTAGATCATGGTTGTGTCATCCCATGACATGGCTCATGTCATGCTGGTCTAGCAACTGGCACAACTAATTGTAAAACAATCAGCCCCTATTACAAAACTGACCCCCTCCATTACAAAAATCTATAATATATCTCTTACATGATTATTATATATTTTTTTTATTATTTTTCATATTTTTTTAAATGATAAAAAATTAATTTAATGAAAATATTAAAAATATAAAATTAGAATACATTAAAATATATCAAACTGATTCAGTATTTTTTGTATTGATCATAAGATTGCATATTAATTTTTTTGTGCAGATACACTCTGATAGAATGAGATAGCTGAGAAAAAAAATAAAAATCTAATTGAGACAAAACACTCCAACTTCGTAAGAGTATTTTAAAATATTTTTAGAAAAATATAATTTTAACTAGTCTTTCTCATCGATCAGAGATCCTCTTATATCATTTCTCAACGTATATACTATCACATTTGGCATCCTTGAGAGAGAGAGACTATTTAACTTATCTCACAAAATTTTTAGATATACATTATCCTCGATCATTCTCAAGGACAGAACAAGTTGACATCTAGAGCTTTTAGATATGTCTTTCTTTGATATACCAGTACCTAATAATATACAAATATTTTTCATTACAGACTAATAAGACTTTAGTGCATATATCATTTTTTACCAAGACTCATTTTTTAAAGAGTCTTGGAAGAATACGTCAGGATATTGTACAAATCCATTACATCTCATTCCTTATTTGTTGTCGCACCTAAAACACTAATTTGTATACAAAGTCACTCATAGACTATATCTAAGTATGTTGATATAATAATTCAAATTATGCTGATTTAAAAAAAATAAGTTTTCTAAAAAAAATATAATATTACTCTAATTCAAATTATGTTGATTCAAGAAAAAATAAGTTTTCTAAAAAAATAGACATTTAGATCCAAATAATATAGTAATTCATAAGTATATCCAGTACATACTTATATTGAATCAGTAGCTAAAAAATTTGATAACCCAAAACTTAGAGTTTATGCTAAGAGAAATAAACACACTCAGCCTACTCAAATAAAAGATGAATCTATTAAGGAGTCAGATATTCTGATGACTCTTCAAATAGACAAAAGAGTTGTACTCAACATCTAATTTCACAGGATGTATTATATTTTTATTTTGCTTTTTCTTTCATTTTATCTATTACTTCTCTTATTGGCACTAGGATAGTCAAGTTTCCTTCTGAGATATCTCATTCAGGATAATAACAAATCATACCAAAAAAAGTATCAACTACTTAAATTTTTTTGGAAACTACTATTATGACCTTCTGGATATGTTATTGATAGACACATCCGAGGGTTCACTATGAAGATAGCTCCAAGTGAAGAAGTTATATCACCTTAATACAATACTAGTTGTAAGAAGAATCACTCGGA
The DNA here is from genome assembly GCA_029783825.1 of Sapria himalayana. Lineage (NCBI taxonomy): Eukaryota > Viridiplantae > Streptophyta > Magnoliopsida > Malpighiales > Rafflesiaceae > Sapria > Sapria himalayana. The sequence goes on from JAREIK010002715.1 coordinate 43,127, forward strand.
CATTTAGTGTGACCAAGTTGAACATCTGCCCTCAAATGATCAAGATTACCTCACATTGATTCTTATTTTTCAAACAGCATCTTACAGCTAGATGATACAGTAAATAAGCATGAATAATATATTTTTTCATGATGCAATTGATGATGAGATGTATATGGTAAAACATCCTATGTTTCAAGAGCACGATTAAATATAGTTTATAGATTATAAAGTATAATATATAGTATAAAATAATCATTGAGACTTTTCTAGAAGGTTTTCACAGACAGCATGAATGAAATTTTGCCTCATCCCTTCCCCAACCCACTTGGACCAACCCTGAACAAGGAAGGAATTTCTCACAAAACATGAATTATGACAACTCAAAAAACATGTGTACTAGAATGTGTCTTATATAATAGGTAAAATGAATTATGACAACTCACATATCAAGCGATCCCATTTATAATAAAATAAATAAAAAATAAAATCTCCCTTGAGTTCAATCGAGTTTGTAACTTTCGAGTTGATTCCAATTCCAACTATGAGTAAATTGGGAGCACAAAAGCTTAATCACCTATGACTTCAAGTATATTCTATGAGAAGAAAACATATGCAACATGTTATGAACAAAAAAAAATCTAATGAGAAGCCAAAAAATCTTGCCATACACTAATCTAACCTTAATCATCTAATTATTCTACATAGGAAACATATGAATTATACTCATTATTATATTACATAAATATTATTGTTCTCAAAACTTTTACTTTCTTTTATCTCTTGATGGAATTATGAAACTCGATTCTTCTTCTAAGATCAATTATTATTCAAGATATCATTAAATCATGATAGGAAAGATAAAAGTTTTTCACTTCAATGACACTATACAACTAATACATTAACCTTCAAAAATATTTTTATTGTATGTAAATAAATATTCATTGTAATGACTAATTTTGATGGCAAAGTAAAACATCTAAAACAATCAAAATATTATCTCTTCAAAGAAGATGACCTTTGTATGAGTATTTTTTTTCTATGTATCTACTCACATTTGAATGATATAATAATTAGAAAGAATAAATATTTTTCTTCATGATAATCTTGAGAAAAAATATTAATGAAAAAATCACTTAGTTTTCAAGTATTGAAAAGACAAATTGAAGTGGATTGACCTAGTTTTTGAGTGGTGACAACAAATCATAAACTTCAACAATATTCAATCTCCAAAATTAATATATTTGACCACTCTTAATCAAAAAAAAAATGAAACAAATAAATAATACACGAGTAGAGAACAACACAAACAACATCAACAAGTAACATTTAATTTAGTTCATTTTGATAATGCCAATGTAGTTGAATTTTTATCAAAACCTAGTTCTTGTTCAAACTCATCATTTCACCCATAAAATATTAGAAAGTCATAAAAAAGATACAAATATTTAGTATCAAACTTAAATTACGAAACAAATAAATTCAAATTACCTTATTTTGATACCTAGTAGAATGCCTAATATATTTTTCAAATTCTTTATCAGGAGCCTGCAAAAAAGTATAATCAAAATTACATGTATGTGTTATAACTCACATTTGTTATAGTCTATCATTTATGTATTTTGTTAGTTTTTACTTTACAAATGGGAACAACTAATATGTAGGCTGCAATGAACTATGGGGAATTGTTTTGTACATTTGTTATGTTATGATTTAATGAATTTTTTTTTGTATACTTGTAATTTCTACATGGTATCATAGCCAATAGGCATGCAAACCCTAAATAGGAAAAAAAAATGAATGAACGAGCACAAGTCTACAATAGTACAGATGCACATGTGCATTTCATGTGCATGTGACAGGTGTGATCAACCCATTATTGGTGTCGGAATGTGTGGAAGACAGAAAGTGTGTCATCATGTATAATGCACATCATATGGCAGTGTACACCAGAGCTACATGAAGCCATAATGGACAGAATCTTTCGAGTGGTGTAGCAGAAGCTTGTGCATTGTATGGGTATAATCCTTATTGTACATTGAGTGTATCAAAGTCCAATGTGCACAGCGGCTTTTGTGTGTGTTCAGGGGCTAAGCATTGGCAATGGTTTGTGTGTGTGTGTGTGTGTGTGAGTGTAATAAAGGTCATAGGTGTGTGCTGGTGGTGTGGATATGGTCTGGTGTGCGCAAAACTAAAGAAATAAATAAAAAATATATAGTACAACTCTTTTGTGACTAAAGAAAGAAATAAAAAATATGATTATTATTTATAAAAGTGCAGGCAGCAAGATTATATGGGTTACAGGTTTTCTTTTTATAATTTTGTTTTTTTATATCTTTGATTAGAGCACCCGACATGTGGGTTACATCAATTATTTTTGCACATCATATAATAGTATTTAATATAGAAATTTTAACAAAGAGTATTATCATATTTATTTTAGTATTATTTTTTTAGGATTATATTAGAGTTGAACTGTATATGTGGATATGAGTTTAAAAATCCTAGAAGAACAAATTGCATGCAGTGCACCAGCACAGTACATGCGCAAAATTCTTTAAGAAAAAAAAAAGTAGAGAAGAGACACACATTAATGAGTACAGTAGCATGTGTTTTTTGAACAGCCACACAAGCACATGATGATTTGCACAAGTGGTGTGCACAAGGGTTTGTGCAGCAGTGTGTTCGGGCTCCGGTGGAGCATCTGAGCAATTAAGAGGCACGTCATGGTATGCACAATGGCATATAATGGTGGCCAAGGTGAATTGCAGTGGTGATTTGAGCAAAAATCCTACTTAGGGCTTCATCAGAATTTTAAAAAAATAAAAATTAAGATTTTCAAAAATCTTAATTTAGTGCAATATTTTTTTTTTTGTTTTTTATATGACCCAGAATTTTATGACACAATATAAATTATAATAGTAGAGGCTAATAAAGGAAAATCTAAATTTAGTATAATCACTACAAGAAAAAGAGTCGCATCATATATAATTATTTAATATTAAAACCAAAAATGAAGCTGAGAATTTTTCATAATATTAAGAAAAATATATTAACTATCAAACTCATCAAAAAATTCATCTACTTATACACTTAATAAAAAAAATATGAAAAATTCATCTTTGAAATAGTGAGTGATTTTTCTCTTCTTTTAGGTATCACTAATTATATTACTCATATAATCATTTTAAATTCTTAGATTATAAGTAAATGAATTAATACGCATATTATATTTAATCATATTATATTCATCACATTTTATCCACATTCTGATAATATCATTATAATCAATGGTAAATATTCAAAATTCATTTGAAATGATAAATGTGTCAAATGAGTTGTATTGTGTCAGCATAATTTATTGTCATGCCTTTTGCCCGGATCATGCTGAGTCATGCCGAGACATGCCTAGTAGAGTCAACCCTAGTAAGGCTAGACTGATTCATTCCAAGCAAGTCTGGGTTCGGTCCAAGCTAGCATGGGTCATTCGAGGTTAGTCTAGGTAAGGCTCAAGCTTGCTTGTTTATCCAACCAAGGCAAACCCTGCTAGCACTGGCGATCATGCTGAGTCGTGCCTTCTCATGCCTCTCATGCTAGAAACTCAGGCCCAGCATGGCCAGAGTCATGCCATGAGCCAACAAAAGGTCGGTCCAGGCAATGCTTTAAACCAAGTAATGTCATGTCATGCACAACTGAATCATGTTTTGTATCGTGTCAAGCACAATTAAATCATGTCTTGTCTCGTGTCAAGCACAATTGATCATGTCTTGTCTCGTGTTATGCTCGGACCGCTTGGCTCACTCACTTGAAACCTCTATGATGGTATCGGGTATTCAGATTTAGTCTTTATTATTTCCTTATACTTTGCTTATTTTGGATTATTATATTAGTTTATTCTGTATGAATTATTATTCAAGATAATATTGCTCTAGCTTTGTTTGCAAGATGGAGAGATATTAAGAAAAACTATTTAAAAATAAGCATGGTAGATTGCATATTATCTCTATACAATAAGATCGTCTTCTAAATATTTGATTATGTTGAACCATTTACTTATGTATTCTCATCGTAGTAACTTTTCATTGGCCAAGTTCAGAAAATTTTACCAATCTGAAAAATATTGACACTAAATTATGAGATATGTCAATTAAGAAAAAATATATCATAGCTTCTTATCTTACATGTCAATCTACTTTGAGTATAAACTAATTCAAACTAATATACTAAAACATATGAGAACCTGATAAAAATATGACAAAAAAAACGTATTTAATCATTTAAAAAAATTAAATATTAATAATAAAATATATATCTTTTAAATATAAATATATATCTTTTAAAAAAATCAAATATTTTTTTTATTTTTTGAATCTAACATAAAATAATAAAAAAAATATCATTGAATAAAAATAATTAAAAATTAAAAAATATTAATGCATTAAAATATATATCAAACATATTTAATATTTATTGTATAGATCATAAAATTATACAAACTTCTTGTATCGGCAAACTGAAATAAAATGAAGTTACTAAAATAAAAAACATGCATCTAACCAAAATGGTTTGGATGCTCATACTTGCAAAAAATATTTTCAAAAATTTTTGAAAAAATGTGATTTTAACTACAATTTTTTTCATCAATCGAATGTCCACTTCGACCTTTTCTTTACATATATTCTTTTAGATTCAATATCTTGGAGAGAGACAATTTAAAATTACTCTTAGAATTTTTGGAAGGACATATTTTATTCTTGATCACTCTCTAAGATGAGATTAATTAATATTTAAGGTCTTGAGATGTAATTTCTTTTGATACTCTAAAACTCAAAAGAGATATTAATATTTTTTTACCAGAGATTAATATGATTTTAGTGAGTATATATATTAACTTTTGGATCATAACTCATTTTTTAATAAGTCTAGGAATAGTATGAATCCAAATGTTGCACTTAGACTCATTAATATTCCTCACTTACGTGTTGCTCTGATTGAACAACAAATTAATAGAGATAGTCACTCATAGACAATATTTAAACATGTTAGTACTCAGTAAGATAAAATATCAATGAGTCATTGTACCTATCAACAAATTAAGATAGTGTAATCTCATCCAGAGCCAGATAAGGCGGTAGCCCACGAGTCTTTACGAGTACAAACTCATATTTAGTTGAAAACGAAGAGACTTGACCATCTAGAACTTTAATATATATCAGAAGAAAGAAAGAGAAAAAGAAAGAAAAAAAAAATATGTCTAGCCCTCTCAATCTCAATAATTTAGACCTCCTTATCATGCTTTGAAAAAGATAAACAAGCTATGATCAATAACTGATTTCACATATTTTATCATACTACCATATTATTACTTTTATTTTTTTTTTATTTCTCTTAAAAATATTAGGATATTAAAATTTCTTTTTAAGACATTATCTCTAGAGGGGACACATAAAACAGGTAGCCTAAGTACAATATGAGCGCAACACAAAAATATCATGTCATGCCGAACATGCCACAGCCCAAAACCGTGACTGGATCATGGTCGTACTGGCTAATAGCATAGCTCATGGCCCTTGCCACATTTAAAATTTGTAACCATTTTACAATGGCTACTTACGATCATTACATATTATAAAAAAAAAAAGAATTAATAATCTAAGATGTTAAATTTTAACCAATGAACATTTAGGAGTAATCTAAAGACTATTAGATTTCTACACAAAAAAAAACATTAAAAAAGTGTGTGTGTGTGTGTGTGTGTGTGTGTGTGTGTGTGTGTGTGTGTGTGTGTGTGTGTGTTAAAGAAAAAAATCAATAAATAACATATTAACATACTTTATTATTTACAATTTATTTTTAATTCTCTTCTCTCAATATCATATTTTTAAATGGTGAAGCAATTTTTGTTGACATTGTAATAAAGTGATTATATTTAAGAAATTATTACATATTACCCAAATAAAGACACATTGGATATGTATTTTTTGAAGTTTTTTTATTAATTTGTTTATAAAATTTTAATACAATTAAATAAAATTATTATTTGTCAAAATAATTCTCTCCTATTTTTAAAAATTGTTAAAGACTTGAACTCGACTAAAATTAAAAATAAATATTATGAAAATAAAAAATGTTTACACATATATAATAATAACTCGACTAAAAGGTTCGAGTCTAAGTTGTCTACGATGATCTCGAGCTTTGTGCTTAAAAAATCATCAATACATCAAAAAATATAGTATTTTAAATTATAGTAAGCATGGGCCTTCTAATTAAATTGTTGAAAGATCATAGATTATATATTATGGACAAATATTTTCAACCCACTCATAGCATAATCTTTAGATCAACTAATAGAAATTACATATTAAAAATTATAAAATAAAAAAATAATTTAAAATTAACCAACTTATGACACAATGAGTAACCACTAGTCACAAAAGCAATTCATGCATATGAGTGACCACTTACTTTATTGATTATAAGTAAAAATTAAATAAAAAATATTATGACTTTGTGAAAACCTATATTCTCATGATAATCCAATTATTTTTGAGTATCTATCAAGAATATTTATGAAATATGAGATTCATAATTAAATTTTTAACATGAAATTTAATAATATTTTAAATAATAATATAGAGATTAATATGTTTGTCATAACCATTAAAAATAAACATATAAACAAAATTTATCACATTAATTATATGTATCACATAATAAACTTAATAATATAAATGATAATAAAAATTTTTCCTATATTAGAACATATACGTAATATACTTTAAAACACATTGCAGACTATAAGTGTTTGATACACTACGTAAATCATCAGAACTAAAAAAAAAGTTCAAGTGAGTACAAACACTATTAAAATTATACAAACCTAAAATTAGATTAATATATTAATCATCAATATATGATATCTGACTATGTTAATAATAAAGATTAAAAATAATAATGACCAATCAAACTAATAGATAAGAATTTCATAAAGAATTTTCATGATAAAATAAACATTGTATTCATCTGTTTATATTTTCATCAGATATATTGCACTTAGATATATATATACAATATTTATAGTCTATTTGGCATATATAAAAAATATTCAAATTTTAGTATCAAATCTTTTGAGATGTAAATAAAGTATTTAAAATATTTGTCTTCCATTCTATCTCCTTATAATTTAGTTGCCTATATGAATTCTTGGGTTAAGATAAAAAGATATAGAAAATATAATAAAATACTATGTTGCACGGACACGGATACGGACACGGGGATACGACACGGCAAGATACGGGGACACGGCAAATTCTAAAAAACTAGGATAAGGATACGGCTAAGATACGTCATGATAAAAAAAATAAAATTAAAAATAAAAATTATTAATTATAAATATTAGGTATTTTAAAAATAATTAAAAATACTGTATTTTAAAATAATTTAAAATTCTGTATTTTAAAATAATGTAAAAAAAAATTAAACCCTCTAAAATAAATAGAGTTTCTAATAATATTTTATTTTTCAATATAATTATTAATTATTATTTAAAAGAAAAACACTGGAAACACATCCATAAATAAATCATAATATCTAAAAAAACATTATTTTTATAAAAAATAACCAATAAAATCTAAATTTTTTAAAACAATCCAAACTTTTAATATAAAAATAAAAATTAATGAGCAACTAATTAATTTATTTTTTATTCTCTTAAATTAATCAAGAAAGAGAATTATGTTTAAGTTTTATGGTGGTGAAAAAAAAAGAAGGAAAAGATAGATTACCAAACTAGATTGTAGTATAAATAAGAAAACAAAAAAAAAAAAAAAAAAAAAAATGGACAAAACAATCACTTTAAAAAAAATTTGATACAAATTTTCTGCATTCAACGATACGTAAGCCTCTACCTACTTATTATTTTTAATAATTTTTCATTTAAAATTTTCAATTAATAGATCACTAAATAGTTTATCAAACATATTAAAAAAATAAAATCATAAAAAATTTTTATTTTATATGATTTATCATACATGCCCTAAGACTGGGAGAATTAAATAATATCTTCAAGATAAAATAAAAATTAAACTTGGATGATAATACAGATACAAAAAATGAAGATATCATTATTGAGACTGAATTTTGATGATCCAAACTATACAAAATAATTTATTTTTTTGAAATTTTTATTTTTTATTTTATTTATATTTTGAGATTAATGTATTATAATTTATAATGTATTTTTTTATATTAGTGTAGTTTATTTTAATTTTTATAGATTTTTTTTATTCATAGTATATATCATTAATATAATATAATAAAAATTTTTTACAAAATTAAAATTAATAAAAAAATTTAAAAGCTTGACTTAGCCTTGGGCCTTGTGTTGTCTCTGGCACGTCACAGTGACACGACAAGACCACCATAATTCAGGTTTTATCAACATGGCACGGGTCTGTTAACACATCTAATTATCTCATCGAGGATTACATCAAATCATGATAGATGAGATGTATCTCACCCACTCTAATGAGACCTAAAAAATAATATCAAATCCATCAGAAATAGTTGTTATTAGTTGAAGATGAACTACCGTAACATTTCTCTCTAATGAAAATGATGATTTTAGTATATATTTGTATTTCTCTTACAATATCTCTATGTTACAATATATACTACCTATATGTGAACAATATATTTATTCATGATGACTTTAAGAAGGTGATGTATATGAAGCAATCAGAAGGATTTCGAGTAATATCATCAAATATAATTTATAGATTACATGAGGCATGATATAGCCTAAAACAATCTCTGAGATCATACTTTGCAAGGTTTTAATAGGCAATCATCTCTTTTAAATTATGCAAGTATGTTACTACTTTTTTTGTTCTTCGGGAAAATTATAATAGTATGATGATTTTGTTGATCATCTGTGTAAATAATATTATGATTATGAGAAATAAAAAATTAAAATACACAACTCAAGAAATCTTTAAAAACACAATATATGATGAAAAATCTTATGAATACTAAAATATTTTCTTAGCAGAAAGATGATTTATTTTACGAAAGATATAATCTTGGTGTGGAGTAGATATACACTTGATACTCTTGTAATGATAAATCTTTTAGGTTGTACCCAAGTAGTTAATCTCATTAATCCATATATAGACTTTATTTCTAATACTACATCTCTAATTGATTCTACTACTTACATAAAAATAATCATTAAAAAGATCAATTATCTAATTATGACCAAATCAAATTTAGAATAAATAATTAATATAATTAATTACTTTCTAAATTTTCGATAAATTTACCTTGAAACAACTCTATAAATGCTAAGGAATGTGAAAAAATCTCTAAGAGTTATAATCTCTTTCAGGAAGCATGAACACTGGCAGTTAGTTGGGTGTTCAGATTCAAATTAGATATCACCATATTAAATTTAAAGATATATAAGAGTTTTGATTGTTCTTGTAAACAACTTGACTCCTGAAAAAATAAAAAAAAAATTGATAGTTATTTCAATTTCAATATAAATGCATAGTCTAAAACTATTAAGAAGATTACTTATAATATATTTTGAATGAGACATATGCTTGAAGAGATTGGATATTCCCTCTCTTCTCTCATCATAATTTACTATGACTGTCAGGTACCGAGACACAAAATTTATAAACTAGTACTTTATGAGCTAATAAAGTATATAGATTTTGAATATGTTTTGCTAATAAAAGAATTTTAGAAAAAAAAAATTACTACAACATATATTCAAATAGCAAAATAGTCAACGATTATCTTTGTTAAATCTTGAAGAGGCTTTAGGATACTCTTCTTTTCTCTAAACTGGGTATTATAAATTTATATGTACTAGTACTAGCTTGATGGAGAATATTATAGTTTTTGATCGTTTTTTATCTTTTTAGATTTTTTAATATAAATACTCAATTTGTGAGTTGTCTCAATCATATTTACTTATTACATAATAATGTAAATTATACATTATTTATTATGAGAGTGTTATTGTTTTGCTATATTTTGTGCATAGTTTCTAACAATATTGTTAAAAGAAACACACCAAGTGAACTCCAAAAGCTTTAGCAACACCAGCCACAGAAACATCAGAGTGCAATGGGCCAACTCCACCATATATGAAAACCTTCAAAGATCAAGAAAAAAAAACAAAAAAAGCAATAAGATATTGAAGATAAAGGATTAAAAATATGTTAGTGTTCCACTGAAACAAAAACTTTCCATATATGAACACCATATATACTATATCATCAAGAAAATAAATAAGGGACTCTGAATAGAACAAAAGGATTTACCACATCATTGGAAGATTTCTGTAGTTCAACCTCTTGAGCAACAGAATCTATCTACAGAATGAAGAGAAAAGTTAGTTATTACAGCCATGACAATGAATTTAAAAGCCAGAGCTACAAATTGTGCAAACATTTCCCTAATCTGATAAACTATATTACAATCCATTCAATTTACTAAAACAATCATATCTTTTCTTAAAATAATCAAGAAGATTGTATAATCGCCCAAAATATGTTTTAATTTATCTCCAACAAGTTCTCTATTATGCTTCATCATTGTTGTTACAGATTAATGAGAGCATAAAAATGGATGCAGTGGTAAAGGTGTCCAATAACACTGCAAAGACGGCCCACTTTCTGCAGAAGCACAGGCCGGCCGGAACATATCCATGGGCCTTGTCATGCATGATGGGACATCCTATGCTCCGCTCGAGATAGCCCATAGGTCATAAATGAGCTAAAAGTGTCAAATGAGTAATGCAGGCACGACACGGCACAACCTTTTTTTGCTAAACACAATCGTGCCACCGAGCCGTGCCAAACACGGCACAATATGATTCTCATGCCGTGCCGGACCATCCCTGCAAAACTCGTTGCGTGAAAACACAACTGGTGGCCATCCACCAATTGCAATCAACCATATAAGCAAGTTCCAACTAATATGACCAGATTTTTTAAAAATAAGTCACCCGACGGGTTTTAACCCATGACCCTTAGCCGGTCTCGGGTCCCCAGGCAAGTAAATTGTGCCACCGGGCCAAACACACTGGTCATGCCTAGCCCAATACGAGGAACAACTCATGTCGGCCCAGCACAGCACAACCCGTGTCATGGGGTAGCAGGCCCAGGACTAGGCACAATTCCAGACCATGCAATGCCAAACCAAGCACAGCTGAACCAAGTCACACTGTGGGCCATGCCTAGGCCACCCAGCCTAATTTACACCTCTAACATGAGTCAAACATCTGCCATAGCACGAGATGTGACTGGGTCCCACGGACCATGCCCGGCCCAAATAGGAATAGTCATGACCAATGTTCAACTGGCACATGCCTAGGAATAAGTAGTGACAATGTCCTAGATTGTGTCAGACCTGTGACCCACCCCAACTGCTACTAGACACCATGGTGTCTTGCCTTGGAAAAGGGTTGGCCCTGGCTTGGAAGACATAACAAATTTTGGGACATTCGACCTGACTTGGAACGACCCAGCATTGTTCACATTATCAAAAAGTGAATATACCATCCGACCTAATAATAATTTTATTAATAATTTTAATTGTAATTTAAGAATGATAAATATAGATATGTATAGTGATGATGATATGCACAAGCATAAAATTGATAAGAGCAAAATAATATTTATGACTAATAAATATGGGCATTCTTCTAGAATACATCAAAAATATATCATCACCTACTACTACTTAAGCTAGTACACGAAAATTTAGTTCATTAAACTTACATAAAATGATAAGAATTTAAGTTTGACTTGTATACTTATTTAGATGTGGTATGTTCTTGATTGTATTTAATAGTAAGTATATCTCACTTAATAATCATTAATGACTATTAAGTAGAAATATATGTATACTTTTTTATTAGTAAGACAGTAGCGGATATTTCACATCCTACAAATACTATAGCTCACACTATTAGTTAGCTTACTTCTGATTCTTGAATAATTAACTCAAGAGGAAATGATCACATCATATGTTATTATTCCTATTTATTATTTAATTTTCTTTTAATGTTATAATAATTAATAGTAAAATATCTAAATTTTTTAATTATGATAACAATCAATGTAGTAGTTTATTTATATTTTGTGTTTTGCTCATTCTTTAGTATCCGAATAATTTATTACGTACAAGTTATCTTGTTAGAAACTCGATTCCAATATTATTTTTTTTTATTAATTTATTTTTTGTAGAATCATATGATTTCCAGAATAATTTTCTTCTTGACTAAACAATGTGGTTTATATCTTCTCTTTTGTGATTACGTACTCAATTCCAATATTATTTTTTTTTATTAAGTTTTTTTGCAGGATCATATGATTTTCAGGACAATTTTATTCGTGACTATGCAATATAGTTTATATCTTTCTTTTTTATGATTACGTATCATACTAAGTATTTAAGTATCCTTTATCGTTTGTTTGTTTATTCTCAATTTGGTCATCCATCTTCATTCATCCTAAGAATTTTAGATCACAATATTTGAGATGTTTCTATATTATACATGAGTCTTGTCAAATATAAATAAAAAATCATACTATCTTACATTGTCCAACATAAATATATCTGTAAGAACTCATTCGATCTAAATCAACCAGATATTTGATGACTTTGTAGAGTTGAGTCAAGATTATTTTAGATATTTTTTTATTTTCATTAATGTTAGTCCCCTTTTTACTTGTCTTTTTCATTTCTGAAATAAATCTTAATTCTTTTTACTTTTTATTGATGCATAAAAATATAAAATAATAATTTTGAAAAAAAAAAGTTAAAACCTCATTAAAACTTTCATGGATTTATCAGAAAATTAATCTTAATATCAACATTTGTTATAATTATAGCCTATATATTTTCTCCCAAAAAAAAAAATCTACCTTGTTGAGTTTCATTCACTTGTTAAACATTAGATTTTATATAATATATTTTACTACATAATTATCATAGTAGAATGTTATAAAAAAAGTGACAATTAAATTTATTTAAATAAATATATAATCCAAAATAAGATAATATCTAAGAAAAATATAATAACTCATAATAGATCTCCTTTTTACATAAGTTGACACATAACTAAAACCTAAAAATTTAATTAAATGAAGATGATCATTATCACTAAATATAATGTCAATTCTTAAAGATTTCATCATATACAAGAATATGTAAAGAGTTACATCAAGATGACTCTATCTTAAAAAATCTAAGAAATGACTAAATAATAAATATAATAATTATTTTGTTCTTATATGACATGATAATAGTCTTTCCTATTTATTTTAATGTGTATAATCGAATCAATGGCATGATAACATCATATAAAAGACAAGTATTGGCACAATAAATATATCTACTATAGCACAATCAAAAGGTCAAGTTTGAAAGGGTAACCACAATATACCTCATTTGTGAAACCATAATATTTCTATTATCATAAGTTATCTTTATCTCAAAAAAATTTGAGCATCACAAATCTTTCATATGAAATTGTGATTAAAGATATATTTTGAGTTGATTGATTCTCAATTTATCATTTCCAACATTAACATCAGCCACAAACAATCATCAAGACAAAATTATCATCTAAACTCTTCCAATAACATAAAAAATATTTTATAACATAATTATATAAAACAAAAAAATTAATTAGAGCTAACAATCTTACAAGCTAAGCTCCTAAGAATTAAATTAGACCATACAAAGCCTTCATCAACATGCAAGCTAATTATGAATGCTCTGACCATGCTCAAAAACTGTGCATATTTCATATATATTTCCTCATTAGAATCACCATTAAAAAAATTATTCTTCATATCTACCTGATATGAGTATCCGCATTGAGGTTGTGATCCACTTGTGAAAAGATGTTTGTGCTATAAGTATCCATATTAAAACCATTTTGGTTATTAGAGAAAGAAAATTCTAAAAATTCACTCCTAACATTTAATAAACTATCTCGCAACAAGTATCATCTCGAGGCAATCTATCTTAATATTTAGATCTGCATAGTAACCACTCTCACATATAACCAATAATAAATATTCTTGAATGTCGAGTTATTAATTCTCAAGTTTCATTATGGTTAAGATTATTTCTCTTTCATTGTGGTAAGACACTATTTTTAATGAGATAATATCTCAAAAAGAGATTTATATACTTTAGTATCATCATGAGATAAAGTAAAAGAAACAAAAAAAAACAAAAAAAAATATGAATATAATAATAACTTGTGAATAGAATTTATATGATTCTATCGGATGACAATCTGAAGGTTAAGATTGGATTGTATATACACTTTAGAGACTTATCTTCATCCTGAGCAAATTATATATACTCTCTCCTCCTAGAATAAATTCTAAATCATGTGTGATTGAGTTTCCTTGTACCCAATTTACCTAAAGCAAAGATTTTTTATATGCATTGATACATATAATGACTCAAAAGGAGAGTCATCTCAATGTGAACTAACAAGTCTAAAAATAACCCAGTGATCATCTCTCCTTGTTAGAGGCCCACCTGAAACACCAGAGAAATAAGAATGAGTAAGAGATTCATTTATTTCTAAAATGTTACCCTACCTAGACTTATTAAAGAATGAGTCTTACTCAAAAAAAAAATAGTATATGTACTCTCTAAAACTATATCGAACTCAATCGATTAAACATATACACCCTTTTGGGTATCAAGATAACCAAGAAAAACATAATTGATAGCCTTGAGTAAAATCTTGCCATATCTTGGATATAAATCCTAAACAAAATAAATATTTTCAAAATTTTATAGAAATAAATTAAACAATCTTCATAGATGACATAAGATCTAAAAAAACAACATAATAAATGACAAAGTAAGAAATTCAGTTAATCATATAATTTGTAATTAAAATTGTATATCTCAAAAAATACTTTAAAATACTTTTACACTAAATAAATGATAGTCATTTCAATCACAAATATATTTTTCCTTCTCCAATATCATGTAATACAGGTGTGCAAATATAGAAAGTCTATGATAATATTTATTGAGCAATACAATTTTATATTATGTATTGAAGCACAAATGTGTTATGCCCCAATTTGTTTTTTGCCTATTATTACATTACTTTTACGAGTTTATCTTGAGGACAAATTGTGACCTTTGATTTATATGATATCAGAGTTGATACTATAGAAAAAATAAATCCTTGAGTGACTATAGATTTTATATCATTGAGTGTGCAAGGATAATAAATTATAAGATTGAGGTATCAACTAAGTCGGGTGGCCTAAACACGATTTAGAATCATGTCTAGACCATGGTCATATCGGCTCACGACAAAGATCAGGCCGTGTTGGGCTAATGTTTTTGCCTTGTGTGCCATGGGAGATGAGCACAGCCTAACACGACCATCTCATAAAATTTAATTTATGCCCGGGTGGCCAAACAATGTTAGCCTAAACCTGGCCTAGGCTAGCTAGTATTGAACCCAGGCTAACCTGTACTTGACCCAAGCTACTTTGTAATGAACCTAGGTTAACCTAGACTAGCTTGTAGTTAACCCAGGCTAGACTGAACATGACACAAGCTAGACCTAGCATGACCATACATGACTCGAGCAAACAGAAGGTCAATGAGCCATGCCGAGCAACCTATTTTTAGGGTCGTGTTAGGCATGACAAAGTGACTAAGTTGGGCCTAAAAAATGGGTCTTACCGGCATGATAAGGCATGTTAGAAACCTTTATCCTAGATATATAAGACAAACATGCAATATACCAACATAATGCACCTGACCGTTCTTGCACCAATACATGCATACAAGGTTTATAGAAGGAGGTACAACTTATTGAGCATCATCATTCATTGTCATCGCACACATATCATGTACAACGAGCACCAACATTCGTTACATCAAAGCTTTTAAAGTTGAGGTGGCACACATTTTCCGATGAAGGTGGCAGCATAATCCACTGGTTGGTGATGGTAGACTTTGTCAAACCATATCTTTTGGGTTTGACTTACTAGCAGCAAAAGTTTGGGGGCACCGAAACCCTGATTTTGATTAGTTGAGTTATTCGAAAATACAAATATTTGAGTTCCCTAATTTGAACATAACACAAATTATGATTTCTTGGTTCACCCCTTGGGGATGCTTGTTTGGATAACGTGATTATGAATGAAATATAAAGTTTGGTTATTACAATTTGGAAGCATAAAAATCAGAATTTTTCAGAGAAGACTATATTAGTTTTGACTTGATTCTATAGACAGGGAATGTTAGAACATCTATTAAAATCCACCCAATGATGGGTCAAGAGAGAAGCAACTACATACATATTACCAATTATTTGTAGAGATGTGGTAGATCATCAAATTAGAATTGACTTTATTTTTTTCTCTTGCATGACATACAAGAATTTATGAGTTCACAATATCTTTATACTCATCACATACAACACTTATGAACAATACAATCATTTAGCTTCTTCGATTGAGACTAGAAAGCATCAGTGAGGTTGAATATGCAATTTTTAAGGATATTTCCAACAAAAGTTCAAACTATGTAGAATGCTAGATAGTTAGAAAGACTTCTAGTCATTATATTCTTATATTCGTTGTTAGATGATTTTTTAGTATTCCGCGTCCAGTTTTTCGGTGACAAAAAATTGTTATTAGACCAAAGATACGCCACCAAGCAATTCTGTTTAAATAAAACAGATTAAGAGATATTGGAAAAATATCTAATGATAAACTTGAAAGTAGTTGAGAGAGTATTGGTCAACGAAAAGAAATAAACAAAAGAGCCTCAGAAAAATGTATACATTACAAAAGTTTTATTCACACCAAAATAATTATTAGATATTATTTCTTAAGAGAAAACCAACAGTACTACAAATAGTTAATTAAAACATGTAGACTATGATATCTATACAACAGTCCTCAAAAAGTCATCCAGCCATAACCCCAACTAAAAGAAGATGTTTGAGATTCCTCTCTAATCAAACAACAGATCTTTTCACAGTTATTATAGTTCTTAAGTCTTTTTTCACTTCACACTCGTAAATTATTGACTTGGGAGCTAACACTCATATTATAAATTATTACACTTTTATTATCACATTTTCTTGCTCATGAATATTATTGTAGTCAATGATAATCCTTCAAGCAACATTGAAGAAAGTATTCAATTTTTTCCTTTGTTTCTACATGTTTTGCTCATTTATGATTATCATCATGTTAATCTTTTTTTTTTGTGATTTATTTATCCAACAACTCAATACTTATTTTATTTTTATTTTTATTAATATTTATCTATAAAATCAAAAGACTAAAAGTAAACCTTTCTATGCTAGGTATTTGAATGTATTGGCCTTTTTCCTTTTAAATTCTCAGCTTTGTCACTTGTTACTAGCCAAATTAAAAATTTTTTACTAGAGTTTGAAAGAAATTTCACCCTGAGATATATTAATTATAAAAAACATATCATAGTTTTCTATCTTGTACATCGTACTAATTTTAGTAAAGACGCGTTCGATCTTATACACATTTTATCTATATTTCAAACATTTCATAATGTTAAAAAAAACTTAATTTAATAAAAATATTAAAAAAAATAAGAAATTATAATATATTTAAATATAAATCAAAATATTTTAGTATTTTCTATATAGATAATGAGATCATTTACCAAATTTCATGTGTTAGTACACTCACATGCATAGAATTGCAAATATATATATATATATGATTAACATAACTAGGGCTCCTCATTAACATGAGTATCCCAAAATACTTTTTAAATGATATAATTTCAATCATAAATTATCTCATCAATCAAATATTTTATTTTATCTTTTTCAAGCATGTGTACTTTTGGATTATACATACTAATGAATTTTTATTTTGTCTATGATTTTTAAAAATATTTTTTATCAATGATCTCTCCTCAAGGATGGATAAAATGGCATATAAGGTCTTGAGATCATGGTTGCGAAAGGCACGTCTAGGCACAAGCTCAAGCAAAGCTTAGGCATGGCACTTCACCTTGATCGGGGCAAGGCTCATTCACACGGGTACACAGTTAGCAGAATAGGCGTATGCCTTCCCTGAGGCATGAAACTCTCCATAAGCACGCATCCGTGGAGATTGACATCATCATCAAGGGAGCAAAAAACAATTTCAAGCTCCAGACTCATGCCTTTTCTTTCAACAATAGATAAAGATGAAAAAATTGATTATTTGAGAAATGAGGACGATGAATATTATAATGATGATCATCATTATGCGGATGTGGAGGATGAATAAAGATTGGTCGTTCACTGTTATAGAGAAATTAGATATATTAATGTGTTTTATTTGAATGATTTATGAATTTAGACAAAAAATATGTATTTACATGTTGACATATTATGTTCTATTGATAATTTATATGATTGTTAGAAACTTTAAAGATGTTATTTTTTAGATTTATTAACATATTTTATGAATTTTTATACTTATAGATATTATTTATGTGTTTTTATTGATTACATTGATATTTTTGATTAAATTTGATAATAGATAATTAATATATTTAATTATATTTTTAAAAATGTATATGTAAAATAGGGTGCACCTTACATAAAAAAGCTTGTGTCTTAAGGCTCTAGGAGGCCTTTGAGCCATCGTGTACCTTACACCATTCACAACTATGCTTGAGATATATTTTTCTTGAATATTCAAATATCCAAAAAAGATAATATTTTTGAATAGTCTAATAATGTGTTAGTGAGAGATGATAAAATATTTGTTGAGCAGTGCATATTTTGTAGTAAGCCTATGAAGAGTGAGTCAAGAAATTATAGATGAACTAATGGTATAAAAGTTATATATGATCTCTCTAGCTAATAGAGAGAGTTACCATCAACAAGATATAAATTTGTTAATTCACAATATAATATTAATCATATAAAATCATCATATATATCAATAATTATATATTAGTTTGATTAAAGCATCTCCAACCACACTCAACAAAATAACTAATTAAAATAAATTTAAATATTCAATTCAATATTTTAGCTAGCAACACTTCAAAATTTACTCCAATCAAGCTCAGCAAAATACCTAATGATATGGTGTGAAGTTGGGTTTTTGTTGCTGTCTGTGTTGCCGGAACCTTTGAATATCGAATACGGCCAAAATCTTTTTGGAAAAAAAATAATTTACTAAGCAATAAACACTCGGTACATTTTTTGAGCGAGAAGCCGAGGGAGTAAAAACACGAGCGGGATAACGAGCACGTTGAAGCCCTAATTTTCCAACCACACAACAAAATATCGAAAATACAATTTTTAGCGATCCCGTTGGTGATACTCTTATAAAAAGAGTAAGTTTTCCAAATAAAAAAAATCACCCTCAGATCTAGATTACACACTAGTCTCCGAGTCCATATCAATACAAACTAATATTTAGCTATCAATTATGAAACTTGATTACTCAAAACTTATAGTTTAATATTAAGAGAAAAAACATATCATGCTCGAACTAGAGACGAATTTATTAAGGAATCATATGATCCTAGAGTTAACCCTCTTTATCTTAACTTTATGATTGCACTCTGAAAGGAACACATGAGTTATATTCAACACCTGATTTTATCACTCATATTATCCTATCCAGAATGATATTAGACCATAATAAAAGAAATAAATATTGTTCACTCAAGTGAGACATGAAAACTAATTTTACTACCTACAAGAAAATATGTTGTTGATTATCAATGAGTTTCCACTATAAAGATAGATTCAAATGAGAATGTATATTACCTTAAGGCAAGACTTTTAGTAAGTGGATTTACTTAAATATTTGATATGAATTATCAGGATACTCTCTTTATGGCCAAGATAATCTCCGTACAAATATTTATTTCACTGACAACATCTCATAAATTAATACACTGGTTAGATATTAAGAGCATATTTTTTTTCCAAAAATATTGAGAAATAGGTATATATGGAGCAATCACATAGATTTCAAATAACACAATCAAATACAATTTGTAGATAGAAGTGTCCAATGGGCCAGGAAGGCTGGGCTCAGCCCGAGCCCATCCCGAGGCACGATTCATGTATTATTAATTTACAAATTGATTACCAAACTTTAGAAATATCTTCCTTCATAGTTTTGGAGGAATGACTTTAGAAGAATTATGTATTTTCTTGATATAAACATGATATACTTCAAAAAGAGTTTTACGTATTCATGAAAGATATATGTGTTTGATACTGTTACAAAGATTAGACTTTTAGGTTATGCTCCAATAGATTTTCTTATTCATACAGGTATAAATTATACTTTTGATATACCTTCTTCAAATATCCCAATAACTTACAGAAGAATAATTAAATATATTAACTATCTAGTTATTAACAAACCAGACATTCATATACAATCAATAAAATACGATGTTTCCTAGATTATTCTCGACAGATTCACTCAAACAAATCTCTTCACATACTGAGATAAATGAAGAAATTATAAAAACTTTAGATCTCTTTTAGCAATCATAGAAACTTGTAGGTATACAAATATTAAGATTCAAATTAGACATCAGCTAGCATCAAAATAAGGTCCATGACAGGATTTTATGTTTTTATTTGAGACAATCGTGCCTCCAACAAAGGTCTAAGACATGTAATTATTTCAAAATTCAGTAGAGAAAAAAAATTTAAGAAAAAATGAGTAGCTCATAAAATAATTTAGATTTAGTATTTACTCAAAAAGATATAGTATTCATTTTTTTTTCTATTACTCTTGATAATGACAATCAAATGGTGAGACACAAAATCTTCAATTAAATATTTCATTAGCATGCAAAAATTATAAACACATATTAGTTTTTGCTTTGAGAAGAGAATATCACTACAACATATATTCAAATAACAAAGCTGTTAAAGAACATTTTCATAAAGACCTTAAAGAAGAATTGACTTTCCTTTTCTCCTCCAAGTTTAGTTTTCTTAATTTTTACATATCTTGAGAGAGAATTATAAATCACAACTTTTTAATTTTTTTTTTTTGGATAGTTTATTTTATTGTACTATTGATTGGAGCACCCAACCTGTAAGTTACCCCCTCAAATCAGTTTTGCCCATTATTTGAGTTCTCCGCGTGCGTTGTTATTACTTCACTTCACCCCCATGAATTTTTATTTGTGATTACAATTCATTGTGTGGCATTGAATGTTATACTACATGATAAATAATCTAAAGCATTTTCATTCCAAATAATTTTTAAAATTTTTATTAAATTAGTTTTAAATTCTTTTTATTAAATATTTGAAAATAAAAAAATAATCTAACATTTTATTTTCGAAAAGTAAACATTTTCAGATATCAGAGAAACTTAAGAACAATTTCATAAAGGCATCGCCTTAACTTTTTCTCCTCCAAGTTTGGTTTTCTTAACTTTTAAATACCAGCTTGAGAGGAAATTATATTTTACAACTTTATAATTTATTTTTTTGGATTCTTTACTTTATCAAACTATCGATCAGAGCACAACCCGTAAGCTATACCCAAATCAGTTTTACCCATTATTTATGTATTTATGAGTTTTCCATGTACATTGTTATTACTTCACTTCATTTTTATAAGATTGTTTTGGTGATTACAATCTATTGTGACCTTGGATTTTATACTCTATGAAATATAATTTAAAGCATTGTCATTCCAAATAATATTTTATATTTTTATTAAATTAGATTTAAATTCTTTTATTAAACAATTAAAAATAAAAAACAAAATTAAATTTTATTTTCAAAAAAGAAACAATCAAGTTAACTAAGTAAATTTATCAATAAAGGTATCATAAAACATTAAAGTCATCTAAACTATCGAGTATACTAGTTTATCAAATATGTGAGCCGATCAAATCAAATATGTTTTTTCTGACATAGGTATGAAGCAGGATATAAAGCTCTGATATTTTTCCAATCACAAAGATCTCATGATCTAATATTATATATATCTAATACTATGATCCAATATTCATAGTTTAGCCAATTATTGATAACCAAGTCAATAATGAACAAGTAGTAAACCAATAATATTTAAATATCTAATTGAACATTTAATCATAAAAAAAAACATACAAATCATCATTTTAGTCGCGAAAAAAGTTCAGAAAATTTTCCAATCCTATATAATAATATTAATAGAAAAAATAAATTATATAAGAATCATATTGTTTAACAAGATAACTCACAAACAAAAAATTATTCAAGTATTCAATAAAAAATAGAATGAGAAAAAAATAAAGTAACTAATTGAATATTGTCAATCATTGGAATTACATAACTTGTCATTAGCTAATTTAAACCTCAAAGGATAAGATAAAAAAATATAGTGAACAAAAAACAAGTGCAAATAATTTGACAATTATCTTCTAAGTCAATAACCAAAAATTTGAAAACATAAACTAATCATAAGATTTGTAATATCTAAAGTATAAAAAATATTTATTATTATCTTACAAGTAAAAAAGTTCATATATTCTTTTCTAATAAGAATCATTGTGAGAAAATTCTATGAGAATGCCTGATTTGATCCTAAAATTTAACTTTGTCATTGAATATTTTGTAGTGCACTCATTATCTTTTTTGAAAATAACTATAAACACCTTTAAATTATTCTCTTTCTACAATGTGTAATATATAAAGAATATCTTGTGTCTACATGTATCTGATCTAGAAACATACTATATGATTCGAAGAATTTTTAATATCTTAATAAGTACATGTAGCAACTCTATACAATCACTATATGCCTACTAGATAATATCATCACTATATATTGGCACTACACTATGCATCATTGCACTCCACTTTGCAAATATCATTCAATATCATTGAGCACATCACCTTTCACACCACAATGTCGCTGTTATAATTTACCACACTGCATATCACACCAAACGACACAATTTCACACCACACAATCACACATTTCTTGCACCACTATTGCAGTTGCACTGCACAGTGCACAATCAAGTATTACACTGCAAGGTAACAGTTAACACAATTACTATTGCATGCACATTCCACACGTCACACACATCACAGGGATACAAATGTACACACAGTTAACATTGACACAATATGCATCGATGTATTCTGCTTCCAGATGATGCCAACATTAGGTTGCCTTCCCTCGACCTTTGTAAACATAGTTTCTGGGACGACTTGTTGCATCTGGTTGAGGTGCCATTTGGCCGTCACAAACTAGCCATTGGGGGGCTAGAAAAATGGCGAAGCACAATAAAACCTAATTTAGCAGAGAAACACTAACCATAAAAACCTTACTATGATACCATATAGAAATCAATAATCACAAAATTCTAGAATCACTCTGATATCACATCATAATTCCCTAACCAATATATAAAAATAAAAACATAAATACATCTCACAAATTGAGCGCCCACATCATAAACTAAAATAACAATAAAATCACAAATTGTAATATTAAATTTCATAAAAATATAAAAATTATAAAAAGTATCTATATCTTAGAATATATATCTGATAATTTCAATATTTATTATATAAATAATAAGATTATTTACAATATATCTTGTGTTTGCATATCCTACAAAAATAAGTTGCAGAAAAGAAAAATAAAACTTTAATTAAAACAATTATTACATTTCTCTGATAGAAATATTCCCAGAAATTGTTTGAGCTGATATGATTTTAATTATAAACTACCTAATTTATTGAATATACTCTTCAATCATTTTCTATTATATGTCATTTCAGATCATATATACTAAAAAAATATTCAAAGTATTTCTCATAATTTTTGAGAGTGCATACTTTATTCTTGATTTCTCTCTGAAACATTATATGATACCTAAGAAAAGTAAATATATTTTTCTTTGTTACTTTAAAACCTATAAAAATTACATGTCATTCATCTGAAACTAATATTTTTTTAGCATGACTCATTCTATAAAGAATATAGGCTATTTAAAAATTTTAAAGCAACAACTAATTTCTTATATTTCCTAGCTTCCTTTGAGTCTTTTTTGGGCTTCCAATTAAAAAAGATTATAACCAATCAAAAACATTTAAACTTGTTGCATCATATTATGATGACTCTCTTCTCGAGTCATCACACCAAAATGAGTTAGCATCACTTGAGCTTGTTCTAGTTCAAACTTCAAATGAATTATGAGCTGGGAGATTTGATCACTCATATCTTCAGGTTTATTCTAATAGATGAGAAAAAACTTGAAGTTGTTGAGTTGTGATAATCACTGTAATAGAAGTATTCCACGATATTTTTAAGTAGATGTAATTTTAATCGTAAACTATCTAATTTATTAAATATACTCTTCAATCATTTTTCATCGTATGTCTTTTCAGAACATATATCCTAAAAAAATAATATTCAAATTACCTAGCAAAATTTTTGAAAGCATATGTTTTGTTTCGAAATTCTTTATCAATGATGATAATATGATACCTAAGGCAACTAAATGTATCTTTTGTTACTTTAATACCTAAAAAATTATATATATTATTGATATGAGAAATAAAGTTTTGAATTTCTTTCTCAAACAAGATGATATGATACCTAGGCAATCAAACATGAAAGTGTTTAGAAGTAGCTAACGATATTTTTTTGAGCATAAATAAGTTAAAATTTTTGAAGCAGCATATAAATTTCTTATATTTCCTAGCTTCCCTTGAGTCCTTTTTTTTTATTCCAATTATAATAGATAACCACCACTCAATAACTTTTAAACTCATTGCATCATATTATGAAAACTCTCCTCTCATGCCATCACATCGAGATAAGGTAGTAACACTTGAGCTTGTTCTATTTCAAACTTCAAATAAGTTGCGAGTTGAAAATTTTGATCACTCGTATCTTCAATATTATTCTAAGATAAAAGAACATATATAGCCTTTTCAAAATATAAGAGTCTTCTGAGAAATAAGAAAATCCCACAATTGACTTTTAAAATATTCTCAGGTAGTAACACTATTTACTTTGTTTTACAAATTTTGTCATATTCATGACGTCTTATTTTTTTTTTCCTTCTTTTACTACTTATCTTACTAGGATGTATAAATTTCCTTTTGAGATATTATCTCATTTAAAATAATATTTGGTTATGGTATAGGAGAGTATATAATTCACTCTAATAAAACCTAGAAATTAAAATCTTAACTTTCAAAAATATCTATTATTGATTGTATGCAAGTATTTGTTGTAAAAATTATTCTTAGTAGTGAGATAAATTGCCCAGAAGCTAGACTGTTGTGGTTGAATTATCTAGAATTTAGAATTAGTCATTAGAGTATTTTTTTTTCCTTTAAAGACTAAGATGATCTCGGTTTAAATATTCATATCACATTTAACTTCTCATAGATGATTTGAGAAGTAAAAAATAATTGTCTTTGTGATGACTTGAGAATGAATACATATAACAACCAACTAATTTTTGAGCATAAACAGAATTTTCAAATCTAAGACTTGATATTTTATTTAGTAATTATGGGTATCTTCAGCCAATTATGTATTACGAGCACCAATTTAAATAGAGAAGAAATCTGCAATTGAATTTCTATCTGATCTAGACTCATTAAAACATTAATTATACTAAAAAATTAAAACTAATACTTATTAGTACTCTATCTATTTCATAAAATCAACACATGTATCTTTTTTAGATAATAAAGTAACTAAAGAAGATACTTTGAATATCAACTTTTCATATCTTAGAGAAATACTTTGAATAAAATATGTACTCAGAAAAACATTGAGAAATAAATTGAATAATCTCTCTCTAATATGCAAAATCTAAAAAAACATGTAATACGAAAGAACAAAAAAAGAACATTTAGTTGATTAAATAGTTTACGATTAAGGATGTACATTTTCAAAAATATCTTATGCTTCTATCATAATGAAGTATATCAATCATATCACATGAAATCTAATAATAAATGATCACATGGTAAGCACGGTAAAAGAAAAGAAAATATATCACAAATATACTCAAAAGAATTCTTATTTTTGTTATTTTAATTTTTTATTTAATTAAATTTCAATCATTTTTTGAAATAACTAAAAATAGAAAAAGATATCCTCACTCTATGGTTTGTACCATTTTTAGCTATAATATCATATTAAATAAAAAATCAAACCAAGAAATAAAAATCAGAAAACACACTCAATAATAATGTGCAAGGATTCCTAGTATTATATACAATAATGAAAATTATTTGTGGACACACATAAATTGAGTGCTCTAATCATAAACATAAAATATAAAAAAAACAGTAATACTATTACAGCAATTTAGAAGTTATTAGAAGGTTATAAATTCTCTGCTTACCAAAAAATCAAATGAAAAATTATTTATCAAATTATTTTTATTGAACTTTATCAATATTTGTGCATCTCTTTCCCAACAATATTTTTCAGCATATTTTCCACATTGTCTCATCAAATGGTAGGTTCCATGAGATGCATTGTCAAATAAAAGTTTTTTTTTTTGCAAAAATACATATACAATGAAATCTCTCTAAATTAATATGATTCGTAGCACAAAAAATTATTAATTAACGGAGATTATTGATTTATAGAACCTTCACCTAAAAAAATCAGAAAATATATCAAAGATATTGCATGATTAATCCATGCAAGCCTCAATAAATTCAACGTCAATTTTCAAAGTTTAAAGTTGTGCTTAAATTAATCAACTTAAATTTTGAAATACCAAAGATCGTGACCA
The DNA here is from genome assembly GCA_029783825.1 of Sapria himalayana. Lineage (NCBI taxonomy): Eukaryota > Viridiplantae > Streptophyta > Magnoliopsida > Malpighiales > Rafflesiaceae > Sapria > Sapria himalayana. Next base: position 69,937 of record JAREIK010002715.1, read on the forward strand.
TGTTTCCATGAAAATTTTCCAAGTGTGGAATATCAAAAGTTCCTCACTTAAATTATAAAGGCTAATGCATACAACAGTTGAGTTAGATTTTGTCCTTTTTTTTTATTTTTTTTTTCTTCCAAAATGAAACATTCATCTTCTCTGAGTAATGATCAAAAGCTTAAAATTTGTCATCATAAAACAGCAAATCCATCCATCAAACAATCAGCTCTTGCAAATTGGGCAATGCAAGAATTCAAGCTTTCAAAAATCCCAACACAAGGAACCATCAGCAACATCCTTGCTAAGCGTCAACAATATGAAAGCATTGACTCAATTAAACTTACATCTAAGCGTCGAAGAGCTGTGAAGCATCCTAAACTTGATAATGATTTAGCAAATTTAGTTTTACAATGTCAAGCACATCGAGTGGAATTATCAGGCAATTTAATCAAAGAAAATGCTCGTCAATTTGCTAGACAACTTGAACTTGGAGAGAGAACACCAGAATTTTCAAATGGATGGCTTACAAAGTTCAATATTCGTCATAGATTCAAAGCTCAAAAATCATATGGAGAAAGTGATTCTGATGATTTAGATGCAATTGGTAAAAATATGCCAAAAATAAAAGAAAAACTTCAAAGTTATTCACTTCATGACAAATGCAACATGGTAAAAATATCGCATGGCCCTGATTGAACAATTGTATTACGTCAAATTGAAGATTCTAAGAAAGATAAAACACGTCTAACTTTTGTCTTTGCTACAAATGCAGATGGGTCTCACAAAATGAAACCTCTCATCATTGGTCATGCACAAAAGCCACGTGCATTTTATAGAAAAAGTGGAGCAATTGGGTTTCTATTATCGCAGCAATGCAAAAACTTGAATGACTGGACTCATTTTCATGGAATGGCTACAAAATATGGATCAACAAATACATGATGCTAATAGAAAAGTCTTACTTTTGTTAGATAATGCTCATTCACATGTGGTGAGGAATTTGTCTCTTACAAATATTCAAGTTTTTCTTTTTCCAGCTAATACAACTTCTAAAATTCAACCAATGGATGCTGGAATAATAGCAGCATTCAAGAGGCAATATAGGTATTTTCAACTCCAAGATGCAATTGATAGAGATGAACAACAAAAGGCAGACATCTATAAGGTTACTCAATTAATAGCCATGAAATGGGCTAAGGCAGCATGGAATGACATTTATAGCAAGACAATAGCCAATTACTTTAAGCACACAGGTCTCTTTAAAAGAGAAACTCAAAAAAAATAAAATGGGTTCGGAAAAATAAGATATAGAAAATGAACTTAAAGATACTATTAATCAACTGCCAATTAGTCGCCCAATATCTATTCACGAGCTTATAAATCCCGAGGAAGAACTACAAGTTGCCAATAAGAAAAATTCAGATGAAGATTTAATATAACTTTCGTCGTCTAAATATCAAGAAGAAGAGGAAGATAGCGAAGTTATGGATGAAAATCCTCCAATGTCAACAAAAGAAAAATTAAATGTTCTTCATTCTTGTATTTCATTTCTTGATCTTTCAAATCCAAATCATGTTATAGCTCATAAGGTACTTAGAAACATACTATTTGAGATACGAACTATTAAAAAAAACAAACTACTTTAGATAAGTATTTTTGTAAGGAATATTAATTTTACGAAGCAATATATTTTATCTATGATGTATAGTATTTTTAGATTTATAAAAAATATTAATTCTATCATTTAATATTTTTACATATGATATTTTTTATTTTGTATTAAATAATAGATAGTAGAATTATTAAATTATACACATTCCACGGAGTCGGTGGACTGATTTTTCATTAAATAATGGAGATTATTAATTTATGGAGTATCAATTTAGGGATGTTCTACTGTAACTCATTTTGGAATGATGTTGGCTTCTATTTTTTTATTCCACATCAAAGAATTCTCAAGCACTCAAAAGTGGTAGTCATGGCAATTTGTTGTTTTTTGGACAATGACTATATCATGCAATTTGTGTTTTCTATACAACTTCCAAATGATGTGGAAGATAAACTTGTATTTACTATAGTGGGAGTTGACATTGAATTATCCAAATGATTCATTTATGAAAATTCAATACAATGTAAGAGAGAAGAAAAATATATATATATTGTGAAAAAATAAAATATATTGATAGAATTTATAAATAATTAAGATTAAAATGAAAAAAAGAATAAAAAAACAAAAAAAAATAAAATGAAGCCATTGAAAGTGAGCATCCAATGGCTTTGCCTCTCCACAACGGCGACTCTTTTTTGAGCCATTGCAAAGTTTGATCTATATTAGACACGAGAGAATTGTCACGTCGAGTAGCTCATACCACAAAGCCAAATTTTGAAAGTTTAGCCTACTCAGATCAAGCCTCTACCATTTTCCTTCGAGCGAAGCTAGCCCATTTGGGATAGCATATTTTCCCAACCCTAAATTTTTTGGGCTTCTTAAGAATACATATGAACATTTTTATTATTATTTTTATTAAAAATTGTGACCAAACATTTATCCTTTTTTTCTGTTTAAGTCAATGACAATAGTATTATTATTAACTCATTGATGATTTCTCATCTCAAGTAATTCTTATATTTTAATTATGAACAAAAAGTATTAAAATACGCAAACACCTATTTTAGGTAATATGATCTCAAAAAAAATTCAAAAGATCAACAAATATTTGATGTATTTTATCTAATACTTACTCAAAAACTAGGTTTACCTCAACTTTATAAAACATTTAAAAAATTAATTATCTAACAATTACTCATTCAAATATTATGTATTGCATCAATATATTTTGTAATTTCAATAAATTTCCGTAAGTAAATATATGTATATTCCTTTCTTATAGGCTTCATGATGTGAAAAAGATATGAAATCTCGAAAATTTGTAATAGATTATAAATACTCACAACTCATGAGATATTAAAATTATAACTTAGCTCTAAGTTGCAATAACAAAAAAATATTTAGGTTTTGTATTTTTTGAAAGACAAGTTTGCCCTTGTGAAAAATAAGAAGGTGGTGATTATTTTCAAATTAATAGTATAGGTGTTTGCTTGTTTATTTTATTTTATATTATTTTATATTTTTGATAGAAATACTCAAGTTGTGAGCTATTCCAATCCATTTTATCCATTTTAAGAGACTATGATTGTATGATATTTTGTGTGTATCATACAATTTTAACAATACAAAAGATGAATGTAAATCCAAAGCAATAACTATTTGTGACCATTAAATTTAATTTTTTCCATGTTTGATTTAAATTTCAATCAATGACTAAAGGCACTATATTAATAGCCAAATAATGCAAGGTTTTTTTTTAATTCGCTATTAATGACTAAATGAAACATACTGAGATTAAAAAGTATTTCATCAAGTAAAAAATTTTGGAAGATTCGCTTGTCATAACAATTGCTAGTATCAAAGACTAAATTGTCATTATTTGTATGAAAACCCTAAGAATTCCTCTTGCATTTTTTTTTCTCAAACCTGAAAGATTATATATAAAAGCAGCAATTTAAAAAGAAATGTTTTCTTTTCATGGTTATTATATTCAAAATAGTTCCAGATGCTCCAAAATCCAAATGAATGAATCAAACAAAATGTTTGCTCATTCATTTATTTGTCCACAAATGTGTATGAGCAAACATTCTAGTTAAAATAACCCAATTAGTATCAATGAAAATGCATCATGAGTTCATAAGATGACACAACTCACATCATTCGGGAGAATAGTCACTTGTGAGACTGACCAACCAACAGAATGGATCTTTTTACCTAATAAAGGTCCTAACTTATCATCTTCCATGCCAAACCTGAGCTATCAAAGAGAGAGAGAAATCAGCAAAAATAGAAAAAAATAATTGTTAACCATTCCAAGCCTGTGTTTGTAGTGGAAAACATGAACATTTCTGAAAATGGGCCACGAGACAGCAGGGGATCATACAGCGATATAGATGTGTGATATATGATTTCTGTTGAGAATAACAAATGTGCAACCAAACAACATACATAAACTTCACAAAAGAAAAAAAACTCTCAAATGCAAAAAATAAACTTAACTTATAAATAGAAACAAAAATGATTATCAATAATAAAATACCTGACATTCAAATTTTAAAATAAATATTGGGGCATAAATAGAAACTACATATTGGGTACACATATCCACACATATCAAATATAAAATAAATATAAAAAACAACTCACAATACCTAACATTCAAATTGGGGCATAAATAATTAACACATCAAATTTAAAAAAAAAATAAGTCAAGACCTTTTCCAACGCCCGCGTTAATAAGCCTATTGATTGATCTACTATATAAACATATATTATAGCAATTGACTCATCTTTAATCTTTTTTTAAGAAAAAAAATAATTCAATTCTATATATTTCGTTTGCTCATAAAACATCAGATTAGAGGCTATAAGTTTCATTGTCTAATTATTATAAATGAGACGAATAGAAGTGAGTGAACATTCAATATTTTTAAAAAATTATCTGATCTAAAATATCTCATAAATAATTATCATCATAATCATGAATTATACTTATGCAATGGGTCTCGAAACAACTAGTTGTCTCTTATTTTTTATGAGATAAAATTAGTTACAAGAAAAAGTATGAAAATATATAGAAGACCTTCTTCAAATATAACTTGGTGCTCAACTCAAATTTGAATATCATAAAAACCATAGATATACATGATCACTAAACAAAATAAAGTTCTAGAAATTTTTTTCACATACTTCAATATGCAAAGTGAAACATCTAAGTAAATTTATTATTGAAAAATCAAGAAATAGCTACTTATACTAATTACATAGATTATATATGATATGATGATAGTTTGATAGTTAATCTTTTATATTATTCAAGATAAAAAAAACAATAATAAAATTAAATAACAAGATATGCACGTGTGACCATAATATATTGTATTATTTGGATTAGGGCACCCCATAGGTTGTGAGCTCCCAATCTCGTCAATATGTAATAAAATAATAAAAAAGGATAACAGGAAAAATATTGTAAACTACAATACCCCCTCAAACTGGTGTGTAAAGATCCATAACATAAAATTTTTAAAAAAATAATAATATTTAGGCAATGTGTAAAGAATGTCCACTACTATTATTTTATCTAAATATTTATTATAACAATAGTAATATTATTAATCTTCTTCATGAAAAAAAAAATTCACATTTCTATGTTTCGTCCACTAGTTAAACATCAAATTAGAGATTATATGTCATGCAACCTGACTATCTCAGTAAAGAGTAATGGAATAAAAAAATAAATGTTCAATCTCACTGAGTAGGTGTCAGATACAAAATATCTCACAAGTGATCTCTGATATCATCTTTAATTAAGCTTCCAATAAAGTACAAAAATATATCATAAACTTTCTCTCATACAAACTAGTACTTTTGATTCTGAAATTTAACGAGTCACAAATGCTCATAATCATTGAATAGGATCTCAACCCTTGAAACTTATTTCACATATCTTAGCATGTAAAAAATTACATCCAAGTGAATCTATCAATGAAAATCTAAAAAATAATTAATTATATTGACTATATAAATTATATATGATCTGATAATAGTTAAATAATAAACTTTTCATACAATTCTCTTAAAAATAATTAAGTCAATTGAATGTGTCACATTGAATGAAAAATTATTATTTAAATCAATAAAAATATCTACTATAACATAAATCAAAAGACTAACTGTTGTAACAATATCAAACATATATCTCCTTTATAACAGGACAAATATCTCATGGAGTAATTAATCTTTATTCTAAATGTGTATGAGTTTTTCAAAATCATTCGACTGGAACTATGATTGAAAATACATATTAAGTTACATGATATCAAACTTATCATCCCTCATAACTTGAATATCATTCATATATTCAAAATCTATAACATACTTAAGAAAATTAAAAAACAAGACAACTATCTATGAAAATTTTATAAATGAGACTCTTGTAAATTATTTTAGGTCATACAATGTCTTTCATAAACTACAAATAGCTTCTGAATGTGTTGCAAAAAACTTAGGTAGTTATATCATATATACATTCTTCTTAAGATCATCATGAAAAAATATTTTTTTCACGTTTAACTAATGTATCATCTATTTGTGAGATACTGTCAGTAAAATAAAAATGAAAACAAAAATATTTTGACGACTAGAAAAAGTTTCCGAATAATTCACCCTAAATATCTGAATAAATCATCTCATTATAAGTCTCATCTTGAGATAATATATTTTCCCATTTATTTTTGTCTTCACGACAAACACTTACAACTAATAACAAACCTTCTCAGAGATATTGATACTCGTTCCCAATCATCATAGATGATATAATACCTCTTAGAAAAAAGACATGGTATCCTAGTTTTATCAAGAACAATAATAGAGTAATCAAAATAAGAAAGAATATGTAAGAATAAGAAAATATGTGAAATCAAGCATTAAGTAAAACTCATATGTTTCTTTAGGAGGACAAACAAAAGTTATTGATAAAACAAAAGTTTTATCAATAACTTTTGATACACTCATCTTTAATCTGAGCATGTTGCATATATCCCTTTATCTTATATAAACTTTATGTACCAAGTGAAATCTCATAGTTTTTAGCTCATCATGAGCCTAAACTATGATAAAATCATAAAATATTATGTTATCTGGATTTAAAGGTGTCAAACTTGCCGTGTAGACATGGCACGACTCATTTTTATGTGGCCCGATCATACCCTCATAACATGCCTGGCATAGCACGGTATGAATATCATGTCATGCTGGCACTGGACAACATCAATTTAACTAGCCCAACATGGCCCATATGACCCATAGCAAGCAGGTTTATGTCAAATCATGTTGGGTCGTGTCGGGACAAGCCGAGTCATGCCAAAACTTGCCAAGTCATGCCAGGGCATGCCAAGACATGCCAAGTCATGTCAGATCATGCTGGGAGATGCCAAGTCATGTCAGGTCATGCTGGGACATACTAAGTCACACTAGGCCATGCCGAGTCATGCTAAGTCATGCCAGTTTTGAGCAGGACAAGGGGCAATCAAAATTGAATATGCACAATTAAAATATTTTAAAATTTTAATTTTATATTTATACAAAATAAAAATTACTAATATGAAAAAAAAAATAATCTATTAGCATAATATCAATATGATATATAACATAGCATGAAACATAACCAACAAAATTCCATAAACAAAACAAAATATCATATCGTATAAAAAAATAATTCAAAATAATGAGTCTCAAGTCATCGTCATCAATTCATATCTCTAGTATGATAATATGGATACAGATACAAATCATTATCATCATATATGCACCTGAAGGTATCACTAATGATAGTCTAAATATCTTTAATCTCGATGTCCGAAGAGTTATAATATGTCAACAATTCTTTTGTTTTATCATGAATGTTCAACCTCAAATTTTTTTCAATTCATCATAGATGCAAGTACCTCTACAATATTCAGTAATAGTCTTTATCTTCTATTTAAAATAATATTGATGGTCACAGAAAAAAAAGACTCCAACACTATGTTAGACATCGTATGGATCGGTAAATCAAGTATCATCTTAGATAACAATGAATAAATAGACTCATATGATTTTCACAAACTCATATTCAATACTCAGAGTCTCAGTATAACTATCATATAAATGTGTCAGAATATGTAAATAATTTACTTAATTTTTTGTGGATAAAACTTTCAAGATTATCTGTTTGGTTCATACAAGTAGATATATATCTTAATATAATTTTTACGTCTTCTACTTTAACTCTATGATCCATATAAATAGTCAAACAATACAGAATTTAAGTGAATGACCAATATTTAAAATATTTAATTTACATCTCAATAATCATGATAATAAATATAGGATATCCTTTATACTTAATAAATATTATACCACCATCATATATACACCCAAGTGTAAAACAAGTGATGGGAGTATACACAAACAAATATATGTTTATGATATAAAAAATATTTAGGTATTTTATAAAATTAATTATTATATCACAAACTAAATCATTTAATAATAAATTCGTTACTCTTACTATTGATATAATTAAATATCACATGTTGATAGCTAACACATGATGCTAACATAAAATAAATATAATTCCAATGAAATCTTAGATCTGTTTAAAATTTATTCTTTTTAAGTCCCAGTGATAAACATAGACTACTAAACTCTAGTAGTCTGCTAGGTCTGCTAAAATATTTTAGTAAATTTTTATTTTTTTCTCAAGTTATGAAAACAACTATTATTCTCACACATACTATTAAATTAATTATGTAACTCATATACTAACATGAAAATGTTTACTAATAATCTATCTCTAATAGTTCTAACAAACATACAAATAGCTAATCCATTAATAAAAAATTATAAAAAATTATATTTAAAAATTAATTTTATATATCATATTGCTTAAAATTCTCGTCATATACTCATATGGCAAGTCATAATGAAGATAAATTATCTAAAGAAATTCTAAAATTTTTTTATTAAATTCTCAATTTGAATTTACATAATGATCGGTAAGACATGTGAATGTAGAGGTGTCAAAAGGGTCGGGCCGACCCAGACCGGCACAAGGCACAGCACAATTCAGTGGCCTGGCCCAGCACGAAAATTTCTTGTGCATGTGTCCATGCCGGGCCTGCTCCCGGCATGAGTCGTGCCTTGCCGTACCAAGTGCCAACTGAGCCTCCTCTGGTGTCAAGCGTAGCATCAGAGTCTACTTTTTTTGTTGCAGTAAATATGATTTCAGATAGGGATATCGAGATTGTGTTCAAATATTGTTGAGGTTTCAACATGTATGAAAGATTGGGAAAATTCGAGCTTGTACATTCAAGATCGTGTCGGGACTGAAACTATAACAAAAGTGAATGAGTTGATTGCTGATGATGATCCATATGATAAAAATTTTGATATTGAGATTGAGGATGATAATGATACAACAATGAACGATTGATTACGTTCCCACTTGACGCCTAAAGGTTAATGATTACGGGATTGCAACACTTATGTTATACTTATGAATTATGTTTGATTTTGATTTTTGATTTCAATATATTCTACTATACTCATTTTTATTTACATTGTATTTGCAATTTGTTTTGGTTTGACTTTTTCATTTGATCTAAATTTTTATTTATATTTAAGTTTTAATTATTTAATATTTTATTATTTCATATATAAATTCTAATTCTAATAATTTAATAATTAATACAAAATTAAAACAAAAAACAAAAAAAAATAAAAACTTTTAAGCTATTAAAAATTTATAATTTATAATTTAAAAATTTTTAAACATTATCTATTTTTTAACTAAATAAAAATAAAAAAAAATATTTAAAAAAATTAATTTTTTAAACCGACCCATACGGGCCTGTTCTAGGCCGTACGGGTCTGACTCAGCACGATAAAAAACCAACCATGCCTACGGGTCATACCCGACACGATAGTTCAAATATCAGATATAATAGACACCACTATAATATATTTTTAAAATTTATTAATTATAAATTATTTTTCTAACTTATAATATTTTATTATGGCATTTCTACTAGTTTACCTAAAAATCTAATGATAAGTAAGCTATAAGTAGGTCTGCATAATATTAACTACCCTATCATAATCCAAAAATTTAATCACAAAGCTCATAATCATAATTAGTTTTATCATATTATCCCTCTTAAAGTCATTACGCTATATTAAGGAAGTCAATGAAACTAAACTTGATCAAACTTTAAAAACTTCGGCGCTAAATTAGATTTGTCTATGAACTTTAAAAACTTTTTAGTGTATAAATCGGCTTGCATCTAAAGATGACCAATATCACAAACACTCTTATATGTATATGTTTTATTATAATATATATATTGTGTTGATTCTTTTTTGATACTCCTATAAATTTTATTTTTTTATGATCTTAAAGTTAGTCCATTCTACTAAAGTTTACCTAATTTTATATTTTTTATAGAGGTGTCAAATAGTCCATGTCGGGCCATGCATGGTACTAAGTCTGGTGGGTACTTTTATAGATTATATTATTAATCTATAATATAATCTATATTATATTATAGATTAATAATATATCGGTTGTCATTCATCCAAAAATTGAATGACAACCGTTGAATCTCGCCTCCAATGGTTATGGGGCAGAATCCAACAGCCCAGATGATTCTGCCCCAAAATAATCATTAAAAATTAAAAAAATTAAAAAAAACTTTTAAAAAAAATTATTAATCTATAACCCCCCCCCCCACTCTCTAAGAATTATGTTTTTCATAAACAGAAATCTCCCAATTCTCATTCTCTCTCTCCTAAATTTCTCTCTCTCGAAAATCAGGATTTCGGCTTGATTTTTCGGAATTCCCAACTCGGGCTCGACTTTGGTTGGTATTTAGACTTTGAATTTGTGATGCATGTGCTTTACATTGCTTTACAAGTATTTCATATTTTTTTAATTAGTTAACTCTTAACTGGTAACTTAATTTTAAAATTTAATTAGTTTTCACTTTCTCTCTCTCAACTCTATTCCCTATTCTTAAAAAATAATAAATAATAATTTAAATAACGAAAATAAAATTAATTTAAATTTAAAAAATAAAAATCATACACAAAGGTCCGAGGCTGCCAAAACTTTAATTTCTTCGGTCGTCTCAACCCAAATAACTAAAAAACAAAAAATTAGAAAGAATTCAAGTGTTTGGACTCACTTTAATATAATAATAAAAAAAATTTAGGTGTGTCAATGAAGAATGGATAATGTGCAAATAGTATAAGAAAATTTTAAGTTATAAGAATTCTATGGAACTAAGAACTTTTATATACCATAACGAAAAATATGATGCATTAGATCCGAGGCAAATCATACTCAATAGTTAGTTTTTTGAGGTTATATTAACTTAAGTCTCAAAGGTTATCCCCTTTATATACCACAACAAATTGGGAAGGGAGGGCATGGCCAAACTGATCACTACGATGAGTTTTTCGATTAAATTTTTGGAGGATCCAATGATAATCACTATCATGAAGGTATTTTTTCAGCCTGTATATCATAAGATTCCTATGTCCACATATAGGAACGACATACAAAAATATTATAAATTAAAAAAATAAATAATAATTAATAAATTTATAGATTATAGTGGAGTTGTGTCTGTGATGCCCGATATCTGAACTAGTCACGGTGATGCATTTTATGCTTGCCTCACCACCCACTATGTAGATTTAAAATGAACTCTAAATAAAAAAATTTTAGAATTCTCTGATATTCTCTATCCTGAAAATGACTGGGTTATTTTTTACTGCATGATAAAAATTTTTAGAGAATATAAAATTCAAAAAAAAATTTTAGCATCACATTCAATAACGTATCTAATAATGAAGTAACAATTAATATCTTTGTTAGAAATATTAGATACAGACCATTAGAAAAGATTTTTTATATTAGATGCATGTGTCATGTAATTAACCTAATTATACAAGCGGGGATGAATATGTGTTCTCCCACTTTAGAAAATATATGTAACTCACTAAAATATATTCGCTCGTCTCGCAGACAACCGAAGTTCGGTAGTTTCTATTTGTCCGCGAATCTTAAGAAAAAAAATTCCAATGAGATGTGAGACACCATTGGAATTACATTTACCTAATGTTGGAGTTATGTGTTAGAAATGAACATGTGATATCCGACTACGTAAATAGTAAGAGTGACTCACATATTATTGACAACACTGACTGAGCTACAAGAATTTCGATTATAAAATATTTTAAGATTTTTTATAACACGACGAACATGTGTTCATCTGTTTATGACTTGTATTGCACTCAGGTGCATTTGCAATAGTTGTGGCATGTTTAGGAAGTATTGTGCTAACCCGACACTTAGTCATATAACTGTAGAGATGGAAACCAAGTACTTAAAGTACTAGACCAGCATTTTATCTCTTTATTGTATGGCTGTCTGCATTGACCTTAGGATTAAGGTTGAAGGGGTAGATAATATTTTGACTTATATTTCCTCGTGCATGAACGTAAAAGACCCACCTGTGTATGGTGGTAGTAGTAATGAGACTCCAAGTACGGATATGAATACTATATTCGGAGAAGACGATATTTCCATTTAGTTAGCGAGGAAGAAAGACGAGGGAACCGTCAAATATGAGCGAGTTTTCTTAGTATTTAGATACCGATTACAGATCAAATATATCATATTCAAATATTAAGTATCTTGATATATTATTAAGTATCATAGATTACGTCCAGATATTATTGATACTATAGCATGCATGAAGGATTAGGTGGATTCGAGTTTTAACATCCAAGATCTTGCTGGGGCTGCATCAAAAGTAAAAGAGTTGATTGCTGATGATGATCCATATGATAATAATTTTGATATTGAGGATAATAATGATATGCCGATGAATGATTGATGACGTTGTAACTTGACGTCTGACGATTTTCGAATTAAGACACTTATGTTATGCTTATGTCTATTTCTAATTTTTAATTTCGATGCACTCAAAATTTTATTTACATTGTATTTATCATTTGATTTGGTTTGGCTTTGTCATTTGTGTTTCTGACTTGCTGTTTTATTTAATTTTTTTTTGTGAATGATATTTGAAAGTTTAAACTTGAATATTTATTTTTTTTATTTTCATTTTGCCTTCAATTTAAAATTTTATTCATATTTATGTTTTAATATTTTATTAATTCATATTTAAATTCAAATTCTAATTACTAAAAAATAAAAATAATTAATATTAAAAAAAAACTTTAAGAATATTAAAATTTACAATATATAATTTAAAAATTTTTAAACAAACAATATAATTATTACATAAAAAATAACATAAATTAAAAAAATATTAAATTTTAAATATTGACATGTGCATGCCCGACCCGGCATGGTATTTTAACTGGCCGGGCATATGAGGCCATGTCGGGCCTGGCCTAAAGAAGCCATGTCAGGGCCTGGCATGGCATGGTTACTATATCGAGCCATGTCTAGCCCGGCACGATAACCCAATTGAGCGGGTTAAAATTGGGCCGACTGGGCCCAACTTGTTTGACACCACTAGCCACAACATGAAAATGACAGGCACAACTGTCGCATTTAGCATTGACTAAAAAAATATTTTTTTTGTAACATTTATAGTTGTTACCAATTTCTACCCTTTTAAAATTTAATATAAATTTAAAAAATTTTAAATTTTATAAATAGTCTTATATACAAAACTACATCAAATTCTTTATTATTAAATTTACTATTTATCATTTTTTTTATTTATATTTTAAATTGTATACTATTTAATTTATTTGAGTATAAGCTTATGTCCCAAAGTTATATTCTATTTTTCACCACTTTCCACAACCTCATAATAGGATAGCAAAGAGAATAGAAGAATAAAATTCAAAATGAGAAAATGAAATTCAAAAATTCTATATTATATATTTATATATTTTTATATTAAAATAATATTTTTTTTATTTTTTTAAAATTTTATATGGGTAGCAATTTGTAACAGCTATAGATATTACAAAAAAAAATATTTTTTTGGCCAACACTAAACGCACCAAGTTGTGCCTTTCATTTCATGTTGTGGCTAGAGGTGTCAAACAGATTTAGGCCACCCAATAAAGCTACCATGCTGGGCCAGGCACGGCATGGTACAGTAACCATTACGTGCATGGCCTAGCATGGTTTCTTAAGGTAGGCCGGACATGGCCTGTGTGCCCGGCTGGTTAAAATACCATGTTGGGTCATGCCCATTAGGGCCAGTTTTTAAAATTTAAAATTTTTTTTTAATTATGTTTTTTTATGTAATAATTATTTAGTTTATGTTTAAATATTTTTAAATTGTAAAAATTTAATACTTTGAAAGCTTTTTTTATATTAAATATTTTTACTTTTTAATAATTAGAATTAGAATCTAGATATAAATTAATATAATATTAAAACTTAAATATGAAAAAGATTTTAAATTGAATACAAAATGAAAAAAAAAATAAATATTTAAATTTCAACTTTCAAGTATCATTCACAACCAAAAATTAAATATACACAATGTTTGAAATACAAATGACAAATCCAAACCAAACCAAATGACAAATAAAATATAAATAAATTTGAGTGTATCAAACTTAAAAATCAGAATCAGACATAAGTATAACATAAGTGTCACAATCCAAAATCATCAAATCATAGGGCATCAAGTGGTAACGTCATCAATCATCCTTCGTCATATCATTATCATCCTCAATATCAAAATTACTATCATTTAGATCATAATCAGCAATCAACTTCTTTACTTTTGATGCAGTCCCAGCACGATTCTGGATGTCCGAGTTCGAATCCTCACAATCTTTCATGCATACTAAAATCTCAACAATAATTAGACATAATCTCGATCTTTTATTCAAAATCAAATTCACTACAATAAAAAAAAAGACTTCGATGATATGCTCAACACCTAAGGAGTCAGTATGTCTCGTGTCATCTTAGATAGCACAAGAATGATGGACTCGTATAATTTTTACCATTATAATATATCAAGATTCTTAATATTTGAATATAATATGATTAAGCAGTAATCAGTATCTAAGTACCGAAACAACTCACTCCTATTCAACAGTTCACCTCATCTTTCCCCCTAGCTAACTGAATGGAAATATCATCTTCTCCATAATATAGTATCCATGTCCTTACTCAGAGCTTCACTACTACTACCATCATACCTAGTATCATAGTATTTAAAAAGCTCAGTCAACTTCTCATTAATGAATCTTTCAGGTGAATCTTCCAGGTTCATGCACAATGAAATATAAGTCAAAATATTATATACCCCTTCCACCTTAACCCTAAGATCTATGCAGACATCCATACATTAAGAGATGGAATCCTGGACCAGTACTTTAAGTATTCGATTTCTATCTCTACAGCCATATGGCTAAGTGTCGGGTTAGCTCAATACTTCCTAAATATGCTACTAATATTACATATGTAAGTCGTATGAGTATAAACAGGCGAACACATGTTCGTCGTGTCATAAAAAATCTTAAGATATTTTATAATTGAAATTCTTGTAGCCTTGTCGGACTGTTAATAATAAGTGAGTCACTCTTACTATTGACGTAGTCGGATATCACATATTCGTATCCAACACGACTCCAACATCAGGTAAGAGTAATTCCAACGGTATCTCACATCCAATTGAAATTTTTTCTTCTTTAAATTCACAGACAAACAAAAACTACCGAACTCTTATTATCTGCGAAGCATACAAATATATTTAGTAAGTTAATATGTTTCTAATGTGGATGAATACATCATCTCCGGTTGTACAATTAAGTTAATTACGTGACACATACATCTAACGTGAAAAATTTCTCCTAATGATTCGTATCCAACATTCCTAAAAAAAGATGTTAATTGGTACTCTATTATTAGATGTGTTATTGAATGTGATGGTAAAAAATTTATTTTGAATTTTATATACTCTAAAGATTTTTATCATGCACTAAAAAATGACCGGGTCATCTTAATGATCAAAAATATCAAAGAATCCTAAAATTTTTTTATTTAAAGTTTATTTTAAATCAACATAGAGGGCGGTGAGGCATACATAAAATATATGCATACATACTAGTCCAGATATCAAATGTCACGGATATCACTCTACTATAATCCATAAATTCATTAATTATTATTTATTTTGTTAATTTATAATATTCTAGTATGTCATTCCTAGATATGGACCTAGAAATCCTACAATATGCAGGCTGAAAAATATCAGCATGATAGTGACTATCCTTGGATTCTCCAAAAATCTAATCAAAAGACTAGTCATGGTGATCTGTTTGGTCATTTCCTCCTTTCCCAACTCGTTGCGGTATATGAAGGGAGTAAACTATGAGACTTAAGTTAATTCAGCTTCAACAAACTAACTATTGAGTATGATTTGTCTCTGATCTAATGCATCATATTTTTTGGTGCATAATTCGGCATGACTCTTAAGATGCTCAATCTCACACGAATTCTTGCAACTTAAAATTTTCTTATAATATTTGTACTATTTATTCTTCATCGACACACCTAAAATTTTTTTATTTTATTATATTAAAGTGAGACCAAAGAAATATTTTGTGTCGAGACGACTAAAGAAACCAAAATTTCGACAGTTTTGAATCTTTAAGTAAAATTTTTATTTTCTAAATTTAAATTAATTTTATTTTCATAATTAAAATTTCTATTTATCATTTTTTTAGATAGGGAATAGAGTAGAGAGAGTGTGTGAAAACTAATTAAATTTTAAAATTAAGTTAACAGTTAACTAATTTAAAAAATATAAAATACTAGTAAAGCAGTGTACCGCACATGCACCACAAATCCAAAATCCAAACACCAACCAAAGTTGAGCCCGAGTTGTGAGTCCTAAAAAACTAAACCAAAATCCCAATTCCCGAGAGAGTGAAATTTAGGAGAGAGAGAATGAGAATTAAGAGATTTATATTTTTGAAAAATATAATTCTTAGAGAGGGGGGGTTTATAGATTAATAATTTTTTATAAAAGAAAGTTTTTTAAAATTTTTTTTAATTTTAATAATTAATTTGGAGCAGAATCATCTGGGCCGTCGGATTCTACACCATAACCATTGTAGGCGAGATCCAATAGCTGACATTCAAATTTTTTAAAAATTTTACCATTGGGGGGTGGACTCGTGCTCGGGTCAAAAAAACTATGGTTCCGATTTGAAGCCCGATGCCCCGATGAAATTTTTGGATCCGTCGGGGCACAAGGCCATTCTAGTCCCGTGCCGAGTAATCGTGCCCACGAGCCGATACCAGGTAATCCCTAGCCTAGGACGAGGCCCAATTGGTCTCGACACGATACTACACGAGCCGTTCCGTGAACAGGCCCATCACGGGCACGGGTCATTCCCATGCCATGCCATGCCATGCCAAGCACGACCGAACTATGAAAGTGTGAAGGGCACGATCAAGTGGCATGTAGAAGCCAACCACCTAAAAAAAATTGAGTCGTGACCCATTATTCCATGACCCATGACACGAGCTAGATCACAGGTCACGAGTCACATGCATATGGGCAATGCCTAATAAGCCAAACATGCATGTTGTGTATGGCTCAGCATGAGGCATGGCTAGCCACTGCCCAACACGGCATGCCACATAACATGACCCCGATCCATTCATTATTTAGATTATGTAAGCCAAACATGGCGAATTTGGTCTTATGCCTAACTTTCTCAGACTAAAGACGAGTCTATCAAGAAGTCAAACCTATAAGCAATCCTTCTGATTTTACCCTTCCATTCACTCTCCGGAAGAAACAAATAAGATACACTCAATACCTGATTTTATAGGTTTTGTCATGTTCTAGTATGTATTTTTTATGAAAAAGTAACAGAAAATAATATTAAAACAAGTAATACCTTATTGCCAATTTTAGTATTTTAAAAATGTTAATACCAAGATTTCTTTGAAATTCCCAAAGCATGTTACCGAAGAAATAGAAATGTATATTAGTGCAAAAAAAATAAATGAATTTAGATGATCATAATAAGAATGAAGATTGATTTGACTACCAAGAATATGTTTTTGATAAAAAGATTGTTAATAGAATAGATACCACTAATATATCTAAGGAGATAATAACCAAGGAAAAAATAGTGGTGCATTATAATCTTCAAATAGATTGCGATTATTATCAAAGATTTCTACAAATTATATTAAAAAATAGTTTGTATGTTTATCACGAGATGGATGTATGAGACAACTATTCTATTTAATAAGATCACTTACTTTAGTTTTCAATTAATATTTGAAGCTAATAGCTAATATGATAAGGGTATGAAGGGAATAACTCATCATTAGGTAAGAGTTATCAACCTCAAAAATTAATGATAAGAGTATTAAGATAACTTACCTGAGTTCAATTAGTTCTTACCAAGAATTTAATTATAAAACATCTAATTAAAAAAATGATTATTCAATTATGATTGATAAATAGACAGGTGAGAAATAAATAATTTAGATGAATTTTTTGGCTAGTTATTGAATGAAATTTATTTATGTAATCTATTGATAATTCTTCAATAATTAAAATTTAAAAGAAGAATAATATTTGAATTGTTTGATACTTAAGTGAAATAATATGGTGAAAAGAATATTATTCACGTGATCATAAATAATTTGAAATATGAATTATTTATATTCATTAGTGATAACATATATATATTTATTAAGGTTAATTATGTTTGATGCACGAAATATAAAGTATTTACTAAAAAAATATTCAAATATTAAATAGTTTGAAAAATTATATATCAAACAAAAAAATATGTACATTTTAGTACACTATAAATACCAAATCCAATTTTACCCCTGCTTATTGTACACATCACAAATTAAAAAAAAAAATTAAATAATAATTATAGTTCAAAGTGTAAGACAACTTTTTAAAATTAGAAGTGGTTTCGTGTTAAAAAATATTAAAATGTATATAAATATAAACATATATATATATAATTATAGAAACTTATATTTTATATATATACATATATAAACTTATATATATATATAACTATGCATATAAACTTACATACATAATCTATATATATACATATAACTATATATATATATATATAGCAACACAACGCGAGACATTCTTTAAGAATATATTTCAGGCATATAACTATATATATGCATATAAACTTATATTTTATATATATACATATATAAACTTATATAATTATATATAACTATGCATATAAACTTACATACATAATCTATATATATACATATAACTATATATATATATATAAACTTACATACATAATATAGGTTTATATATACATATCAAAGTTTTAAAAAATATATTTCAGGCATGCCTTAAAGTGCACCTCAACGCGAGACATTCTTAAAAAACCTCAGGACGTTAAAATAAAAGAGCAACACACTAAAAGCTTACACTTTCTTCGGTGAGGCCTCTTGAAGGCACAAAAACATACATTTTCTTTGCGTAACCGGAAGAGGCAAATGTCTCATTAGAAGATGAGATATCACCATTAAATAAATACGCACCACGAGTTCCATCAAACTTCACGATGTAGCTCGCTGGAGCTCGACAGAGCTCTATGAGCTCCAACGAGGACCTCCAATAAGCTTCATCGAGCTTTTAGTGGAGGTGGAGAGAGGGATGAGGGGGAGAGGATAGGGGAGAAGAGCAAGGGCAAGGACAATGAAAATGAGGGTGGCGATGAGAAAGGTAAGTGAGGGTGGAAATTTAAATTTATAACAATAAAATTATTATAAATTTATAATAAAAAAATAAATTTAAATTTTTAATTTGATAATGATAAAATTATTTTAAATTTATTAAAATTTATTATATTATAAAATATTTATTAAAATATTCCATATTAATTTATTTTATTTTTTATATAAAATATATTTATTAATTATATTTATATTTACAAAATAATTAACACATCAACTCTTCGAGGCTTACACCTCACTTCACAAACATGAAAATGGCTAGTGTAACACTTTAGTCTTTCAAAACATTGATACATATACATATATATATATGTGTGTGTGTGTGTGATTATATATATAATTTTATATATATGCTGATTTAATTTTACGTATAATTACAAAAAAACATATAATCATATATATATATATATATACACACACACACACATCTTCCTCCTCATTAAGTGGCTGCATGGTGCCCCATTTACCCAGAGTAATGATACTACATAGGTATGTATAGCGGTAACTTAACCGCCTATGAATGAGATAGCTTCCAATCCAATCCAATCTAAGACTGACTTGTCTCCCCTACCCCTCAGAGATTCATATTGATTTGATTTGTCAGTGTCGGAACCTTTTCTTTTCTTCTATAAAACTCTTTCGAATGGGGCATTCTTTCTTGAAGTTGTAATGGCACAAGAGCACACACACACATTTAGATGCGAAGCTATTATTCTATTTTATATGGGTAGTCACTATGTCTTTAATTAATAACTGAGGCTATTAGCAAATATGATATAAGTATGAATGAACCAACTCTTCATCATATAAGAATTATTAATCTCAAGAAAGAATTATTTCTTACCAAGAATTTGAAGAAAAAAGATCCAATTGAAAAAAACAAAAAAAGATAGTTAAATTATGCCAAATAAATAGGTAAATAAGAAATAACTAATTTTGGTGAACTTTTAAACAAATTATTCAAATAGAATCATGTTTAAGTAATAGATTAATGAATTTTAAATAATCAAGATGAGAAAAAATATTTGTATTATTTGGGAATTAGATTAAATTAATTGATGGAAAAAATATTATTTAATTAGTCACAAATGATGTGAAATATAAATTATTTAACAATTAGGTGAAATAAGTGATAACAAAAACAAATTTATTATAGTTCATTATATTTTGGTACACCAATATAAAAATTATTTACAAAAAAAGTATTCATGTTTAATAGTTAAAAAATATATACCCAAATATAAAATATTTATGTTTTAATGCACAACGAACACCAAATACAATTTTACTCATATTTTTTGTATGCATCACCTATTAAAAAAACAAATTTTAGAAAATGATTCAAATAGTAAAACCACTTTTGAAATTTGATTGTGATTTGAACTATATGTTAATATGCAAACATATGTATGTTTATAAATACACACACACACACACACATATATATATATATAAACATACATATAATTATATAAACATTTAAATAAAAAATATATATACAAGCATATATATATATATAACAATATATAAATGTATATATATAATCCTATATATATGCATATAACTATATATATATATATATATATATATATATATTTATTTATTTATATAGGTTTTTATATATATATATATATAGGTTTATATTTAAGCAAGTGTGCATATATATATATATATATATGTGTGTGTGTGTGTGTGTGTGTTTATTTACAAACATATAGTTATATATATATATAGATTTGTGTGTGTGTGTGTGTATTTTATATGTACATTTATATATTGCTTTATATATTTAGGTTTGTACATATTTTTTTTATATATGCATTTATTTAATTATATGTATGTTTATATAAATACATATAACTACATATATAGGTTTATATATATATATATATGTTTATATAAGTCTATATATAAAAAATATATGAAAAATCAATCTCCTTAAACTTAGTTTTATATTTTATAATTATAGAAATCTTGTATTTCATAAAAGTCAAAATTGCTTAGCATTATGTTTCTTTACATAATTATAACTCTAAAACTGATCATGTACTTAACTTGTATTTATTTTCTTTTCTTTATGCTTTGATAAGAACAATCAATTTGTAAGATGCCTCAATCATTTTGTCCTCTATATAATAGGATTTTATTTATTGTTTTTTAATTAATTTTTTTTAAGTGAAAAATTTATTTCAATTCATTCTGCATGGAATCAGAGCCAACCTAATTAGCCTCTCTTCTTCTTTCTTTTGAATATTATTTATTGATCTAGTTGATTCTATTTCAGACCATTGCCCATTAGCAAGAGTGGAAAAATACAGATGACTGTAATTACTTTAAGAAGGAAAAGAACTGGCACATTTTCAAATTTTTAGCTGGGCTGAATACTAATTTTGATTAAGTACAAGGCAGGATATTAGGTCGTCAATCTTCTTCCCACAGTGAAGTTTTTTCTGAGATTCAACATGAAGAGACCTGGTGAAATGTCATGCTTGGCAAGAAAATCATTATTTGATTGGTATAAAATTCAGCACTAATGGTGATTGCTACTACCACCTATCACGTTGCAAATACCCAGTACCATCAAGATGACAAACCAAAGGGTTGGTGTAATTTTTGCAATTAAATGGAAAACCTATTGATTAGAAACCATTAGAATAAAAAAGTAACAAAATGATCTGAATCATGCCCCATGTAGAGCAAATACTACCGAGACCACCTCCTTGAGCGAAAAACAAATAGAGCAACTGCTAAAACTGCTGAAATCTGCTCTGATGACTCCCGATACTCCTATAGCATCTTTGGGCTCAGACAAACAGATCTTAGTGTGCCTACTCTTCATTATCTACATCTTGGATCATAGATTCAGGTGCCTCTTATCAGATGACTAATCAGTCCCATTCATTTATATCTTATGAACCCTTTTTTGGAAATAAAAAAGTGTGTAATGCAGATGAAAGCTTATCTCTCATTGATGACAAGATTCAATTCGTTTGTCAGAAAAGATTATTCTGAAATTTATTTTGTTTATATCTTTGACTTGTTTATCTAAAGATTCTAATTATCATATTATCTTTAGCATCTTTTGTTGTGAATTCAGAATTAGAACATGAGAATGATGATTGGCAGTGCTAGAATGATAGAATATCTCTACTATTTAAATAACAGCCATCATAGGAATAAACAAGCTCAGGATTTTATTGGTAATGTCTGTTCAAATCTTGTTCTTGAGCAAATTATACTTTGGCATAATAGACTACGATATTCTAGTTTTTCTATTTAAAGTATCTATGTCCAAACTTATTTATAGAAGTGGATTGTAATTCCTTATTTTGTGAAACTTTTTTCTTGGCTTAAAATTATTGAAGTATCTATAAAATTAGATCATATTTGGCTTCTTAGCCTATTTATCTAATACATGATGATGTTTGGGGTCCTAAGGTTGCTACTTTAACTGGAAAAAAATAGTTTATGATATTTATTGATGATCATACACGCCTATGTTGGTTTTACCTAATAAATTCAAAAAATGAAATTGTAACTCTTTAAAGTTTCTCTTTTGTTGAAAATCAATTTCAAACTAAAATAAGTATCCTTCGGAGCGATGATGGAACAGAATTTTTTAAAGAATATTTAAAAAGTTTTTTCAAGAAAAATATATTATACATCAATCTACTTGTATAAATACTCCTCGACAAAATAAAATTGCAGAACATAAAAACACACTTACTTAAATTAGCTAAGGCTCTAATATTTTAAACGAATATTCCTAAATATCTTTGAGGAGATGCAATCCTAACAAGTTGTTATATGATCAATAAAATACCTACTAAGATTTGAACTATAAAACATCTTTACAAACTCTTAAAAGTTGTTCATGTTTCATCACATTTTTTATCCAAATTTGATCAAAGAGCTAAAAAATATAATTTTTTAGGATAATCTCATAAGTATTTCAATCCAATCAGTAAAAAAATCAATATTAGTATGAATGTTCAATTTCTTGAAAATTTTCATTTTATACCAAAACCTCTCTTAAGGGAGAAAATTTGAATGAGAATCAATTTTGGCAACAAGAACCAAAACCATCAATTTATTTTCCTAAAATTAATCAGGAAATAGATATTTTTCTAGGAGAAAATACAAAAGATAATAATCTATCTATGCCTAGTAAAATTGTATCACAAACAGAGAGAGACTTCACCACCTATATCCACTGAGCTGCATGTGTAAACAAGACACAGATTTAATCCTAATATTGAGAATCTACCCATCAATCTTGAGTATTGACAATCAGCATCTCCTAATTCTCCCTTTTTTTGGTAATCTTCCAATAACTTCTAATCATTTTCTTCTTCTAATTATTATGTTTTTATTATCATTCATAAAGGTGTTAGGAATTGTACCAAATATCTTATTGTCAATTATTTGTCCTACCATAGACTTTCAGAAAAATACAAAGCCTTCACAACAAATGTTTCTCATCTGTTGTACCAAAAACATACAGGAAGCTCTGGAACACTAGGGGAGTGGAAGTCAGTAGTGTATGAAGAGATGAGACCACTTAAAAAAAATAAAACTTGAAAAATTGTTAATTCGCCTAAGGAGAAGAAGACAATAGGGTGCAAGTGAATTTTCACAATCAAATATGAGTCTGACGAGAGCATTGAAAGATATAAAACAAGGTTAATTACTAAAAATTTCACACAAACTTATGGAATTGATTACCAAAAAATATTTGCACCTATTACAAAAATCAATTCTAATCGAGTATTACTTTCTCTTATAGTACATTTTAATTGGCTTTTGTAATAATTAAATGCAAAGAATACTTTTTAAAAAAGTAATTTGGAGGAAGAAGTGTTTATGGACTTAACACTAGGCTTTGAAGAAAATTTTGGAGAAAAGAAAATGTGTTGATTAAAGAAGTCATTGTATGGTCTTAAGCAGTCTCCTATAGTCTGGTTTGACAGGGTATGTACAAAGTCAAGCCAATCTTACAATATTATATAGTCACACGAGTGAAAAGTGGCAATGTTAATAGTTTATGTGGATGACACCATTTTGACTGGACATGATATCGTTGAGCTTGATAGAATAAAGAAAACTTTGGTTTGAAAGTTTGAAATCAAAGACTTGGGTCCTCTAAAATACTTTCTTAAAATAAAATTTGCAAGATCTAAGAAAGCTATTATCTCTCCAAGAAAGTACATACTTAATTTTGCTAGGAGAGATCAGCTTACTCGATTACAAGGCAACTGAAACCCCTATAGAACCAAATTTGAAGCTTCAACCTGCAAGTCCGGAAGAAATTATTAACTAAAAGAGGTACCAATGTTTAGTTGAGATATTGATCTATCTCTCTCATACACATCCTGATATTGTACTTGCAGTGAGTGTAGTAAGTTAATTCATGCATTCACCTAATCAAGGATATTTTGATGTTGTATACAGAATTTTAAGGTACTTGTAATGGACACCAGGAAAGGGAATTCCATATAAAAATAAGACATCTTCAATAATTCTATATAAAAAATAATTCATATTTAATGCACCAAAACATTATTAACCCAATTTATTGTATATAACAGTATATGGGGAGGTTGTTTAAATCCATGTATTAATACACGTTATTGAGGCATGCCTTGTGGAGTGCCTCAAAGCATTTTGAGCCAAAAACACCTCTAGGCATTAGAAAAAGGCATTCCACATAAAACTGTATTCTCAATCTATGTTCTGAAAATTACTTTCAACGCCTCTTTCTAATATATTCACTCTTCCTATAATGTATGCATTGTAAGACGAATCCATTGTCTTATGTACCATGTCCAGATAAGTACTATATCACCTGAAAATTTTTATTTCACTCATAAACATATGTAACAACCTCAGTCACTACCCACCTACTGCACAATATCACCACCGTACATGTTCACCACACTGCACCACACATTGAACACGTTGTGACATTGTACCATACTTCAAACCACACTGAATTGTTACACTGCACTGCATACTATACTACACTATTGCACACCACAATGCTTCAATGTGCCATAACATTGAACACAATGTTATGCACACCATCAGGTGTGCCATAACATTGTGCATGCCTACCCACAACCATACACACTTGATCTATCTATACACAATGCACACACAGTGTTACAGAACATGCACATACTATTACAATGCATGCACACACTATTACAGCACATGCACACACTGTTACAGCACATGCACACATTGTTACAGTACATGCACACACTGTTACAGTACATGCACACACTATTACAATACATGCACACTATAAGAGTACATGAGCACACTATTACAGTACATGGACACACGGTTACATTCTACATGTCATCATGCAATACACATCATTGTGCGCCCCGACACTGTGCACCATAAATGCACACACTGTTACAGTACATGCACACACGGTTACATTCTACATGTCATCATGAAAGACACATCAAAGTGAGCCTCTACACTGTGCACACACTATTACAGTAAATGTACACACGGTTACGTTCTACATGTCATCATGCAAGACACATCATTGTGCACCTCAACACTGTGCACCATACACACATGATCTATCTACACGCACTACACACACATTGTCACCAAACCACGCTTGGGAGTCTACCCACACACATTGTTACAGTCTGCACACACACACACACAACCACACACTATTACAGAATACATGATTTGTTATATGTGCAGTGCCACAGAACACACCCCCTTTCACACACAATCTCTTTATAGGGTATTCAAATCCTAGCTCTAATACCATATAGAAAAACATAACCTTGAGATGAAATAATCACATATGAAACCCACATATAAAGGAAACTCAAATCTTATAAATTTGAAAAAAAAAAACTCTTAGAACATATCACATGATGATGATGATGATAACAAAACAAATATAAACAAAAAATATATATGTTCATGATAATGACAAATTGGTTGGTGTTCACCCAAGTATTATGCAAGTGGGCCAACATGTACCTTCTTTCTCTTATACCATACTAAAAGGTGGAGGTTTATTTTTGTGTATATTGTAATTTGTATTATATTTTCCTTATTTTGTTTGTATGGGATCAGCCATCATGTGTGATACCTCAATTTGAGTGTGTGTGTGTGTGTGTGTGTGTGTGTTATATTATTATTTTCTGAATTGATGAAAAATAAGTATCAGAGTTAGGGTCAATGGGACGCTATTGGTCGTGTAATGGTGTCATGGTGATTGACTACTATGGTGATGTAGACTATATTTTAAATTTTTTTTTTGTTTTTGTTGAGAAAAAATAACAATAATCAATGTGTGAAAACTATGAATAATCCATTAAAAATTGAAGACAAATATTTATTTGTTGTGTATCATTTCGATAAGGATTTGATTTTTTAGCTAATGATGCAGGAAACACATGTTGGATGAGCAACTCTAGATTAAGTCAAATTATTATTTGGTAATCAATGCATAATTATTTATTCATTTTGTGACAATCAATTAATCCAAATATGAACATGATATTTAATTTTTGTCATGCATGTAAAATTTGAGATTTAACTACGTCGATGTAGAGGTGTTAACCGAGCCGGGTCTGGCCGGGCAAGGCCAGCACAGTTCGGTGGTGCCTAGGGCGGCCCTGCACGGGAATATCCCGTGCCTGAGTAAGGCACATCCCGTGCCGTGCAGTGCCGAGGCCAACCAGGCCTCGTGTCGTGCCTGACCTGCCACGGTTCGATGGCCCGTGGCACGGCCAATAGGCATGGTCGGAGTCACCGTTCACACCCCGGCGTCTCGCACCCGCAATCCCGCACCCTCAAGAGTCACGGTGGGTTCACTGTGACCAAGACACTCAGGCCAAGGCCAAGCCAAGCTTCCCGTTCCCCTTCCCTCAAAAAAGACCGTGGGTCGGGTCCAATAAGACCCGACCCAATTCCCCCCCACCCCCAACAGGCAAAAGAAAAAAATTAAATTGTTGCCGTTGGATCTCACCTCTAACGGCTAGTGGATAGAATCCAACGGCCTTCATGATTCTGCCCCCTAAAAAATTTAAAAAAAATCAAAAAAAAATTTTTAAAAAAAATTATTTTCATTAATCTATAAAATTTATTCCCCTTCTCTATAATATTTATGTTTTTCATAAATATTTATTCTCTCAAATCTCACATTTTCTCTCTCAAAAATCTTACTCCTTTCTCTCGAGAATCAGGAAATCGGGAATTCGTCATTTGGCTTGACTTTTCGGGAATCTCAACTTTGGTTTTGAATTTTGAGCTAAATTGTGGTGCACCATGCACGTGATCGACCTGACTACTTTACTGGGTAATTTATTTTAAGTTTTTTTTTTACTTTCCCTCTCTCTAGTCACTCTCTCTCTCTAGACCTAAAATAGTTAAATTTAAAATCTATAATGTGCAACACAAGCAAGTGGCATTATCAATGATAACTTACATAATATTTTTCTTACTAATTTTTTCAACCATAATATCAAGATATTTAAACATTAATTCTTCATTGTTTATTATATCAAAATTATCAATTAATTTCATGAATCAAGTATCAGCAAAATTATTCACTGAAAGATTAATAATACGCTTATTATTTCTTATCTATCCAATCATCTGATATTATTAAATATTCATATTATTTTTAAGTTTTTCTGTGATTTTTCATAATGATACTTAAATTATTCACTTCTTTTTTAATGAATCTATGTCCTCAGTTTTTGCATAAATTAATGATTCAACCCTGGCCCAAATTTTATAACAACCTCAGTCATAAAAATCCAATAAATATCATTCACAATGTTAAATGATATATATTTTGAATATATAAATCTATCAATTTTTTTACATATTTTTTTCTTTTCTTCTTGCATCCTCCTTATATCTCAAATATTACTCTCTGAAAATTACTATAAAATATTTATAAACAAAATATTTTCTTGAATTTTTTGAATTAGATGAACTCATTCTACAAAAATAATCAATAATATTATTCAGTGAATATTAGAAATATTTAAAAATTATCAAATTTTTAAAATAAATTTAAAAACAACCAATAGTAATATTTATAGTTTAATTAGAATATTGTTCCCGAACGAGCTTTGACTACTCATTCGAGAATGACTACAACTCATTCCCAAACAAGGAGTCCAAGCTCATTCTTGGAATGAACTGTTACCACTCATTTGGTATTTGTCATTACTTTCGACACACCACGCCTTGAGGCATACATCTATGAGAGCATTGAAAGTGCCTTTTTAAATAATGCTCATACCTCATGCCTAGAGTAACACTCACACTAAGCTCTTGTCCTAGGCATATTGCCTTGGATATGTGCTATTACTTTCCTCGAAACCAATTATCTTAGTCGTATCATATGAATATAAGTAAGGTCAACTATTACTCCTCTATGAAGAATAACTACTTGGTGGGAAAATGGAACTACTACTATAGTATCTGAAGAGACATTCTCTCAAATTGAATCTTAGAGGAAAAACTTATCCTTTAAGAACTTGATATCAAAACTTATAATTTTTCCTAAACTCTACTTAATAACACTAATATTCCTTCTGAATACTAGAATACTCGATAACAACGCACTTTATAGCACATGTTATCTTCTCCTTGCTTGGAGAGAAACCATAAAAATAATAAATGTACCAAAAAATTTTAGGTGAAAATTAAAAGAGTATGTATCTGAGACCTGAAAGTCCAAGATATATAAGTTGAAATAAAATACAATCTGAGAAAATAGGTCATATTTTATTAATTATAAATTAGCAATTAACATCGTTTGTCCCCAAAATATCTAAGCACACACTTATAAAATTAAAATGCCTGAGCTATCTTAATCAAATATTGTTTCTTCATTTCAAATATTCTAATTTGTTCAAAAAAATAATGTCTAATAAACAATATAATGTTCCTTAAAGAAACAAAAAAATTAATGAGAAATATATTCTAATACATTATAATGTATTAGACATATAATGAGTATATGATGTCTAATAAACAATATAATGTTCCTTAAAGAAATAAAAAAATTAATAAGAAATATATTCTAATACATTATTATTTTTTAATATCATAATATAATATTCAAACTGAATTTTTATTTTTTCATTAAATTTTATAAAAATTAAAAAAAAATCTTTTCTTAAACATTAATAACCATATATACCGAATATAATCATCAAACAGTTATAAATAAAAATCATACAGGATCCTCTAATATTTGAGTAGAGCAGAGAGAATGGATCGCTCATAGCACATCCATGATATGCCAAATAAGAAGCTCTTGCATATTTTTTTTATCTGACATATTTCACTACATATAAAATATGTATCAAAAAAAATGATCAATAGTGACATCATGTCTCTTAGCACATATAATAGTATCATTAGACATGACAACATCAAAAACTCTAAACTCTATGAAAGAATTAAAAAATAATACAACTACCTATAGCAAAGGTAACATCTATAAGTAGTTTACTTAGTCTAGAGATATCAATTAGGTCAGACAACCCAAATACAACATGAGGCATAGCACAATTCAATCGTGCCTAGCAAGGTATGGCCTAGTTTAGAGTCATGCCTGGACTAGCCTCGTGTTAACTAGCAACACAGTTATAATCATGCCGGGCTAGAATTCTTTGCACAAGAGGCATGGCAATGCACAACCCATTACGGCTCGTACGTGCTGGTTTCGGCCCAGCTAGCCAAATAGGCTAGCCTAGACCTAACCCAAGCTAGATTGGAATAAACCTAAGCTAGTCTAAATTGAACCCCGACTAGCCTGGCCAAGCCTAATCCGACTTGACATGATTCAGCGTGACCCAATACGACCCAGGCAAGAGCATACCAACAGGGCGTACTAGGCTACCCATTTTTAGAGTTGTACCTGCACAATACCCCCCCTGCTAAAAACCATGTCGTGTTGGATACCACATGATAACTCATATGAGCCTAAAAAATAAATCATGACAGAATGAAATGACCCATTCGACACATTTAACCTAACTCATATAAATGGCATTATTAATTGTGACAATATCAAAAATTTTAGACTCTACGAAGGAATTAAAAATAGTACAACTAAGTATAGCATGGGTAGCAACTTTTGAATCCATTATCCAAAAGTGTAAAGTAAGATGATGAATAATATAGACGTAGACATATCTGATCTAGAGACACCCAAAAAAACAAAGTATGAAATATTCCTTCCGAGAAAGTGTCATCGTCACATCTCTAGTGAATGCAGTCATAGAAGAACCAAGTTGAGTACACACAAATTTTTTATATGACCTCTGAAATTTGAAAAGTCCATCATAACTCAATATGCAATGTCCAGTATCTTTTTCAAGTATGTCTTAACCTTCTACAAAAGGAACATATCACTATTATCCTCCTATCTCTCAACAAATCTTTGTCATACCTCTTAGCTCTCTCATTACTACTGCATGGCAAAAATAATACATATCAACAACTAATCACACCAACTTTACTCAATCAAAATATAATTATAACTATCTAAGTCACACTCTTATAAATCTCTAAAAGAGATAAAAATATTCTCCCCAATAATTTATATTTACAAACTAATATATTACTCTCTGTATAAATAGATTTAAAGAATACTATAAACTTGTTTGCTAAGTCTCCTCAATGTAGTCTTAAGTGTTTATCCTTAATTTCCATTGGATTATTTCTAATTATCCCACATTAATTCTAATCATTTTTTATCTCATGACAATGCATAATTTTACACAAAAGAGAATTTAAACCTAATTAAAAGCTAAAATCAAAGAAAGATAGATTATAAAATCAAAAATTATGGGCAATAAAATATGAGTTATAAACACATGCAACCAAATTTGGTTGTGCTTTTGGCTGTAAAAAGAAACAACTGAAAAAAAGTTAAGGATATATAATATTACATCAATAATAGTTTTGTACCATCATCACCGCATCAACTGCCCAATTGGCATTCACAAGCTCCGCCGCTATTGCCAAAAAAATTCTTCCTACCCAAATCATGTTGTCAGAGACCCGACAACCTCAAATTCACAAGAAAAAACATGAAAGACTTGCTATACATGTGTGTTTAAGTGGTACAGTGCATCAAAGCTACTACAGCCATTGAATTCAACTGACTATAACTATCAACGGAGCTCCCAAAGGGTGTGCCATCACTAATGCAACCTACCACCCCTTCATTAGAAAATACCCTCTAGCCCCATGAAGAAATCTCACCTTCACTTCTGAACACAGTGAGAGGAGAGAGGGAGGAGGAAGAAACAGACAAGATAAATTTTTTATTTAAAAAATGCTTACATTTGAATACAATATATTTATATGAGTATATGTGTGTGTGTGTGAATTTTAGAACTACTCACAAATTGGGTACTCCCAAACAATAAAAATACAAATAGGATCAACATAAAATAAATTAAAACTCAACTAAAATCTCAATAGTTATCATTTTCCAAATTAATGAAAAATAAAATATTAATTTTCCCTCTTCTTTTCTCTCCCCCTGATTCCCAGCAAAACCTAGCAAACATATTAAAAAAAAAAATAGATCACATAATCATTAGAACAGACGTACTTAATTATTCTGTAGAATATGCCTCATAATTTAGGTTGTTCATCCTAGTTATACCCAACATGACCAAAACAGTCCCAAAAAATGAACAAAGCAAAACCCTCAAATAGGAAACTGGTAGAGCCCTAATATGCACTATATCAGGCATGCCAGGGCCAAATGGACAACTGAATCAGGTCAGCCCAGCTCAATTAAAATATCATTCATCTCAACACACACAAAAATAGAATACATGATCACTTGGAACACACTTAAACTATAAGCTATATCTTGTTATTTGGATTGCCCGGCATAGCCT
The DNA here is from genome assembly GCA_029783825.1 of Sapria himalayana. NCBI lineage: Eukaryota > Viridiplantae > Streptophyta > Magnoliopsida > Malpighiales > Rafflesiaceae > Sapria > Sapria himalayana. Next base: position 102,275 of record JAREIK010002715.1, read on the forward strand.
GGCATAATCCTGCCAAATTTGGGCTGAAAAGTGTTTGACAAACCCCAGTTCTCTTAAGTAGGAGCCTAGTCCAGCCCTAAAATGCATCGAACCAGGCAAGACCAGAGCAGGCAGTCTCTCAAGTCATTTGGACCTAGTTGGGCTGTGCTATTTTGACATGCTGGATCAGACTTATTAGCTCAGTTTTCCATAAGTCATGCTCATCCCTCTGTCTGATGGATCAGACTAATTAGCATGGTTTTTATCAGATCCAAATTTTCAAATACACTAGGACTCTCTAAATACAAAACACAAAATCTCAGCATATACCAATATAAGATTCGTAAGCCAGATGAGTGGGTAAATGGAATTTTATCTAACTCTCAATTTGTCCATAAATGTTTTTATACAAGCACCTACAACATTTAAGCTACATTTGATTCAGGAAAACATCCAGGGCAATGCAAGTTGAGAAGTGCAAATCACAACGCATCTGTTTATGTGTGATTACAAGTAAATTGCATACAGAATTTCATCTGCAACCAGGATGCAAGATGCTGTGAGGCTGCAGTTGTTAAGTAAACTCCCATTGTATGATCCATTTGCAATCATAGGAAAATGCTTTGAAATTGAAAGGGTAGACCGTCTTATCCGTCCTGCTCTTTCTAATCTTCCATCAGAAAGTAAATATGCAGGTTTATATTTTTTCACACAGCCAGGAGCATCCCTTATGCTCAACAATGCATTTGGTACAGTATCATGCACGCTCCCAATTGAAGTATACCTGAGAGGAAACCATTGAACATTGACATATTAATTACAATACAAAAAATCCCAGGAAAAAAAGGGTTTAGAGAAAATCAACAGTTCCACACAAATCCGAAAGAAATGCAACAATTGCCTGAAAATAGAAATTCAATGAACGTGGAGACAAGTTAACATTTCATGTCTTGCGAATAAATCATTACCCCTGATCATAAAGACAGCAATATTGCACTTTGACTGTCAAAATAAACGCCCAAATATCTCTGCAAAAGAGAAACACATAAGTGAACCCCCTAATACCTATAAAACATGCATACAAAAATACAAGCTAAGACAATTCCCACAGTCATCAATAATGAAGAATGCATTAAAAAATGTCATAAAAACTAATCAATTATAGAAAAAAAAATTAAATATGTTTCTCAAAAAAATCCTTATATGCTTTCCTTAATTTACCTATTAATCATTAAATAAATCACTTATAGTACAAAGTTCCCACTTAGTATGGTGTCTAAGAGTGACTAATATCTCGACAATCTTATCCTAAAAACCAGAGGGATTATACCTTATGAGTCTCGAACCAAAGACTTTTCACTCTTGAACAAATACATTTTACTTACCACCCTTAGACAAAGATACTTGCATCGTACTAAGACATATTAACCATAAAGATGAAAAAAATTATCAAAAAACAAAATAAATTAATAATGATGACAAATATAGAGATTTTAGTTAAATATTACATTGAAATTATTAATATACAATAAATAAAAAAAATTATGTAGGCTTTCATGGAATTAAGGAGAGAGGGGAGAGGAGAAATAAGAGATGAAAAGTAAAATCGATTTTTCATTAATTCAAAAAATCATAGCATAAACATATATATCTTTGAGTTGAGATAACTCACACAATTTTGCCTTGGAGAAGAGAAAAGATAGTAGCAATTTGCTAAGCATTTTCATAAAAATATATTTAGCTAGTCATTTATTATAATCAAAATAATATTAACATATAGTACTAAAATCATAGATTGTCCTCTTACTCTATATTTAGTAAAAACAAAACTAATCTAATACATTTTTACCAAGGCCAAAAATAATAAGTATAAATAAAAATCTATTGAATCACACCATAATAGTAAAACTTAATAGTTACTACAAGAATACTTTTTCATCGAAATCAATGTAAAAAAATATATTTATCATGTCAAGTTAATATATAATCAACATGAGATTAATAACAATAAAATATAATAAATCAATAGTCATTATTTTGACCATGGGAGAAAAAGTATCAAAACAATTTACAACATTAATTTGTGTAAATATCTTGGCTATCAACCTAATCTTAAACTGATTAATATTATCTTCTAATCTAATCTTCATGGTGTTCACCCACCAACAAACTTACCTATAGATTTCGGAATATCATATATATGATTGAAATTGATTGTACATACTTTATCTAACATATCAGTATCTTAGATAATTAAACATTTCAATTGAAAATTTTATAATTATCAAGAGAAAACAAGGAATCAAAATATATAGTATTAAGATGATAATAAGAAAATATATATAGCAATAAATATTGAATAGAACTTATCATCTATTCCTTTTGTAGAATAATTAAAAAATTTGAGTTAATAATTTAAACTGAATCAATTAACATAGTAACTCAACTAAGAAAAGATATGGACATATCCATCTAGTTTATATTTTTAAATTGGAATCACTAAGACACTCACGCTTTATCTACCAATTCAAAGAAGACTCATACTTCGTGTCATGTTGAACACTCACACTAGACTCCTCCTAACTCAAATCCAAAAAAGCCTCGCAGAGTCTTCGTATAATGAGACACAAGAAAGCACGAATACGACTCCTTATAGGCGTGTCCGCTTGTTGGATACCCGGACACGTGGAAACGGTACGAAAATAAAATAAAATATATTATTTTATAAGATACCTAATATTTATAAATAATAATTTTTATTTTTATTATCATATTGTATCCTAGCCATATCCGCACCCTAATTTTTTTGAATTTGTCGTGTCCTCGTAACCTGCCGTATCGTATTCCCGTGTCCGTGTCCGTGATCGTGCTTCTCTTAGATGAGACATCATGAGTTATCTTATTATTCTCCTCAAAATTAATTAAACTAATAGTATCATGTGCAAAAATCAATTAAATTGTCACTTTGGAAGAAGCAACAACTAGACAAGAAAAAAAATGATCACATTCCTATGATGTTGGAAGATGTCTTTTTGAATATAATCATTAAAAAAGGATATATCCACAAAAAACATCACACTCACGCATAAAATGATCTTTCTAGCCTCTTGTAAGTAGCAAACAACCACTTCTGATTACTAGAGTAGTAGAGTACCAAAGGAAGGCATAAGTGATGTCATGAGAAACCATCCCCTCTCAGCTAAGAGAGAGATCCTAAAAAGAATAAATACAATAAAAAATATTTAGTGAAAAACAAAAAAAAATCTCTTGTATACAAAAGCTTATATGAGATATGACCTAAAAAAATAAAAGATAATATTCAGTAGATCAAAAAATTTTCAATTATTATCACTTTTGCCTAAAAAATATTTAGAAACATTTCAAAGTAACAAAAAGGTGTGACCGATTTAGAGTTTCGTCCACAAAAAATTCAAGGAAAGAAAGAGACGAAAGAGATAAAAGAGGAGAATAGGAAAAAGAAAATTGTATCAATTATAAGAAGCATGTTTATAAAATATAACATAGACAATTTATATGATTCGGGCAACCCATACCACTAAGTGCTCCCAAAAAATAAAAAATAAAATAATTACAAATTTTAATACTCTCCCAAAATGATGTGTACATATCATAAACATCCATCTTATAAGAAAATAAAGTAATATATGATCCTTTGAAAGCTTCTGTGAAAAAATCTATAATTTATTCATTGGTAGATACATAGACAATGATTATTGAATCTTCCAAATTATAGATAGACAATCATAATTGATAATATTATGATTAGCTCTTAGGACACTAAGTAAGCAAAAATGTGTTGATTCATATGGTTGTCATAGTAAAATACCATTTTTGAAATAATAGATAATGCTCCTTCAAAAAAAGACTAACCCACAAAAATTGACAAGTAGTCAATATCATAATTGTGCACTATCATTATACTAGATAGACATCATAATAATTATTTATCTTATTTTTTTAGGAAATAATATATAATTCAATAAATGTACAAAAATTTATGGTATATACATAGTTATTAAAGATGTGCCTCAAGCATGTCTAAAGTTCAAGCATCATGATGTGTTAGCTAAAGTGTCTCGCCTAGGACGAGGCACAATAACTTCCGAAAGGTGTTGAGGTGCCACAAAAACAAGGTTATGCACACCTCACCTCATGGAACAAGCTAACAAAGTGAATTCGTGGAACGAACTTGGCCAGCTCTTTCTTGGAACAAGCTTGGTAAGCTAGTTCGTGTGTGTGTGTGTGTACACATACAAATATATATATACATGTTTATATTTATATGTATATACATATTTGCATACTTATTTACATATATGCATGCATATATATATATATATAAACACATACATATGTATAGAATATGGATACACATATATGCATTTATATATACATATATACATGGGTATATACAAATATACACAAGGGTATATACATATGTGTGTCTACATATATGTATAGGTATATATACATAAGTAAATATATGTGTGTGTGTGTGTGCACATATATGTATTTACATATATGTGTATATATATGTATGTATATACATACACATCTATACACACATACATATATTTGATTATTAAAATTTTATTATTTTGTTTTAAAATATTTTAATACTTATGTTATTGGAAAATACTAATAGCATTTTATTTTTATACTTGATATATTTTATTTAATTATTTTCATTAATGCATAAAAAATATAAATAATATTTTATGAATTATATATTTTATTAATATAACTATGGGCAGATCTTCTCTTTGTGAACATTGGAACCCAACCAAAATATAGATATGCATCTAACCAATTATGCTTATAAACTCTAAATATAATATTATATCTTAGAACTCTTTTCACATAACTAAAAATCTTAAAAATTATGTTCATATGAATCTATCAGATATAATTTAAAAAATAATTAATTATACAAATAGTATAAGTAAAATATAATTTGGTTCCTGTCAAATAATTTAGTTATCCCATGCATTTTTTGTATCTAATAAAATCAATTAGTGAACCAACATCTATAAGAAAATTTATACGTGAATCAAGTAGTGAGTTAACATGTACACATTCTGAAATATCAAGATAAGATAAAATATCCAATATGTATCTCCTAAGAGAAACAAATGGCATATCTCATGAGTATTTAATCTCAATAATTAAGTAATACTTCAAATATCTGAAATCTTTTATATGAAACTCGAATTTTAGAAATTATTTTAGTAATGACATACCTTACTAATTATCTCTTATATTTAAAATATTATCAATACGTACTACTTGCATCTTATGTTACCCTTTTAATTAACATCAAAATAAAAATAAAAATAATTTGGTACACATCTCCAGAGACCAAATATAATAAAAAATATATATATATTAAAACACATCCTAAAAAACTAATTTGATTCATAAAGGATCTTCCGGAATATACACATCATACTAAGCTCCCATAAATAGTGAATCTTAGTAGTTATATAAATAATTATTCCTTGAGATCACCAAAAAAAATTATATTCTTTATATCTAAATGATACATAATTCACTTGTGAGATGCATAAATAAAAATTAATAATCTAAAAATAATCATTATAACCACATCAAAAAAAAATATTACTAGTCTATATTATAAAAATAATCTAAAAATAATCCTTGAGCTAATTAAACTTTCTTTCAGAATTCATCTTTACCATTTACCCCCATTTAAATCTCACTATCACGTTACTTGAGGTTTTCAAAATGAGATTTCAAATATGATTAAATATAATTTTACTTAGTTCATTCATAATAGGATATTATCATTCATAGTATCTCAAAAATATCCAATATTTCATAGTTGTGTTAAGTAAAACTGATGCAATAGAAGACTTGTATGAAAACGATTATGAACATATTCATCAAATATACATATTTAGGTGAGGACTTTCAAGTATTACAACTTTCATCATCATCTCTTGATTAGACTCATATCTCATGTCCAATGAAACACTAACATTATACTCATATCCCTATTGCAATACCCTATGAAAGGGGTCACTACTATCCTCAAAGTTAATAATGCTAATAGTATTGAAAGTAAACACTGGAGCAATATCGGCTATTACCCCAATGGAAGGAGTAAAAACAAGACATGAGAATAAGTTATGTATCTACCACTACAGTGTCTAAAGGTGCATATTCTTTAATCGAGTACTTAAATAATGGCCTCTCATCAAAGAGTATGACACCAACACACATAATCACTTCTTATCTCTAGTGAAAAAATATATACCCTTTATGAATACTAATGTACTTGATAGTACAAGTAATCATCTTCTCTCTATTTAAATAAAGATTTTGAATAAAACAAGCATACTCAAAAATATTAAGTTAAAGATAAAAATATATCTTTCTTAGGTATAATAGTTAGTATGAGATGCGGTCTAAGAGAACAAAAGACATTCAATTGAATAAGAAGTTGCCAATTAACACTTCTTTCTAAAAACTTCTTGAAACACGGATATAATAAAAGTGTCTCAATTATCTCAATTAGATATTAATTCTTCCTCTCGATTATTTCATTCTGTATAAAAGTACTAGCACAAGATTTCTAATAAATTATGTATTACTCTTTAACGAAATAAAAATCTAATAAAGAATATACTATAATAATTTATCACTTCTCAATATCTCAATGTCACATTCAAACTAATTTTTTATTTTTTAATAAAATTTTATAAAAAAAATAAATTTTTTTCTTAAATATTGATAACCATGTGTATCAAATATAATTATCAACAAATATAATAAAATATCTCACATATTTAAGTGATTCAAATCAAATGGATTGCTCCTAGTACCCTCCAGATATGTTAAATTTATTATGTTTTCTTAATTGATATATTCCATGATTAATGATGAATATTTCAACCTAGAGAATGTCAGAAGATGTACAGTCCACCTCACTCAATCTCAAAGATAACCACATATCTGACATGTTAATCCTACATATAGGTATTAGAAGAAAATAAAAAATATCACAATCTTCTTATTTTATAAAACAAGTGGCAGAAAATAAATTATAATAAAATTCTAATACATATAAAACTTATGTCAAAAGAAAAAGGTTAACATTAATATTATCATATCTTCTAATCCATACAATGATATTATTGACCATAATAGCATTATAAGTTTTAGATTATACAAATAGAATAAAATAAATATGATTACATGGAACATGAATATTAGCTATAAAATATATAATTTAAAAATCTAAAGTAAAATAGTGAGCAGATAAGGTGGAAACCATGTCATGTCTAGCCCAGCACAGTAGCCCGATTGGGTGGCCTAAAACCATACATGGCCGGCCCAGCACAGCCCGTATGACACCTCTAGGCACAACCATGACACCACTACAACATTATGGCACAATCATAACACCACCACAACATTGTGGCACAATCATAACACCACCACAACATTGTGGCACAACCATTGCACCACCACCACACTACCATGGCACAACTATTGGATCACCATGACACAACCACGACACAATTGCTACACCAACATGGCTCAACTATTGCACCACAATGGCACATTGAACAATCAATGCACCACCATGACACATTGCACAATCACTACACCACCATGACACATTGCACAATCACTACACCACCATGACACATTGCACAATCACTACACCACCATGACACATTGCACAATCACTACACCACCACAGTATGTCCATTGCCCGTCACGACACCATCACAACACCACCATAAGAACCACCAAGAAAACCACCAAGTAAACCACCACAAAAAAACATTTAGGAAACCAACACAAAAAACATGTAGGAAACCAACACAAAAAACATGTAGGAAACCACCACAAAAAACATGCAAGAAACCACCACAAAAAACATGCAGGAAACCACCACAAAAAACATTCAGAAAACCACCACAAAAACCATTTGGGAAACCACCATGAAAACCACTCAGTAAACCACCATGAAAATCACTCTGTAAACCACCATGAAAACCACTCAGCAAACCGCCATGAAAACCACTCAATAAACCGCCATGAAAACCACTCAATAAACCGCCATGAAAACCACTCAGCAACCCGCCATGAAAACCACTCAGTAAATCACCATGATTCCATGAAAACCACTCAGCAAACCGTCATGAAAATGACTCAGTAAACCATCATGAAAACCACTCAGTAAACCATCATGAAAATCACTCAGTAAACCATCATGAAAATCACTCAGTAAACCATCATGAAAACCACTCAATAAATCAGCATGAAAACCACTCATTAAACCATCATGAAAACCACTCAGTAAACCACCATGAAACCCACCAAAAAAAATTACTACAAAAGACGCCAAAGTAAACCACCACAAAACTATTGTACCACCACGACACTACACAATATTCACACCACCATGAAAGCAGGGACAAAATAAAAGTGTTGCCATTACAAGTGAAAAATGCAAGTGTTACATGTAATTAGCACTTGTGCATGATGCGCCACCTACATTTGAACCCCACAACACCACAACCCTAGAAAGCTTTAATATCATGTTTGGATTTTCAGAAATTCAAAAACGAAAAGAAGGTGAGAGAGAAAATAAGAGAATAAAAAATACAATATTTGTATATCATGTCTATCAAACATGAAAAAATTGGGTATCATCCCTTCTGTAACTTGGTAAAAATACTTGTGACCTAATCTCTAATATAAATATATATTATCATTAGCAAGCTTTCACAAATTTTTTTGACAAAATTACATTTTGCTTCTTTATAATGTGTCAATTAATAACAAATAAGATTAGAAGCAATATTAACAACTCATTTTGAAGTGAATTGTGTTTTATCTAATATGCAAATTATGCAGACTTCTAATCATAAAATATTGATATAGCACAAAGAACTCAAGAGTTTAGAAAGTAGACCTGTAAGACCAATCTAAGATGGGATTCACTCTCATAAAAGGTGGCCATCCAGATGAACTAGGGGAAAATTGTTCCTGGCCTGTCTGCAAATTAAAGAAAGCTAGCAATCAACAATCAGTTACATTACAATCTTCAATAGTGTTCATCAACACACAACTACATACTGCAGTAGGATCACCAATTCGAACACCGAGGAATATGGCTTTGATTGGAGAAGCTTTCAGCAAATTCTCTAATCCGATTTTGAAGTCTGATTTAATTATTTCTAATTGCAAGCCATAGCTGTCCACAGATAAGAATTCATAATATGTATTGAATTATTTGAAGTCATGAACATATGTGCCAGAAAAAAAATTGAACATTCATTTTATTGATAATTGAATCCAACAGGTTGCAATTAATACATAAGAAAAAAAAATAAGTCATTCATTTGGTGTAAAATCCACAAATGGAGTAACCTGTCCAGCCCAGGCCAACAAACCGAGTCTCCAAAAAAACTTGTAGTCACCCATTCAGTTAGTTCAGATTGTGTTATTGTTTAGGTTAGGTTTAAAGTGAAATAACCTACACATATTTTGGTTCAAAGCCCAGCTCAAATAGAAGGGAAACAAAAATAATTAAGTCAACTTTATCAAATGCTCACTTAGGTAAAAAATCAAAAGAACCAAATGCTGATAAAAATAAATTTTTTATCAAGTCCTGTGATGTGCTGTATCCTTACCAAGAAGCAGTCTCATATGTAAATGTGTTGATTTCAGAGAAGGATGAAGAACTCTCAAAATATATTGTTTTAATAGGAAACCTTGTCCAATCACCAATTGAACAACTATGATCCTTTTGAAACAAACAGTTGCCAGCCCTAAGTAGGTGCAGCAAAACCTAAACATCAAGGCACCATATTAAAATTAACATAAACAATTAGAGAAGGATTTGAAAGAAAGAACAAAAAATATTACACCTACAATTGAATCTTTTCCTCCATTGAAGCTGAAAGCAACTTCTTCAGTCCTGTTGATTAGATATAACATCACTTTCAAATTTGATACATATAATAAAAATATTAGAATATGTGGCAAAAGAAAAGATTCAAAGTCGATATCATGTTAGAATGTTAATAGCAACTTAATTCCAAATTCAATAACTCTTTGTTGAATCTATTTTATGATAAAAATCATTTTTAATCATTTTATTTTTTTCTTGGCTTAGATCATTTTCTTGTTTAAATTAAAAAATTTACTATGAGATAAATTTATGAAAATATGTGTATCATTTAATTCTACACAATAGATAATTTGTAATGCAGAATTCAGCTTACAAGCAGAAGATCAAATTATTAATTCATATGGAATATAATTTTATTATTCACAATCTAGATAAAAATAAATAATTTATCAAAATGATTATAGTATAAAATTTTAGTATATCTATCTTGACTATGGTGAATAGTAAAAATCTAACCTACGCTACTATTATACTTAAATATATTGAACGAGATCACCACGATGTGATTATTTTATACTGATATGTAAAATAAAATATATCATTATTATTATAAATATTGTTACTCTTATTATTAAATTAATATTTGTGTATATTTATTAATAATTATTTTGAATCATAAAAAATATGATCTAGAAATTAATTTAAAAAACTTCATGAATTGAATAATTTTATCAAGTATATGATGAATATTGATTATTGATTAAATCTTTGTTTTATTAGAAAAATTAATAATATGTTCTTAAAAAATTTATAAGTTTTGATATTGTCAAACCTTACAGATAAATTTTGATCTAATCTTTTAAATAAATTAAGCGAAAAATTTTAAAAAAATAATTAAAGATTGATTGAATTAGATTATTAATAATTTAATTCAATCAATAGATATTTATAATCTTAATATGAAAAATTTAATAAGTATTAAATAATTAAAAACACAAATTATTTTAAATAAGTAAGAGAGTATAATTATAATTTTATAATAATATGAATTATAATTAATATAAATTATAATATAATATAATTTATATTATATGCTCAAAATCTTATTTAGTCCAAGGTTTCTTTCATCACCTTATCCAGAGGTTTAAATAATATTTTAAAAAATTTTATTTATTAGAAGTATGGGTTTATATAAAATCAAAATAATTAATTTGATTAGAATCAAATTATTTAATCTTATTATTAAATCAAATTACCTGATTTGTATTAAATTATTTTTTATTATATAAATACATATATAAACAATTAAAATCTTTAATAACAAATTTTTAAATATAAATCAAAATGACACTTTTAATGTGACTATTTTTATAATTTTTTTAGTTGTGGGGTAGATAGCACAAACAACACTAACAACTATAGCATCATCTTCCTCATTGAATTTTGGAATAAAGAACACAATGAGAAGCCTCTACCAAAGCCGATGATTTTGGTGGTATGTTGTTTTTGTTAGAAATATAAATGAATTCTACTCAAATAAAACTACCATACGAACATCATCAGTTTGGAGGATTTTTTAAATCCCCAATTTTCCAATAATGATATCAGGGTGAAATAGTAAAAAAATCATATAATTTTATGTTAGGTTTTGATGAATATGTAGTTGTCTTGCTTAGACAAAGGCATTCTAGCCTCTATTGATAGAGTTAAACAATCTAGCTATGTTTTATGGATTCTAGTTATGAGTGTTATGATTTTTTGTTTATGGGTCGTATTTTGCACTTGTTTTGTGTAATTTTTCACATGGGATTGTAATTTTGCACTTCTCCTTGATATTTTGTAACAACGGTGGTTGTTATAGCCAACAATGTTAATGGTGACATTTGTTGCCAACAATATCTGCAGTTGTTGTCCCAGCCTACAATAGTGCAAGTGGTGGCACTCATTTCCAGGGATGATATATGTGGTGGCTGTCATGGCCAATGATAGTACTGATGATGTTATCTGTAGCCAGCAACAATATCTACAATGGATGACATAACCAACAATGGCAAATTGTATGGTGGTTATAGTCAATGGCGATGCACATGGCGGAGCTCATGGTGGCAAAGACTATGAGTGGCGAAAATCACTGCCAAAATTCCAAAACCAAGGCCAATTCTATTTTTTTTTTATTTTGGGAAACTACCCCCAAACCATTATTATTTAAACTGGGCAAATTCAATCCAATTTAGAGCACTAACCCAAGCTATAAACTTCCTCTTGGAAAGTCTACGATTATAAGTGTCCTAAAACTAATATAATTGAAGTGTTCAACATTTGAATATAAGAGATGCTTAGTCATCATGTATTCGTTGCATATAATTATATATATGTTGTGGAATGTGAATATGCATGTATATATATGTGTGTATCTTGTGGCATGTAAATATATATATATATATATATATATATATATATATATATATATTGTGGCATGTGAATGTATGTAGTTTTGAATGTGATGACATATGTGCATAACCTTCAGTTAGAATAACAACTAGTATGATAATTATGTGTTGATGGTGAAAAAACTTCACATATACATATTTCACAAAGCTGCATGTTTGATTTTAAAATAAGTCTTTGATTTTAAAATATCTCGGTGGGGGAAAAAATTTATTTATAATGAATCTTATAGTCCCAACCACTAATTTGAAAGTTGTGCAAGTCAGTTAACATGTTATTCTTGATAACTTCCCTCTATCAAACTAACTAGCTTACAAGTGCATTTAGCATAAATCACAATTAGGTAATTCTGCATATTATTTAAATAAATTGTTTCTTTATCTCAATTATTCATTTAAGGAATAATCAATTTAAAATTATGTGATAATTTATACTTACCTATGAATAATAATATTCTTTCAATCTAATTCACTATTATTGTTTATAATACCAAAGATAAGTCATCAGTTAAATTTATTTGAGATAACTTGCTACATAGATAACAAAATTAATAAGAAGTTAAATCTATCTGAACAAATAATGAACATTTCATGTCCTCCCATCGATCCATATTATTCATAATATATCAGACTAATAACAAATTCATTCAAAAATTAGTTGAGGAAATCAATTATTATAATAAAATTCAAGCTAATAATGTCAATATAAATTTTTTAAGTATTTTAAAAAAAATTATCTTTCAACCTGCTTGCCACTATTCTCAAAGAGAATAAACTTGAATAAATTAATTATATAGATTGAAAAAGAAACTTTGACATTATCTTGACTATTGAAAATTATAAGTTTGTACTCAAAGATCTATACCCAGATAAACCTCATCAAGGTGCAACCGATGAATAAGTCATGCAGTATAAAAAATAGATAAAAGTTGATAATATGTTTTAAATATTATATTATGTTTTTTATGTCAAATATATTCCAGCATCAGCATCAATATCAATCCATGACTATTGCATATGATATGATGTATAATATAAAAGAAATATTTGCAAATCGGACATCTTTTGCCAGACAAAAAATCATGAGGGGTGTTATAAATATTACTATAAGTGAAAACATCCTAATAAGAAATCATGTTCGGAAGATGATTAATCTTATAAATAAATTAGAAATCTTTTGAGCTGAGATTGATGTAGATTCTCATAATAATATTATTCTCCAGTCATTACTAGATTCTTATAGGCAATTCTGCCTAAACTATAACATGAATCAACCTTATTGTACTTTAACATAATTGTTTAAAGAATTAGTATCAACTAATAATATTATCAAGAAATTATTTAGAGTATTTGTGGCTTAAAAGATTTCTTCTAAACTAAAATATAAGAAAAAAAATTTTAAAAACATGCTTATATTCCTCGGCAGCTCCTAAATTGCAAGTGAGAATAAAAAAGACAAGAAAAATATTTGCATTGTAAGCAATCAAGATACTAAAAAAAATAACGACCAATTTATTTCAACAATATGAACAATCAAGGTAAACCTCAATTATTAGTTATTGAAATATGTTTAGATATAATATCTATGAATACTTGATGTGTAGATACGAGCATCACTAATCATGTTTATAATTCAATATCGCGATTCTAAGAAAACAGGCAACTAAATGATAATGAGATTAATCTTCACATTAAAAATAATACAAAGACAATGGTTATTACAGTGGAAGATAGCTTATTTCAATTTGAAATAAATATTCATTTAGTTTTGAGAGATTATCTTCGTATACTTTCAATTGGAAGAAACTTGATTTTTATTTCTAATTTAGTTAACGATTGATTTTCTTTTTTGTTCAATGATTTTATAACAACTCACTTGAATAAGAATTTTATCTATTAAGATGCATTAAAGAACAATATTTATATTATTAATATTATTTATGTTCAACTTCAAGGCTGGAAGTCAAATAATATCAACATATTATCATATTAAAAAAATATTCTTCTTATATGAATCAGACATATCTTTGATATTTACGTCTAAGTCATATAAATCTAAGATAGATTTTAAAACTGGTTAAAGATGAATCTTTTTCTTCATTAAAAGTGAATTCACTTCCAACATGTAAATCCTACTTACAAAAAAATATTATCAAGCAAACTTTTGTGGCTAAGGGCAATAGATCATAAGAATCACTGGAGATGGTTCATTTTAATTTATGTGTACCTATTACTATCTAAGCAAAAGATTATTTTGAGTATTTCATCACTTTCATTGATGATTAAATAAGATACTGATAAATTTTTTTGATATATAACATGACAAATACTTTTGAAAATTTTAAAGAGTACAAAATAGAAATAGATAAATATCAAAATAAATATATCAAGATAATACAATCTGATCATAATAACAAATACCTCTTAAAAAATTTAAAAATTATTTATTAGATAAAGTTATTACATTCCAATTATCTACAATTGTCATTCCATGATAGAATTGTATAAAAGAAAGAGATAATAAAACTTTTATTAACATGATAAGATCAATGATAATTTATCCAAATATGTCTGATTCCTTCTATAAATATGCATTAGAAATAGTTATTTAATTTTAGAATTAATTTCATTTAAGTCTTTACCTATTACACTAATTAAATTGTGAGCTGGACATAAACCTAGTCTAAAACAAATTTATTTTTTAAATTCTCAAGCATATGTACTAAAATGAAAAACAAAAAAATTAAAACCAAAAATAAAATTTTATTTCTATGTGGGATATCCTAGAGGAACTAAACGTGATTTATTTTATAATTTAAATGATCATAAAATCATTTTTAACATCAGTGTCCAATTCCTATAATAATATTATAAAACAAATAATAAGCACAAAAATATGATTATTCTTAAAGTAATGAAAAGAGATAAACCAGTACAAACTCCTTCAATACTAATTATACAAAAAAAACTATAAGATAATATTTCATATATCTTATTACCTCATCGTAATAGAATAATTATTGACACTGGTATTAATACAGAATATCATAAACCTATCATTAAATTATCAGTTGTACAGCCAAAGGACAGTGTTTATAATGATTCATATGGATTAGTATATGTGCAACATGTCACTACAAGTATACAACAAAGATAAGTGTTTTATCATAGTTGAAAGATTATTTATTAACCTATATGACATACACTCTTAGAAATCTTATAACAGAATTACTAATAAGGTAGATACAAATCTCGAAAACAATGACGAAATACTTTTAGAAAAAATACAGAATATTAGCAAAAATTATGAAATCAAATATATAGTCAATGCACTCCGATCAGGTTTAGGATCTTATAGCACCACCTAAAGGAAAAAAAAAACTTACCACGTACAAATAAATATATACAAAAAATAGATGACAAAAATAATAATATTGAGACATATAAAACAAGTCTTGTTGCAAAAGATTTTATTCAAAAAAAATTTAATTATAAGAAAACATTTTTAACCGGTAGTCATGCTAAAGTCAATCTAAATTCTCTTATCATTACAACTTATTATTATTATGAAATTTGACAGATAGACACAAAAATTATATTTTTGAATTAGAATCTTGAAGAATACTATGATGCATCCTGATAATTTCATAAAAAAAAAAACCAAGAGCACAAATTATGTAAATTATAAGCAACTAAATCTTAAAATACTCATTTTGATCAAGTCATTAAGTTTTATGACTTTGATTAATATCAGAATGAATATTATGTTTATATGAAACTATGTGATAACATGATAATATTCTTGATATTATACATTGAAATATTACTCATTTATAATAATATGGATTTGTTGCATTTGGTTAAGGTTTGAGTCTAGTTATGCAATCAATTCAATATGATATTTATTAGATATTTTTTATGATTATTTATATTTATTAAATATTAAAGTACTCACAATTATATTTGATTAATATCTTAGCCTATTCACATTTTTTTATGATTAACCTTTTGAAAGATCACAAACAAAAAATATAGGGTGTCTTAAATTATTTATATTTATTAGATATTTACTCAATTTAATATATAAGATTCCAAAAAAAATTCTTCTTTTAGACTTAAATTCACTCTATCAAAAGATCAATATACCAAAATACCTAGTGAGATAGAGAAAATAAAAATAATTTATTATGCATCAGTAGTAAGAAGCTTTATGTATGTAATATTTTATACCAAACATAATACATATTTTGCTATACGCAATATAAGCAGATATCAATCTAACCTATGCCAAAAAAATTAGATAATAATAAAACATATAATTAAGTAACTAAAAAATACTAAAAATCATATATTAGTATACCAAGAGAACAATCTCATACTTGAGTATACAAACTTAGATTTTTAATTAGATGAGTATATAATAAAAACCATTATGGGTTATGCATTTATCTTATGAATTAGACCCATTTATTTAAGGAACATTAAATAATCTTGTGTTGTTAATTCCACCATTGAGGCCAAACATGTGAAAGTATCAAAGGCAACCAAGGATATTGCATTGCTCAAAAACTTCCTAATAAATTTAGGAATCATTTCATTTAATATAATTACTTATTATATTTTATTATGATAATAATAAAGTAGTAATTAATTTTAAAAAATTACTAAATCACAAGAAGACAAAATACATTGAGTATAAGAGATATTATAAAAAATAGATGTGATGATAATATAAATAACAACTACAAACAATTTCACAAATCCTTTTCAAAAAGTCCTACAGCTAAAGCTTTTACTATATATGTAGAAGGAATGAGAGTTATATGTGTGATTGCATGATTTTAAGTCAAAGTGAGAGATTATTAGAACTACTTTATACTAAAAATCATTTTTAATTGTTTATCTTTTTTCTTTGTTTACATTATTTTATTGTTTTTAAAAAAGAATTTATAATTAGTTGAATTTACATTAATACATATGTTCATTATTCTACACAGTAGATATTTTATGCAAAAAAGGCACAACAAATTAAATCATCAATTCTTGTAAAATATAAATTTATTATTCATAATCAAGATATAACTATGTAATCTATCAATAATATTATAGCATAAAATTTCAGTATGTATATCTTGACTATGAAAAATGGTGTTTTAAATTCTAATACTAGTATAATTGAATATACTAAACATGATCACCACGATATAATTATTTTGTATTGACATATAAAATAAATTATACTATTATTATTATAAATATTATTATTCTTATTTTTGAAGTAATTAAAATTTTTATACACTTGATTATTATTTTGATTTATAAAGAATATGATCTAGAAATAAATTACACTATGTTAAGATTATTATTTTTGTACACTTGAATATTCTTATTTTGTTATTGTCAAACCCTATGATAATTTTTAATCCAATATTTTAAATAATTTAAATAAAAAATCTCAAAAAAATAATTAGAGATTAACTAAATTAAATTATTAATAACTTAATTTAATCAATGAATATCTATAATCTTAACATAAAAAAATTTTACAATATTGAATAATAAAAAATATCAATTATTTTAAAGTATAATTATAATTTAATAGTTATATGAATTATAATTAATATTGAATTATAATACAATATATTTTATATTGAGAATCCGATATCTTACTTAGGACATGATCCAAATAATAGATTTATCCAGAATCATAAAAAATATTTTTAATATTTTTGTTTATTTAAGGTATGTATGTATAGTGTATATAGTCAGAATAATTAAATTATTATGCTAACCACTGTAGCATCATATTGCTCACGGGATTTTTTAACAGAGGACATACAGGAGAAGCCTCTGTCAGTGCCGGTGACTTTGGATGTATGTGGTTCTTATTACAAATATGTATGAATTCTACTCAAATATCTTTAATAACAGCGCTATGGATTAGAATGTTAACAGCAACTTTATTACAAATTCAATAACTATATGTGTTCGTCGTTGGAAATCATTTTCACATAGCAGTTAATAAGTAAATGAACACTTCATCACCCAGCATGCAAATAGGAGTACATGCATGCACGGTGAAACGCTGTGAATCTCGGAGAAATATAAAGAATCCAGAATTTAGAAAAAAATAAAATTAAAAAAAAAACTCACCGATACAAAGCCAGCGCCCTTTTGATAGCATATATTGCATGGCTGTACTTTGTTTTTAGCCTCCTATCATCGCTTCCGATGATTGCTTTGTCGATCTCCATTTAAGATGCAAGTGATACCGACGCCCAAATATTCTGGGACCACGCAAAATTGGAAATTTTAATGTCCTGGGAACAAGTTTCTAAGAGACGCATGCTTGCCAGAAGGAACCATCATCCTCGGGAGTCGAGAGTCGAACTCGATTGCAAATTCCATAGGCTAGCCGCTTGCCAGCTAAATTTAATTTTCATTATTCTTCAACGGCTATGATGAATATGTAAGAGATCTCCAACACACTTTATCTTTATTCAATTTTAAGTTTCTAATAATGAAATATAGATTATAATTATTGAAATATAGGTATAAAATAGAGATAATAATTAGAGTGTGTTTTAAAAAATTACTAGCTAAAATAATGAATTTAATATTAAAATATATTTTGAGTAGCTATTTTATTAAGTATGATTGGAGATAATCTATGTCAAATGTTCTAGTCATTGTTACTTCATAAATAACAAAAAAAAAAAAAAAATAATTAGATTTATCATTGAATTTGAATGATTTTATATATATATATATATACACGTAATATAATGCATATACGTGTTGCATCGTCCATATATAACACCATAGAAAGAAATAATTCTTCATTATAATAATTATCATCTTACATCTAGATAGTAATTTGTTGGGAATCAGTAATATAGCTTACAAATTAAGAATGATTTCAAAATAAATTATTGATCTAATAATGAATTGATTAATTTTATTTTGTAATTTTAAATATTTTAAATTTATTCAGTTAACATATCATTTAAATTTCATTGTTAATTACATCCTCATTTAGATAATATCACTCATACAGCATACTCTTATTTAAAATTAACATAAAATAAAAAAAAAATCAAACAAAACTAAATAAATTTAAATCAAACCTAAATTAAGCTAACTTAATTTGCCCAATTTTGGGCATACCTAACACAAATTAAGCCAAAATTTATTTCATAACTTCTAACCCATCACAATCATAATTGCATGTTTCCACGTTAATGTTAAAAAAGTGAGATTCAACATAAAAACTTTAATGTTATACTTTCGCTAATATAGAATACCTTCCTAGTGCAACATTGCACTTCCACCACAATTATTCTTTTGATAAAATCTTAATAAAATAATTTGTATCTAGCTCTAAAATTATAATATCATGGGTAGGATATTCAGACAATAATTTATTCAAAACTATTAAATATCAAGAATAATGATTGATTATATAAATAATAAAAATAAAAACTAAAATAACATATAAGTGAGAAATCACAATCCAACAATGAAAAATCTAATATAGTAACAATAATATCCAAGAATCATGATACGACAATGTCAAATCGAATAATATGTGCTAAATATTTTTTTCGCATATATAGAGAGTTCATAAAGCACATAATACCCAAAATTATATTTTAGACTAAAATTAAATTATATTCTTTAGGAAAAAAAACTCTAGGAATCTAAAATTTAGAACAAATACGTAAACTTGTGATTTTTAAGTGAATGCTCTATATTTTTTTTCATGTTATTATTTAGTTAATAGCATCAGTTCGTCAAATTCACTACTCAAAATTAATTACATGATTGCATCTTCATAGTTATAAGAGTGGATTTTGTCTGCATCTTTTCAATATTTCAAATTTTATCTAAGTTTCAATTCTTCACGACACACAATCTTGTACTATACATAGATAAAAGAAATAATAGTAGCACCCACATCACAAAAATATATTTATACAAGTTGCATAATAAAAATAATGATTTTATAATATATACACACAAAATATAGAAGTTTGAAACCAAAAAAATATACACAACATAATTTAAGTAAGCAACCCACAACTTTATAGTATATAATTTTATAAATTAATAATTAAACAGCAAGTATTGAGTAACAAAAAATAGCTCCAAAAATAAACTCCTCCAAACTAACATCTAGCCAAGAAAGAGATTAAAATAAGGGAGCCACGAGAGTAGAAAAAAATGTATTCCCAAAAGAAGAGAGAACCAATATTTTATAAATAAAATCATGTTAATGCTTATGTAACCTACAATGCTAAAGAAGAAAGGCCTGCAAAGATATTAAAAAAAAAAAATTCATCACACCCTTTAGGCTTCTATAACCCATAATTACATAAAAAAAACACATGCACATTTAATTGTTTTTATTTTTTATTTTTTTGTTTTCATTCAAAGCCGGATGGGGCCTTTCCCCATTCCAAGAGGGCACCACACGTGACTTTATGTGAAAACAAGAATGTTCAAAATTCACCACTTTTATTTATTTATTTATTTATTTTTTGAAAAATAGAAGGTAGGATTCTATCCCATTTCTTGGTCTACTTCACTCTTTTAAAAAAATAAAAACAAAAAAAAATTTCATCTACCTGACTTGGGCATATTCAACAAATCTCTTTCTATACCCTAGGTATAGAGACACATACAAGTTATCGACTTTAAAAAATTAAACTTAGCTGACAACAAAAATTTCATGAATATATCTATGATATTTTTATTTGTGTATTTTTTAAAGCATGACTAACTTTTTATCTGATATATCATAAACTCAATGATAATGCATATCAATATGTTTTGACATATTATAAAATATTAAATTTTTAGAGAAAGAAATAGTACTCTGACTGTCACATTATACAATATATGTATCATAGTGCAAATCCAAGTCTACAAGAATTGTTTCCATTAAATTTCTTTGCATACTTTAGTAGTTGAAATGAAATATGTCTCAATGATAGATAATATTATGTACTCATGCAACTTGATTGCTAGAATATAGCTCCTCCCTCTAAAGGTTATTAGATAAAATAAGGTTGATTTATGTGAATCTAAATTATCTGCCATATCAAATTTAGTATATCCAAAAGGCATGGGTTTTAACCTACTTAAGCACAAAGATACCTCAAGATGGATCTCACTATAACCTAGTAATATATACTTGGGTTTCATAAATAATAACTGACAGCACCAAAAGTGTGTGTTATATTCAATCTAGTGCATATCATAGAATACACAAGACTAATGACTAATGAGGAAAATGTTCAATTGTCGACTTTAAGTGTTTAATTAAGTGAGTTGAGACCAATTTAGTCTATTTCATAGAAAAAACTTTCAAAAACTTTACTGATATATCATTCTTGAGATAAATAAATATGCCTAAAAAGCCTATCATTGTTGAGACTCATCCCTGAAATCTATCTAATTGGCCCTAATCTTTTATAAAAAAGACTTTTCTCAGCTCTTCATTAAGCATGTTAATTTTTCTCTATTATGACAAATGATTAGCATATGAAAAAAAAAATTTAAAGAACCTAAGAATTTATTTAAAACCATACTAACTCTTGTTAAAGACCATTCAAACTCTTGTTTAAAACCATTCAAATTCTTGCTTAGTTTGCAAATAAGACTTTTCTTTGCTTCTATAATGAATTTTTTTGGTTGATCAATGTAGAGAGTACCATGAAGATCATTATGAATAAATATAATCTTCATATAAAGTTGATCAATTTCTGAGTTAAAACTAATAGCCAAACAAAGAACTAGAGGAGTCTGTCGGGCCGGCCTGGCCGACACGAGGCATGGCACGATTTGGCAGTGCCTGGGCCGACATGGCACTGGAATTTTTTGTGCCCATGCCAGTGCCGTGCCGAGGCCAATCGGGCCTCATGCCGTGCCTTGCTTGGCACTATACCATGGCCCATTGGCACGGTACTCGATAAGAGCCAAGAAACTACCTTAGTGCAGAAGCTGAGTCCAATGGACAATGCTCACTGAGCCCCGAAAGTGAAGAAGAATCACGGTAGGAGGCGGAGCGGAGGCGTGTCGCTAAACCCTAATTTTTTTTTAAATTAGGGTTTGGCCTGACTGCATTGAACGCAACGGATTCGTACCGCAGGCCCGTGCCAGGCTATCCTCCATAGAACCATACCGGGCCAGGCACGACATGGTACAGAGGCCCGGCACAGAAGCACGGTCGGGCTTGCTAAAAACGGGTTGGGCCAGCCCGGCACGACTCATTTGGCACTACTCAAATAAAAGGCATATTCACTATAAAAGAAAATATTACATAATAATCAGTTCATTTCTATGATTAAACCCATTTGATTGTTAATCGAGCTTTATATCTCATCTAAGAATCATCATCACTGGATTTTTGTCTAAAGAACCATTTATTTTTCAAAGTCTAATTCTATTTTAATAAGAGTACCAAATCATAAGTTTGGTTAACATAAAGAGATTTCATCTTTTTCTACATCGCCGAATGTCATTCCTATTTATTTTCAAGAGAGATGGCCTCTTGAAAGGTTCAGGGCTCGCATGCATCCATGAGTTAAATGAAATCATGGAATATAGAGGATACTTGATATAGGGCCTAAATGATCTTCTCAGTTCAAATTAAGATGTATCACCATGAACAACTAAAATCTACCGAGTTCCAACTAGAATATGATTTCTCATCTCCTGAATAGGTATATTATAAGGTATGAAAATATTACTTATATTATGTGGCTCAAAAATATCATGTATATTCTTATGCTCAAAATCATCAAGCAGCTGCTCAATTCTTTTTAGAACTGAGCAAAAAAGAATTAGTATTGGATTTGTGCAAAAAAGAATCATTTTAGAATCACTCTCATCTCGACATAAATGACTACCATCTACTAATTGATCCTTCAGAAAAAAACATATATATGCTTCAAACAAGTTTCTTGGAAATTAGGTTTCATAGTCTATACCTAAATTCTTTGTGTTCATAGCCAATGAAGATGCTTGGTCATATAGTATTATTGAATTAGATTATTAATCTTTTGCGATATGATTATAATCTTTGTCGCCAAAAACTCACAAGTGAGTTCATCAAGAACATCTTTATACATAATGTCAGCAAGACACATATTGATTACATTAAAAGTTATATGATTAGCTTTTCCCCAAATTTTATTAGGAAGATGCACATGAGAAAAAATCCACTAGGTGCACTTCTTAATAGTTTGGTTCAACCACTCAATAATGTCATTTACTTGTGATATCTTGCCTAGTATTTTTTTTTATGTATAAAGTCATAGGATACATAATAGATGTTAAATTGATCTTGGTATTCTTCCCTATTATAAGAACATATGTAAATCAATTTCATATCAGTCTCTCTTTTAACTCTAAAAATAAAATTTTGAAAGTTGAGAAAAACCTAGTCTTTTATTTTTTATGTATATGCTCATTCTTTCACCGAGTGATTATTTTTATTATTTGTCGTTATCACCATTTTTTTCATCATTATTATCATCATAATATTCTTTTTTTTTTCTTTTTCTTTTTTTCTTTTTCATTTTTTTCTTTTTCTTCTTATTCTACTTCATCTTCATGTAGTTATTTTCTTCATATTTTTTTAATTCTTCTTATTTTTTTGATTTTTTTATTCTTCCACATTTTTGCCTTTTTAATATTCTTTTCTTCCATATGTTCTTCTTATTCTTTATATTCCTCATCTCTCTCATCTACGTTTTCTACTTCCTCTACTTTTTTTATTATTTTTTCTTTTTTTTCTTCATCTTACTATTATTTTTTTCTCCCTCCTTCTCTTTTTTTTTTATTTTTAGGAGTTTTATATCTCTTTTTATACTTCTTATTTCTTTTTTTTCTTATTCTTTTTCCTTATCATTTTCTTCTTCTTTTTTTTTCTTCATGTGGTTCTTTTTTTTATTTATCTACATTTTCTTCGGTTGTTCTTCTTCCTTAGCTTCTTCAACTCCTTTTTGTTCATCTCCTTCTTTTTGATACTTTTCTTCATATTTTTTTTCTTCGTAATCCACTTCATGATCTCTTTTTTTCTTATTCTTTTCTTGTTCTTCTTTTTTTTCTTGTTTCTTTTCTTCTATTTCTTCTAGTAATTATTCTTCTTTTTTATGTCATTCATTTTTTTCAATCCTTATTCTTATTCTTCCTTTTCCTCAATCTGTATCTCTTCATCTTTTTTTTTTATTTTTTTCTTCTTATCTTTTTATTATTCTTCTAATTTTTTTTATTATTCTTCTACTTCCTCCTATTATTTATATTCTTATTATTTCTCTTTTTCTTCTTATTCTACAACTTATTTATTCTTCATCTTTCTCTTCTTTTTCTTCTTCATCTTCCTTATGTTATTCTACTTCTCTTTATTTTTTTTCATATTATTATTTTTCTACTAGTTCTCTCTCTTTTTTTCCACTTCATTTTTTTCTGTTTTTCTTTTTCCTCTCCCTCTTCTTCTTTCTATTTTTTTGCTATTCCTTCTCTTCTTCTACTTCCTAGTCGTCTTATTCGTCTTCCACATTTTCTTCTTCCTTTTCTACTTTTTCTTCTTCTTATATTTATTCTTATTATTCTTCTTATAATTATTATTATTATTCCTCTTCTTCTTCTACCGATTTTTTTTCTTTTCCATCTTCTTATTCTTCATATTCTTTTTCTTATTATTATTTTTCTTCTGTCTTTTTCATTTTTTTTCTAACTTTACTTCTTCTTTGTATTTTTTTCATATACTTTTCTCTCTTTGATTTCTTTTTATTATTCTTTTTTTTAATTTTTTTCTTTTTATTCTTTTTTTTTCTTTTTTTTCTATTTCTTATTTTTCTTCTTTTTTCTTTTCTTTCTTTTGTTTCTTTTGTTTCTTCTGTTTCTTCTTTTTCTTCTTTTTCTTTTTTTTATTCTGATTCATTTTCCTATTCATCATCTTGTTTTACAACATTTTCTTATTCTACTTCTTTTTCATCAAATTCTTTTTTTTCTTTTACTTCTTTTTTTATTTCTTATTATTCTTCTTTTTAATTCTTTTTCTTTTTCTTTTTCATATTCTTTCATTTAATTTTTTGTTTTTTTTTTCTATTTATTCTTGATCCTTTCTTTTTTCTTATTTATCTTCTTATTTTTTGTCTTTTTTTTCTTATTCTTATTCTTGATCCTCTTTTTCTTCTTCTTATTCTTAGTTTTATTTTTCTTTTTCCTATTTTTTTATTTTTTTTCTTCTTCCTCTTCTTTATTTTTTTCTTTCATTTTTTTCTTCTTTTTATTCCTCATCTTCTTTTTTTTCTTTTTCATCTTTTTCTTTTTCATATTCTTCTCTCTTTTTCTTTCTTCTTCTCTTTCCACTTATATGATGTTATTCTTCTTTTTTTTCTTCCTCTTTTTTTTTCTTACTCTTTTTCTTTTTTTTTACCTCATCTTTTTCTTTGTTTATCTTTTTTTCTTCTTCATCTAAATCAATTTATTCTTCATTACCTTCTTATTATTCTTCTTCTTTCTCTTATATATTTTTTGTTATTATTCTTCTTCCTCTTCTTCTTCTTCCTCCATCTCTATTTATCTTCTTTTTCATCATCTTCCTCTTCTTCAACTTATTGTTCTTATTGTTTTTTTGCTTTGTATTCTTCTTTTCTTCTTCCTTACCTTCTTTTTCTTCTTATTCTCTTTCTTATTATTATACTTTCATTTTTTTTTCTTCTACTTTCTTTTTTTTATTCATATTTTTTTTTTCAATTTCCTTTTCTTATTCATGTGTTTTTCTTTTTCTTTCTCTTATTCTTTTTCATCTACAAATTTTAGTAGTTACTTTTCTTTTTCATCCCTTCATCTCTTTCTACTTTCTTTCTTTTTTATTTTTCTTCTTCTTGCTCTCCTTCTCCATCTAGTTCTTTTTTTTTCTTCTCATCTTCTGACTTTTTATTATTCTTTTTCTTGTTATTATTATTAATCTGCTTCCTCCTCTTGTTTTTATTCTTTTTATTCTTACTTGTATTATTCGTCATCTTCTTCCCCTTACTCTTCAACTTTTGCTACATATTATTCTACTTATTCTTCTTTTTCTTCATATTATTATTATTCTTCATGTTATTCATCATTATCATCATATTCTTCTACATCATAATTTTCATCATATTTTTATTATTCTTCTTCATCTTCATCATCTTCATCATCTTCTACTTCATCATTTTAATAAACTTCTTATTCTTCTTCATTTAATTATTATTATTATTCTTCATCTTATTCTCCTTTTGATTATTTTTATTATTATTTCTCTTGTTCTTCAACATATTCTTTTTTTTTCTTCATCTTCTTTCAATTGTCATATTCTTTTTTTCCTTCTCTTTTCTTAATTTCATTCTCTTTTCTTGTTTTTTTTCCTTTTATCCCACTTCTTTTTCTTCTTATTTCTTTTTTTTTCTTCTTATTTCTTTTTTTTCATGCATCTTCTTTTAAATGTGTTTTTTTTCTTTTTATTTCTCTTGTTATTTTTCTTCTTTTTTATCATCTTCTTCTCCTGCTTATTTTTATTCTTCTACTTCATATTGATATTATTTTTACACTTTTGTATCTTCTTCTATTATTTTTTCCATCTTCTTTTGCTCCTTTTTTTTCATTATCATTTTCTTCTTTTTTATCTTCTTCTTTTTCTTCTTATTTTTATTGTTCTATTTTTGCATTTTCTTTTACTTTATTTTCATTTTCATCTTCTTTTTCTATTTTATTCTTCTATTTTCTTAATATTCTATTTTCACTTCTTCATCTTCTTTTATTGACTTTTTTTTCATCATATTCTTTTCTACTTCTTATACTTCTTGTATTTCTACTTCTTCTTCTTTTTTCTATTTCTTATTTTTCTTCTTCTTTTTTTTCTTCTATGTTGTCTTCTTCTTTTTATTCTATTCATGCTTTTTTTCTTTTTATACTACTTACTCTTTATCTTGTTTTTCTTCTTCTTACTCTTCTTTTTTTTTTCATATTTTTCTTCTTTTTTATCTTCAACTTCTTATTCTTATTTTTCTCTATATTTTTCATTTTTTTCTTCTTATTCTTCTTTTCTTATTATTAATTTTCTTTTTTTTCTTTCTCATTTTTTTCCTATTATCATTTTTCTTGTTTTTTTCTTCTCATTCTTCTAATTTTTATTCTTTTTTTTCTTTTTCTTGTTATCTATTTTTCTCCGCCTCTTCTTTTTTTTGTTCTTATTCATATTATTATTATTATTATTATTCTTCTTTTACTTTACTTACATTCTTCATCTTTCTGAAATTATTATTATCATTATTCTGTTTCTTTTTCATTTTCTTTTTGATCATCATATTCTTCATTCTCCTCTTATTCTTATAATTATTATAATAATAATTATTATTATTATTCTTCTTATTTTTTCTTTCATTTATTTATCGTTTTATCTTTCATTAATTTCTTTTTACTAATTTTCTTCTTTCTTCTTTTGCTTCCTCTTCATCTTATTATTCTTCTATTTCTTCTTTCTTCTTTTTCTTTCAATTCTTTTTGTTGTTATTCTTTTTTTTGTTCTTGATCTTATTATTGTTCTTCAATTTTTTCTTTCTCTTCTCTTTATTCTTTTTCCTCTTTTTTTATTCTAGTTCTTTTTTTTTATTACCATTTTCTTCTTCTTTTCTTTTCCTTTTTTCTTCTTTATTATTTTTCTTCATTCTCTTTCTCTTTTTTTTCATTCTCTTCTTTTTCTTTTTCATTCTCGTATGCTTCCTCATACTTTTCTTATTCTTTTTTTTACATTTCTTATTTCCCCTCTTCCTCTTCTCGTTCTTATTATTGTTCTTTTTATTCTTTTTCTTCTACCTTCTCTTTTTCTTCTTTATGTTCTTCCTCATATTGTTCTAAAACTTTTTTTATTCATCTACTCTTCTTAATTCTTCTTTTTATTCCACTTTTTATTTTGTTTGTTCTTTTTCTTCTTCCACTTATTATTTTTCTTATTTTATTTTTTTTATCTTCCTCCTCCTCTTCTTCTTATTTTTTTTCTTCCTCTTTTTTTATTCTTCTTTTTGCTATTTTTTTCTTCTTTTTTTCCTTTTTTTCCTTTTTTTTCTTTTTTTTCTTTTTCTAAATTCTTTTTTACCATCTTCATTTCTTCTTCTTACTATTTCTTTTTATCATCATCTTCTTCTTTTTCTTATTGCCCCTCCTCATCTTCTTCTTTTTCTTATTGCCCCCTCCTAATCTTCTTCTTGTTCTTCCTCATGATATTCATCTTCATCTTCTATTTTATTTTAACGGTTCCATGTATTGTTCTTCTTATTTTTCATCTACTTCTAGTTCTTTCTTTTTTTCTTTTTCTTGTTGTTTTCATATTTTTTTTTTGCTTTTATTCTTCTTGTTCTTATTATTCTTCATTTTCTCTTTTTGTATTTTTATTCATGTTCAACTTCTTATTCTTTTCTCGTCTTCTTATTTTATTTTATTTTATTTATTTTATTTTTTTTCTTTTCTTCTTCTCTTTCCACTTCTTTATTCTTATTATTATTATTCTTCTTTCTCACCTCCTCAGTTCTATTTTTATTTTCTTTCTCCTCCTCCTTCTATTGTTCATCTCTTTCTTTTTTATTCTTCTTGTACTTTCTCTTCATTTTGTTATTTTATTCATGTTCCTTTGTTGTTTTATATTTATCATTAGTATATTTTTTTTCTTCCTCTTATTTTTACTCTTCCTCTACATAATTTTTTTTTCTTTTTCTTCTCTTTTTATTCTTCATCCTATTCTCCTTCTTATTTTTCTTTCTTTTTTTTTATCTACTTCTTAATGTCATGTATTTTATCTATTTTTCTTCTTTTTTTATTAGTATTCTTCCTCCTCTTCAATTGTTTTTAGTTATTCTTGTTATTCATCCCCTTCATCTATATATTCTTTTTCTTCTTCTTCTCTTTTCTTTCTTTTTTCTTTTCTTCTCCAATTTCTTCTTTTTCATTTTATCTTATACTTATTCTTATTCAGTATCTTATTATTATTATTATTATTAATTTCTTATTATTCTTCTTCTTTTACTTTCTTCTCTTACTATTCTTCTTCTTTATTCTTCTTATTATTCCCTCCTCCTCTTCTTATTTTGTTTTTCTTTCACTCTACTATTTCTTGTTTCGTATGCTTCTTTTATATTCTTATTTTTTTTTCATTTTCTTTTTTTTAATTTCTTTTTCCCCTCATCTTTTTTTCTTTTTTTTTTTCTTCCTATTCTTTATCTTCTCTTATTCTTCTTTTTATTTTTTCTTTTTTCTTTTATTCTTCAATACCATATTTATTTTCTTCCTTCTCTTTACTTCTTTAGTTATTTTTCTGATTAATTTTTTTGTTCACTTCTCTTTTTTCTTGTTTTATTCAAATTTTTCATATCCCTCATTGTTATTCTTTCTCTTGTTCGTGTAGTTATTTTATTTTTTATTCTTCTTGATTTTATTTTTCTACTTCCTCATCTTTTTTTTTTCTTATTCTTTCCTCTTCTTATTTTTTTTTCCACTTCGTGACACCTCTTTCCCCAAGGGGTCCTATTCATTTCATCACCCAACAAAATGTGCAATAAAATAAAATTTTATCAGATATAACATATATATTTTTTTTGTATTTTATTTGCTCAGTGGAATAAAAACACATAATATATTATTCAAGCCACAACCGACTTCCCTTCACACGTGTAATCTCGCATGTGAGTTTATCATCTGTCCTAGACATGTACCTGAAAGGGGTCTCGCAATGGAATAAGCAAAGTTTAGTAGAGGTAAACTTCTACATAGCTACTCCCTATCTAAGTTCATATAAAACATCATGCATATATATCAACACCCATTCAAGTACAATGTTTAAATGAATGCAATCATGGATGAAATATTTATATGTTCATATTCCTGAGTCCCATAAACTCCCTCACACATGCCGAAGCTAAGTGTGATAAATTATATATAGATGTAGATATATATATATATTATTTTAGAATTATTCCGAAAAATATAGACCTCCTCCGAAAAACAAAATATGATTTTCTTGAACATACTCCGAGAAATATAGATATCCTTTGAAAAATCATATTGGATATATTCTGATAAGATATTTTTTTTCCTTAGATATTTTTTAAAAACCACAACGTAACTCAGCCTGAACGTTGTCCCAATTCGAGTTCGCATATTTATGTTAGCCATGCTCCTGAAAAAAAATACTACGCAAGTCAGTCTGGACATTGTCCTAATTCAAGTTCCCAAAATACAATCTATTATACATTTATATGTGTGTGTGTGTGTATCATGCACTTACCCATTTATATGAAATGTTCCCATGCACATGAAATACAAATATGTCATTTATGATTAAACCACATTCTAGACATAATTATAACTATCAAAACCCAATTCATACTACAATATATTTTATTTAATGAAATACAGAAAATTTTCACCAATAAATAATTCCCAGTGAAATTTCTAAACAATACAAAATATAAATCAAGATCATTTATGGTCTTTAAATAGAAAGATATTCCGATAGGAGAAAACTATTATCTCTTGGAATAATTTATATAAACTTTATAAATTTGATATCAAATTGTAGATCTCGTCACGTATAGCAACTTTTTATTCTTTGACTATTCTATTCCGACTCCAGAATAATCCATTATGATCAAAAGAAAATGAACAAAACTTTTAATTTTTGTTTGTACCGTCTCTCCCTCCCGAAGTGATGTTTTTTTTCCGTCATCCCATTTTTTAGATTCTCATCATTTTTTTAATTATTTTATTATATTAATATATTAAAAAAACTTATTATTTTTTTTTGTGTGGGTGACGCTTAAACCGCGCATGCGTAGCCATGTGCTGACATCGTGGCACAGTCTTTTCATTTTTTTAATTTACATATTATTCTAATATTTATTTAAATAATTTTTTTTAAAAAAAATTAATACTAACTTCCTCAGAATTTGATGAAATTTATCACTATAGCTATATTTTCCAAGACAAATTCAATGATGAAATATATTTTATAATTGGGGTTGTAAAATTTTCAGCTTATTTTTCTTATTATAAAATTATCATTTTGGCTATTTTTTCCGGAAAAAAATCATATTATTTATTTATTCATTTTTTATCCGTGATTTCACACTTTCTTCATCTTCTCATTCTTCTTCCTCTGACTCCACCTATTCATCTTTATGCTTCTCCTCCTCTTTTTTTTCTTCATCATCATCTTTTTTTTTTGTCTTATTATTATTATTATTCTTCTTTCACTTCAATTTCTTTTTTTCTCTCTTTTTTTTCATCATCTTATTCTTCATGTTCATTTACTTCTATTTGTTCTTATTCTACTCATTTTTCTTTCACTTATTCTTCTTTATATTTGTTTTTTTATTTTCTTTTTTTCCTCTTTTTCTTTTTTTTTTGTTATTATACTTCTTCATCTACTTTTTCATCATCTTTTATTTTTCTTATTTTTTTTTCTTCTCCTTCTTCCAAATACTCTTCTACTTCTACTTTTTCAACTTGTTTTTATACTTCCTCCTCTTTATCTTCTTTTTCTTACTCTTTATCTTCTTTTTTATATTCTTTTTATTTTTTTTCCTATTATTCTTCTTGTGCTTATTCTTTTGCTTTCTTGTCTTATTTTTCCTCTTCATCATCCATTTATCTTAATCTTTATCATAATCTTTTTTTTTCATCTTCTGTTCTTTTTTTCTTCTTCCTCTTCTTCTTCTTATTTTTTTTTCTTATTTTCTTTTTCTACCTCCTCCTCTCATTATTATTTCTTTTTCATCTTATTTTTATTATTTTCTTTTTCTTTTTTTTTCTTATCAATGTTATTATTATTAGTATTCTTATTTTTCTACATATTTCTGTTTTAGTCTTTTTTTTGTTATTATTCTTCTTTTTTTTATTATTCTTTTTCTTCTTACACTTCTTTTTTATTTTCTCCATCTTCTTCCTCCACCTCTAATTCTTCTTCTTCCTCTATCTATGATTCTTCTTCTTCCCATATATCTAATTCTTCTTTTGAATATTTGTTATTTTATTATTATTTTTTTTTATTTTTTTTCTTATTTCTTGATATTCCTCTTATTCTTTTTCTTCTCCATGTATTTCTTTTTTTTTCTTCCACTTTTTTTTCTTTTTCTCTTGTTTTCGTTTTTTTCTTTTCTTTTATTTTTCTTTATTTTTCTTTTTTTTCTTTTTTTTTCTTTTTTTTTTCTTTTTTTTCTTTTTTTTTTCTTTTCGTTCTTTTCTTTCTTTTCGTTCTTTTCTTTCTTTTCAATATTTTTTTTCTTTTCGTTCTCTTGGTTTTTCCATTTATTCCATTTTTTTCATTTTTTTTCTTTTTCTTTTTTCACATTTTCTTCCTCTTTGTTGTCTTCTGCTTCTTCACACAATAATTCTTTTTCTTTTTATTCTTCATATTCTTTTCCTCTTTTTTATCTTCTTTCTGTCTTTTTTTTCATCTTCTTGCTTCTCTTCATCCTCTTCTTCTTGTTAATGTTTTTCCTTTCCTACTTAATCTTTTTCCACAACTTCCTCATATATTTTTTGTTCTTCCTCTATTTTCATATTCTTCTTCAAGCAACTTCATTATTATCTTTTTCTTTTTATATTTATTTGTTTTCTCTTTTTTTCTTCATCTTTTTGTTATTCCTCCTTTTTTCTTTTTTTCTTTTGCCAAATTCTTATAATTATTTTTATTATATTTTTTATTCTTCTTCGTCTTCTTATAATTCATCATCTTCTTCTTCTTATTTTATTATCTTATCCTTCCTACTATTTTTTTTGTTTATTTCTTCTTCTTATTCCCCTTTTTCATCATCATCTTCTTTCCCTATTTATTATTATTATTATTATTATTATTATTATTATTCTTCTTCCTCATCTTCCGCTTCTTCTTCTTATGTTTCATTTTTATCCTTCTCCCTCCTCTTTCTTTTATCATTTTTGTTCTTCAACTTTCTTATCTCATTATTATTATTCCTCTTCTTTTTTCTCTTATTCTTCTTATTTTTCTCTTCTTCGTTTTTTTATTTTTCCTCATCAT
Organism: Sapria himalayana; assembly: GCA_029783825.1. NCBI lineage: Eukaryota > Viridiplantae > Streptophyta > Magnoliopsida > Malpighiales > Rafflesiaceae > Sapria > Sapria himalayana. Next base: position 135,690 of record JAREIK010002715.1, read on the forward strand.
CATCATCATCATATACTTTTTCTTCTTGATGTGCTACTTTTATTTTCATCTTTATTTTATTATTCTAATTTTTTTTTCATCTCTCTTCCTTTTTTTTCTTCTTTTTTCTTTTCTTCATCCTATTCTTTTTTTTATTCTTCTTATTTTTTTTATCCTCCTCTTCTTATTGTTATTCTTAGTCATCTTATTTCTCATTGTGGTCTTCATTATCATCATCATCTTCTTTTTCTTTTGTTGTTTATCATCATCTTCTTCCTCATATTCTTGGTATTTTTCTTTCTCTTCTTCTTTCTTTTTTTTTTCTATTCTTTTTTTATCTCTTCTTATTCTTCACCTTTCTTTTTTTATATCTTTTTGTTATTCTATTTCTTTCTTTCTATTCTTTCTCCCTATCTTCTTCTTTTTCATAATGGTCTTCATCTTTTTCAATCTTCTCGTTCTTTTCTTATTATTATTCTTCTCTTTTTATTTATCATCTTTTTTTTGGTATTCTTCTTCTTTCTTTTCTTCTTCTTCTCTCTTTCTCTTCTTTTTCATCATTTTCTTCTTATTCTTATTCTTCTTATTCTACTTCATATTCTTTATTGTTTATTTTTTTCTTCTTCTTTCTTTTTCTTTTTTTCCTCTTTTTTCTTTCTTCTCGTTCTTTTCTTATTATTCCTCTTCTAATTTGTCATCATATTTTTTTATCTTTTTCTTCTTTATTTTCTTCTTCTTTTTTCTCTCTCTTCTTTTTCTTCCTTTTCTTTTTCTTCTTATTATACTTCATCCTCTTCTTGTTTATTTTTTTCTTCTTCTTTCTTTTTTTTCTTTTTCCTCTTTTTCTTTATTCTTGTTCTTTTCTTATTATTCCTCTTCTGATTTATCATCATTTTTTTTGTCTTTTTCTTCTCCTTTTTTCTTTTTCTCTTCTTTTTCTTCCTTTTTTTCTTCTTCTTATTCTACTTCATCCTCTTTTTGTTTATTCTTTTTCTTCTTTCTTTGATCTTTTTTCCTTTTTTTTCTTGTATTTTTTTTCTTTTTCTTGTTTTCATCTTTTTTTTCTTCTATTTCTTTTTCATCAATTTCTACTAATTCTTTTTCTTTCATTTTTTTTTTATCTTTTTTTTCTTATTCTTTTTTTCTCCTCTTCATCTTTATTTTTGTCTACTTCTTTCCATTTTTTTTCTTTTTCATCTTTCCTCTTCTTTTGTGGTTTACCTTATTTTTAATTTTTTTCCTACTTATTTTTCTTTTTTTTCTCACTTCTTTTATTTCTTCTCTTTCTTCTTTTTTTATATTCATCATCTTCTTCTTATTCCTTCTTTTCATCATCTTCTTCTCTTTTATTATCTTTTTGTTTTCTTTTTTGTCTTCTTTTTCTTCTTATTCATCTTCTTAATTTGACATATTTTTCTTATTCTTCATCTTTTTCGTCTATTTTTTTTTCTTCATCATTTTCATCATTTTCTTCATCTTACACTTCTTCTTCATCTTAATCATCTTTGTTTTCATTTCTTTTTTCTTCTTCTTCATTTCTTTTTCTTTCTTCCTCCTTGTTTTCTTCATTTATTTTCTTCATCCTTGACTTATTCTTCATCTTCTTGCAGTTCTTTTTAACTTCTTTTTCCTTTTCTTCATCTTCATTTTCTTTATCTACGTTTTTGATCTTAATCTTCTTCTTCCTTTACATGCTCTCTTCTTGTTCTTTTTATTCTTATTCTTAGGCTTATATTTTTTTCTTCTTATTATTCATCATCTTTTTTTTCTTCTTATTTTTTATTTATTGTATTGTTGTTATTCAACATTACATTCTTCTCTTTTTTTTTCATCTTCCTCTTCTTTTTCATCTTCTGCTTTCTATTTTTTATCTTTCTTTTTTGCTACTTTTTCATATTATTCATCTTTTTGCTTTTCTTTTTTTTCTCCTTCATCTTTTTTAACTTTTATTTCTTTTTCTTTCTCTTCTACTTGTTTTTTTCTTATTCATCATCCTCTTTCATTTCTTCTTCTTTTTCATTCACTTCTTATTTTTTTTCTTTTTCGCACACTTCCTTTTCTTACTCTTTTTGTTCTTTTTTTCTTACTCTTCTTGTTCTTTTTATCTCTTTATCTTCTTTCACTTTTTCTTAGTTTTCTAATTCTTCTTTATTTTTTTTCTTCTTTTTCCTTTTCTTTATATTCTTATATATTCTTTTCTATTTTTCCTTTTTCTTATAGTTCATCATCTTCTTCTTTTTATTATTATTTTTTTTATTATCTTTTTTTATTTTTCTTTATTTTCTTCATCTTCTTGTACTCTTTTTTTATTCTTCTTTTTGTTTTTCCTCTACTTTTTTCAATTTTTTCTCTTTTATTTACTTTATCATGCTGTTCTTTTTCTATTTTTTTATCTTTTTATTCTTCGTTTTTCTTTTCTTCTTATTCTACTTATATTTGTTTTTCATTTTTTTTCTTCTTCTAAATTTTTTTTTAATTTTTTCTCTTATCCTTCTTCTTGTTCTTCTTATTCAATTCTACTTCATTTTTCTCTATAATTCGAATTTAATCTTTTTTTCTTTTTTTTTCTTTTTTTTTCTTTTTTTTATTCTTATTCTTCTTTTTTCCTCTTTTTCTTTTTCTTCTTTGTTTTCTAATTCCTCACGTGTTTTTTCTTCATTATCTTCTTTTTTGTCTACTTTCTCTTTTTTTTGATCTTTTTGGATTTTCTCTTCTTCCTCATATTTTTTCTCTTCTTCTTTAACAAATTCTTCTTCTCCCTCTTTCTTTTTTTCTAATTGTTCATCATCATCATAATTATGATTCTTTTTCTCATATTCTTCTTATTATTCATCTTATTTTTGTTTATCTTTCTCCTATTTTTCTCGTTCTTTATCTTCTTCCTCATCTTCTTATTTTTCATATTCTTTCTCTTGTTTTTCAATTTCCTATTCTTCTTTTTTATCTTCATCTTTTCTCTATTCGTCTTCTTCTTCCTCTTTGTGTTCTTTCTCAATTTTTTTTCTCCTCTTCTTATTATTATTCTTCTTGATCCTCTTCTTAGTTGTTTTCTTCTTTTTTTTCTTTTCGTTCATCTTTTTATTCATATTCTTTTATTTATTATTATTATTATTATTATTATTATTATTCTTCTTCTTCTATCTCTTCTTCTTTCTTGTCTTTTTCTTTTGTTTCTTCTTTATCTTCTTTTTTTTTCTTATTCTTTTCTTATTCCTCATCATCATCATCATCATATTCTTCTCCCTAATTGTCTTCTTTTTTTTCTTCGTCTTTCTCATTTATTCTTCTTTTATTTTTGTATCTTCTTCTTCCTCTTTTTAATTTTTTTCTTATTCAACTCCTTAATTTTTATTTATTTTTTTTATTCTTATTCTTATTATTCATTATCATCATCAGCATCTTCTTATTATTTTTCTTCTTTTTTCTATTTTTTTATTCTTCTTATTTTTTTTATTTTTCTTCTTATCTTTTTTGTTCATCTTACTTTTTTTTATTTTTCTTCTTTTTTCTTTTTAATCATTGTCTTTTTTTTCTTCTCGTATTCTTCTTTATCTTTTTCTTCCTTATCATCATCATTAATTTTTTTTTATTTTTTTGTTTTATTATTCTTTTTCTTGGTCTTTTTCTTCATCATCTTTTTCTTGTTTCACTTCTCCTTATAAATTTTTATATTTTCTTTTTGTTATTCTTATTCTTATTTTTTTTATTCTTTATCTTTTTCTTATTCTTTTTTTATTTTTCTTATCTTTTTTATTCTTTTTACTTTTTCTTATTTTTATTCTTTTTCTTTTTTCTTCTTAATTTTTGCCTTTTTCTTCTTTATTTCTTATATTATTTTTCATCTTTTTCTTTGTTATCAACTTTATCGTTTTCTTCTTTTTTTTATTCTTTATTGTCTTCTTATTCTTTTTATTGGTCATTTTCTCCCTATTATTATTATTATTATTATTATTATCATTCTTCTTATTCCTCTACTTCTTCGTATTTTTTTCTTTTTCTATTTTTTTCTTCTTCTAATACTTCTTATTCTTCTTCATTTTGTTCTTTTTATATTATTTCACCCCCTTCTTCTTCCCTCCTTATCAGTATCTTCTTATTTTTTTTTCAACCATATTCTTCTTCTCCTTATTTTTCTTATTCTTTTTTGTCCTCCTATTCTGATTCTGATTCTTATTCTTCTTTCCTTCAAGTCTTCTTTTGTTTCTTATTATTTATTATTATCATCATTATCTTCTTTTTTCTTTTCTTTTTCTTCCATTACATTAAGTTCAAGGAGAAGCTTCACGACAATTTTTTTACAAATTAATGTAATGGTCTATTGTAATAGATATTTTTGTAATGAATTTTAATTTTTTTTATTGTGCAAGAAATGACATTGGTAACCAAAAAAATGATGGGTCATAGTGGATGCGTAGTAAATTGTAATTTCTTGTACAATGAACAAATCACGGTAGAAAAATCAAATAGCATGAAAGAAAAATTCTTGTTAATATAATGTCTTTGTTGAATCACATCCAATATCATAGTAATCATTTACTTTTTTATAATGATGACTTATTAATTCAAAGGCAGATGAGAATATAGTCATGGGTATATAGATTCTTCCATAAAATAGAATGAATGAATGAATTTTCAAATTTTTTTATTGTAAAATATTTTAGGACATACCTTAGTGTGATAGTGACTGTCTTTGTCTAAGCTTGATATGCTTATGGTACAATACTTATGAGACATAATATCTATACTTTTCAAAGTAAAGATCATCAAGATATTTATCTCTCATATGCTCAAAACTAGGTAGTAATCATGTGCACTAGATACAAATGTTGTTTTTAGAGTAAAATGTTGAATAATTAGTTGGAAATAAAGTTATTTGATTGTGTGATATTATTTATATTGAAGAATCTTTTCTATTTTATAGTATGTGTTTGACATCATATTGGATTTGGACATGTGAACCATGAACACACACTATAAAAGTGAGATTTTGTTATTTCTTTATAACCTTATCAACATTGTTAGTGCAAAAAAATACATCATGTAATTAAATTACAGTGTATCAAGAAAAAAAAAAGAAAATGAAAGTTTGATTTTTCATTTTTAAGGCAATCTTGGGATAAATGATTTCCAAAAAGTGCACTATAATATTGGCTATGTGCATCCAACTAGAAGTATCTTTTTTATTTATTATTAGGGATGCCATGTAGGAAGGCACCTACTAGAATGTCATTTCCATCACACCACATATGGACATCCCTACCTTTGGTGGCGATATTTCAATAAAATTAAACAAAAAATTAGGGAACAATACTGAAGCTTCCATGGCATCTATTTTAAATTTTCTATACAATGATCAAACATGTACTTAAAGAGTATGAAGAGGTTTATACGGAAAAAATGCATTATAAATAAAAAATTTTAAAAATAATGTTGGGCTCCATCATTGAGCTGCAGCGAGATCCACGAGCTCCACGTCGAGCTTGCTGGAGCTCGCCGAGCTCTATCATTGAGCTCTAGTGAGCTCTACTATGAACTCGTAGGAGCTCGACGGAGCTCATCGAGCTTCATCGTGGAACTCCACAAGGGAGCTCGTCAATTCTTAGAGAGCACAACTTCGAGCTCGTTGTAGCTCGATGAGCTCCTAAATGGAGCTCCAGCTAGCTCGATGTGGAGCTCGAGGAGCTCCATCGACAAGCTCTAGTGAGCTCCACTTAGAGCTAGGAGCTCCATCGAGTTCCATTGAGCTCCACTTTGAGCTCATTGGAGCTCCATAAAATAGCTCGTGGAGCTTCACGAAAGAGCTCGTCGAGCTCTAGCAAGCTCCAGTTCGAACTTATTGGAGCTTAACGGAGATCCTTGAGCTCCACTTCGAGTTTGATGGAGCTCTACTAGCTCCATCATTAAGCTCTAGTGAGCTCCACTTCGAACTTGAGGGAGCTCGACGAAGATCCACAAAAGAGCTCATCTAGCTCCAGCGAGCTCGCTGAAGCTCACTGAACTCCAAATGTAAAGCTTGATGGAACTCCATGAGAGAACTCATCGAGCTCCAGAAAGATCCACTTGAAGCTTGCTGGAGCTCAACGAGCTCCATCATTGAACTTTAGTGAGCTCCACTTCGAGCTCATTGGAGCTCGACAGAGCTCTACAAAAGAGCTCGTTGAGCTCGCTAGAGCATACAAAAACTCCTAGAGCTCCATCATGGAGCGCGATAGAAATTGATGGAGCTCCACGAAGGAGCTCGTCGAGCTAACTAGAGCTCCTCGAGCTCCATCATGGAGCTCGTTGGATCTCCACGAAAAAGCTTATTAATCTTCAGTGAGCTTCATCGTGGAGCTTGACGGAGCTCTTTGAGCTCCATGTAAAGCTCGCCCGAGCTCACTAGAGCTCCACTTTGAGCTCGACAGAGCTCCACAAAAGTGCTTGTCAGAGCTCAATGAAAGAGCTCGTCGAGCTCCATCGAGCTTGCTGGAGCTCCCTCATGGAGATCGATGGAACTCCACGAGGGAGCTCAAGGGAACTCCACTTTGAGCTCATTGGAGCTCGATGGAGCTCTGCAAGATCCACGAAGAAGATCACTAGAGCTCAATCATCTAGCTCGACGGAGCTCCTCGAGCACCACATCGAGCTCGCTGGAGCTCACTGAAGCTCCACTTGGAGCTCACTGAAGCTCGATGGAGCTCCACGAGCTCCACTTTGAACTCGTTGGAGCTCGACGAAGCTTCACGAAAGAGCTCATTAGATATTCATGAAAAAGCTCATCAGAGCTCCACGAAAATGCTCGTCGAGCTCCTACGAGCTCGCTGGAGCTCCATCTTGGAGCTCAATGGATCTCGACGAGGTAGCTCGTCGAGCTCCAGGGAACTCCAATTCGACCTTGCGAGAGCTCGACGATCTCCTAAGTGGAGCTCCGGCGAGCTCGTCGTGGAGCTCGCAGGAGCTCAACGAAGCTCCATGAAGGAGCTCAATCGTGGAGCTCGATGGAGCTCCTCGAGCTCCACGTCTAACTTGCTGGAGCTCCACTTAGAGCTCACTGGATCTCGACGAGCTCCATCGAGCTCCATGTTGGAGCTCCACGAAGGAGCTCCGTTGTTTAGCTCGACGTAGCTCCTTGAGCTCCATGTCGAGCTCCAGTGAGCTTCACTTTGAGCTCGTCGGAGCTAGACGAAGCTCCACGAAAGAGTTCGTTGAGCTCCAACGAACTCATCAGAGCTCGATGGAACTCCACGAGGGTGATCAATGGAACTCTACGAGGGAGCTCGATGGAGCTCCACGAATGAGTGAGCTCCATCGTGGAGCTAGTTGCAACTCCATGAGGGAACTCATCGAGCTCCAGAGAGCTCCATCGTGGAGCTCGATGTAGCACCTCGAGTTCCACTTCGAGCTCACTAGAGCTCCATCTTCGAGCTACAATGAGCTCCACTTTAGGCTCGTTGGAGCTCCATGAAAAAGCTCGATGGAGCTTCACAAAAAAGCTCACTAGAGCTCCTTGAGTTCCATTGTGGTGCTTGATGGAACTCCACGATGGAGTTCATCAAGTGCTGTGACGAGCTCCTAGGTGGAGCTCGAGTAGCTCCAGTGAGCTCGATGTGGAGCTCCTTCATGAAGCTCGACGGAGGTCCTCGAGCTCCTTCTCGAAATCGCTAGATCTCACTAGAGCTCCACTTTGAGCTCGTTGGAGCTCGGTAGAGCTCCACGTAAGAACTCTTCAAAGCTCCATGAACGAGCTTGTCTCATTCCATGGAGCTCTACTTCGAGCTCACTAGAGATCGACAAGCTCCAGCAAGCTCGACTTAGAGCTCGAGGAGCTCCAGCGAGTTCGACTTAGAGCTCGAGGAGCTCCAGTGAGCTATTGCGAGCTCGACTTAGTGCTCGAGGAGCTCCAGAAAGATAGACTTAGAGCTCGAGGGACTCTAGTGAGCTCCAGCAAGCTCGACTTAGAGCTTGAGGAGCTCCAGCGAGCTCGACATAGCATCGAGGTCAATGAGCTCCGGCATGCTCCACGTTAAGCTCATCGGAGCTCGAGGAGCTCCGTCTAGCTCCATTGTTGAGCTCTAGTGAGCTTCATTTTGAGCTCCTCGGAGCTCGATGGAGCTCCATGAAGGAGCTCCTGGAGACGGCAGGGAGAGAGGGGTTGGATGAGAGATGCAAGAGGTGAGGGCAGATGGGCGAGGGGAGCCGAGCAAGGGTAGAGGGGTGTGGGGCGATGGGCGAGCTGAGATAACGATAATGAGATATCCACAATATTTTCAATGGCCACCATTCACAATGATGACCATTTCCACATTGTTTCTAGACATATTAGTTTGGGCATATTTTTGAAACTAACATTAATTTTTGGATTTTTTATTTATTATACATTATTTCTGTATAAAACTCGAGTATGAATAAAGTAAACCATGTTTCATAAATTTAATGATGAAAAATCAAATAATAAAATAAACCAATAGAGAGCATTTAGATATAGCTCAAAATGATCTCTATTGATCATCATTCTTTTATAGTTTCTTCCTCTTGTTGAAGTTGAGAACCTTGTTCTTTTACGCTTTATATTATTTATTGTCCAATTTTTTAACAACAAGATTCTATTGATCATCATTCAATTCGACACTCCTCTCTTGCACTTTGCCTCCCATTTCACAAAAATTATTCTCATGAATTAAATTTTAAATACCTCTTAGCCAATGAAACTCCATCAACAACAAAAACCAAAGTCATTTTCATTATTTTTCTTTAAGGGTAAAGATTTTTCTTTAGATATTTGATTATCATCTATTATCTTTTGATAACCACATCCTTAACAACTCTGGCAAAAGATTTTTTGTTATGTTTTAGGTTTCATGTCTAATGTTTACGATGGAGCTTCAAATATAAAAAATGATAGAAAAACACCTATGATGTCTTTCTTCCCCACAAGAATAGCCTTATTTTCTTTAATAATGTATAATTGATTTGTCCTCAAGTTTTGAGCAGGAATTGCCTTATTTTCTTCAATCTCTATCTTTTATTTTTGGACTAGTAATGCTAACGTGACATCTCGGGGAAAAGTAGAACATGATATTTCAAGTTGAGTGTCTGGTATTTAAGTATATTTTTGGTGATTATTTTTCCTAAAATATATTAAAATACATTAAAAAAAGTAGTCTGAAATTTTTTTGGTTACAAAAAGTTTTTGGAAATGTGTGCTCTAATATGCTAAATACAAATAAAATTTATAAACAAGGAACTAAATCTTATTTTTTTCATTTTTAGTATAGTTTTAAAAAATAATTTTTATAAGGTAAACAAAATAATATTTACCCTCATTCTACCTTAAAGAAACACATTCTTTCACTACTACATAGGACACCACATCAACATTTAATGCACATCAATGTCAAGTTATCACTTTTAGTATGAAGAGAAAAAAAAAGAAAAATAAACATAAACAAAGTAGTAGTCATGGTTGAAGATCCCACTATGGGTTTATCATGTAGCCCATATAAAATAACCACTAAGAAACTAAAGTTGTATGACACTACTATGCAAAATTACTTTAAGATGTTCCAGAACTCCATACATATGTAATCATAAATACTTATCATGCTTATAATTCAACATTTTTCTTTGCTAATTCTTGCTCATTGTATTTTACCTTGAGAGGTGACTTGAGGATGTCGCCAAATTTTTCATCCATATGTAAACAATTAAATGTTGCCCATTAATACTCTTTATATTCATGAGTATTTTAGTCTTACATATTGGTGAATAAAAGAAAAATTTTTTTGTATAATCAAAACTTTTTTTTTGCAATAGAATGAAGATACACATGCACACACACACACACATAATGAAACATTGAACATATAATAGTTATACATACTTATTAATAGAGGTGTCAAACGGGCCAGCCCGGCACGGCCCTGCCCATTTTATAAGGGCACGATCGTGCTACCGTGCCGGGCCGGGCCCGGCACGGTTTAAAAAGAGTCGGGCCCGGCCTGGCCATACAGGCCAGGGTGGACTGCAGAGGTAGACCCGAGCCCGAGACTGAGAGAGAGGCAGGCAGAATATTTTTTTTTAAAAAAAGAATTTTATATATTGTAAATTGTAATGCTTAAATGTAGAGTATTAAATATAAATATTTTTAAAAATGTTAAAAATAAAAATTAAATAAAAAAACAAAGTTTAGAAATTTATTTTTTTTATCAAATTCAAATTAGTTTAACTTTTATTATATTTATTAATTATATATTAAAGTTATTAATTTTTAAAATAAAATTTAAATCGTAAAAAAAATAAATCAATACATTATATTAGTAAAAATAAAAATTAAAAAAAAATTAAACACAAATGAAAAATTACCAATCATCCATTTGAAACCGATGGTCCGAACAAAATAAGTATAAGTTTCAACATAATGTACAAACAAAACGTACAAATACAATCAATAAAAAAATATCGAAACCAAAAAATAGCAGATCATCATTAATCGTCAATTGGCATATCATGAGAATCATCAGCCGCAACATCAAGAGCAATATCATATGGATCATCATTATCGGCAATCAACTCCTCCACCATCATAGTGGATGTGGATGCGACTGCAGTGCCTGTCCCAGTCCCAGCTCCAGCACGATCATGGATCCGACTGCAGTGCCTGTCCCAGTCCCAGCTCCAGCACGATCATGGATGCTAAACCTCGATTCCTCCCAATCCTTCAAACATGCAAAGGCCTCAACTAGATCTGGACGTAATCTCGATCTCCTATCCGAAATCACATTCACTGCAACAGAAAAAGCAGACTCTGATGCTATGCTCGACACCGAAGGAGTCAGTAAATCCCATGCCATCCTAGATAGCACGGGATAGGTGGACTCATATGATTTCTACCACTGTAATAAATCAAGATTCTTAGTATCAGAATGTGATAGGATTGAGCAGTAATCGGTATCTAAGTACCGAGATAGCTCGCTCCTATGTGATGGTCCACCCCTACGTTTCCCCCTCGCTAGCTGAATGGAATAATCGTCATCTCCGAACAAGGTATCAATGTCCGTAATCACAGTCTCACTACCACCACCACCATACCTAATATCGTAGTATGTGAATATGTCAGTCAACTTCTCGTGAATGAACCCTTCAGGTGGCTCTTCCAGGTTCATGCACGAGGAAATGAAAGTCAGGGTGTTTTCTACCCCTTCCACCTTAGCCCTAGGCTCCATGCATGCAGCGAGGCAATAAAGAGATGGAACGGTAGACCAGTACTTCAATTACTTGGTCTCCATCTCTGCAAACATATGGCTAAGCGCCGGGTCAGCTCGATACTTCCTAAACATGCTACTAATGTTGCATATGCACCGGAGTGCAATGCAAGTGGTGGGCATATAAACCAACGAACACATGTTCGTCGTGTCATAAAATATCTTCAGGAATTTCATAAATGAAATTCCTGAAGCCTATTCTGTGTCGTCAATAATAAGTTCGTCACTCTTACTATTGACGTAGTCGGATATCACGTGTTCGTATCCAACACATGATTCCAACATCAGGTACGTGTAATTCCAACGATATCTCACATCCGATTGGAATTTATTCTTCTTAAGATTCGCATACAAACAGAGAGTACCAAACTCTTGTTGTCTGGGATGAGTGGGAATATACTTTAGTGCATTGCATATATTATCCAACGCGAGGGAACACACCTTCATACCCGCTTGAATAATCAGGTTAATCACGTGACACATGCATCTGACATGAAAGATCTCTCCTAATGGTGCGTCTCTAATATTCCTAACAAACATATTGATCGCTACTCCATTATTAGAAGCGTTATCGAATGTGATACTAAAAATTTTATTTTGAATTTTATATTCCTTAAAGATTTTCATCATACACTCAAAAATGGCCGGGCCATTATGAGGATGAAGAATCTCAGTGAATCCTAAAATTTTTTTATTGATTGTCCAGTTAGAATCTACATAGTGACTCGTGAGACATGTATAAGAAGAATCATCGTGACTTGTCCATATATCGGACTTCACAGACACCACTCCACTATATGCCATAAATTCCTTAATAATTTTTTGTTTTTCTAACTTATATATCTTTAGTATGTCATTCCTAGATGTGGGCCTAGGAATCCTACGATAGGAAGGCTGAAAATAAGTCTGCATGATGCGCACTACCCTCGGATCTTCCGAAAATCTGATTGGAAGACCCATCAATGTGATGAGCCTGGCCATGCCGTCCCTACCCAACTCGCTGGAGTATATGAGGGAGTAAACTTTAAGACTGAACTCGATCCAGTCTCAAAAAATGTAGTGCCAAGTTGGGTTTGCCTAGGATCTAACGGTCCATGTTTTTTGATGAATAATTCGGCATGCCTCTTAAGGTGCCCAGTCCCAAATGAACTCTTGCATGTTAATAGTCCCATACAATATTTGCATTGTGCCATTTCTTGTTCCTCACCCCTAACATTTTTTTGTGTTATGATTTTAAAATGAGTCCAAACTACAGAAGTCCTCCTAGTTTTTTGTTTTTTAGAACTTTGGGTTGAGACGACTGGAGAAACCAAAGTTTCAGCAGCCTCAGACCTCTGTGTAACATTTTTATTTTCCAAATTTAAATACGTGTCAGGTGTATTTGTCATTTTTTATGTTTTTAATTTTTTTCTAATTTTTTCTAGAGAGAGAAACTTTAGAGAGAGAAAGTGAAAAAAAAAACGTAAAATAAATTACCCGGTAAAAGCAATGAGGTCAGTCATGTGCAAGGTGTACCGCAGCAAGCTCTGATGTTCAAAACTCAAGTCAAGTTTCACGAAAATCCAAGTTGAAAGCAAAATCCAGAGGCCCGAGAGAGAGAGATGCACGGTTTATGTGAGAGAGAGAAAGTTTTGAGAGGATATATGTTTTTGAAAAATATAAATGTTATAGGGAGGGGGGTAGAATTTATAGATTAAATATATTAATTTTTTATAAAAAAATATTTTTTATATATTTTATTGAATTTTTAATATATATTTAGGGTGCAGAATCACGAAGACCGTTGGATTCTCCCCCCTAGCCGTTGGAGGCGAATCCAACGGTTGAAAATCAATAACATTTGAATTTTTTTTTTCCGTTGGGATTTGGTCGGGAGTCGGGACCACGGGTCGGGTCCAATCAGACCCGACCCGCGGACTTTTTTTCGGGAGGGGCCGGGTCACGCCCACGCGTGCCGACGTGAAATCGGCACGGAAAGAACCCGGCCCAGCACGATTGACACCTTTACTTATTAATCAATTCTTAACATGTCCTAATATTCTTCTTCATAATGGCATGTTAAATACATCTTGGATAACAAAGAAATCAAGATGGAGGATATAAGTGTTGTGGTGAAAACATCAACAAGCTGATGTTAAGTCTGAATGGGGAGCCAATTTGACAAAGACCTTAATGACTATGTCACACATAGAATGGCAATCAATTTCTATGGGTTTGATATGTCCATGTAAGTTCAATTGGAGGTGATCTACATAGTAGCTTGATTGTCATTGAAGATTAAAATTGGATCATAAGTAGCCATTTGAAAGGCTTGAAGTAGATGGTGTATTCAAACCAGCTCACTAGTAGTGTTAGTGAAAGCATGATACTTTATAAACCAATAGAAGACCATTAAGAGAAGAGAAGACTTTGCATGTAAAAAAAATTGAGAGTTGCAAAAAATAGAAAAAGAACAAATGGAATTTTATTACAAGAATCTAAAGCTATGGGAGGAGCAATGTTTGGAGTAGTAGTCATACTAACATTGGGTTCAACATAGACATGGGTGGAATGATTAATATCATGGGATGTGGGTAAAACTAACTCTTGAAAAAGATTAACATTGATGTTAGAAGAAATATAAACTGTTGAAAGGGAAAGACAATTCAGTAAAAGATGAGATCTCAAGAGAGAAAAATTGATTATCAAAAAAACCAAGAGAGAAAATTTGTTTAAAATAATATAAAACTCTACCCCTTAATTCTAAGAGAATAAACAACAAACACATTTTTTGCTCAAAGAGAAATTTTGGTTTTATGAGGGGGAGAGTATATGCAAAACAAAACAAAAAAAAAACTCTCAAAAATTAAGAATCAATAGGCTTATGAATATGAAATAGTGTGTATGAAGTTTTATTTTATAAAAATGGAGAAGAGGTCATATTAATCAAAAAATGTTATGAGAAGGCACTCGCCCCAAGGTGGATAGGAACTCTGCAAAAAGAAGAGTGGCTAAGCCACATTCAAGGGATGTTGATGTTCATAAGCATCATAAAATCTAAATTATTTAATCACAACCACAAATTAGTTCTCACAGACTGAAAAAAAAATTTAGGAATAATAATAACAACCTCAAGAGCATATTTTATCAAGTAAATACAAGTGAATTTGATATAATTGTTTACTAGGATCAAGAAAAAACCCATAACCTCTTACTCACAAATGAGTAGAAAAAATATTTATTAGAGAGAAAATATTACCTTCTTTATTTAGCAAGTGAACAAATTGAACAATAATCAACGATATGACTACTGAGATTAGAGGAAAACCCTAGCGAGATCATCTCCAAGCCGAGTTCCATCCCGAGCTAAGGAATCCCTCTCCAAGCCGTGTTCTATTCCGACATTGATAGAAAATAGACGACCGATGATCAGGCAGCTTCAAGCTGGTTCGATGTATCAAAGTAACCAAAAGTAGAAGCTGAGGAATATAATGCTTCACGATTCCAAGTGGCCGTGTTAGTTACTATATCGTCACATCCAATTCCTATTGCTTGGTCTGGTTAGAACTCACTTGCGATCACCTCTGGTCATATCGTCACAATTCTATCACACATTGTGGATCTCTCAACTTTAGAGAGAGAAAATCCTAATTTCTAGAGAGAGAAATCTCCATTTCAATCTCAAAACAAGCTGCTTTCAAGCTCAAAATAGAGCAAAGTGACTTATTATCAAATAAGAAGTCATTTGCTTCAATTCTAATTGAGCCCGCACCTCCCCTGCCATTGTTAGGAAAGAAAGAAGGAAGTCTCATGTTTCTCTTCCCTTCGGATGAGTTGTAGAGATTTACAGATGCTTTCAAGTATACATTAATATGAAAATTCTTCCATGGCAGACCTCACGCGAATGACATTCAAGCATTTGTCACCCCACTGGAGCTCAAAGAGAAGGTGAAATATGTCGATAATGATGCTAAGCATGTCTTCCTACAGTGCTGTATGGAGGAAGACTTTCATCGAATATGGCTAAGGGGGCTATGGCATGTCAGTGGATACCCTATGTGCATACTTAAGTGGATGAAACACTTCAACCCACACGAGGAAGCCCCGTTGGCCCCGGTATCGTTCTCTCTTCCAAGCCTCCCTCTATACCTATATAATAAACACTCTCCATGTGCTATCTTTTTGTGCTTGTGTAAACCGATGCTAAGGGATGAAGTGACAGCTTCCATGACTAGGTTTAACAATGCTCGAGTTTGTGTCGAGTGTAATTTACTTACACAACCACCTACTCGTATCTAGATTGGTAGTGAAGAGGGTGAGAATAATGAAGGATTCTGGCAGTCTGTAATGCCAGCAAACTTACCATCCTACTGCCTGAGTTGCAGGAGGTTAGGGCATGGCATGGGGGACTGTAGGTTGGGGCTAGAGGAGAAGGGTAAGGGGCAGGGGCAAGTATGTAGAGGGAGGAAAGATGAAAAATGGGTTAGGAGGGAAGTGAGGGAGAAAGAGAGTTACTGTGGGATGTTGGGGGGGGGGGGGGGGGGAGCCATCAGAGGTAGGTTTAAGGGAGGAGGAAGGGGAGGGTAATAGGGTGGAAGAGGGTGTAGTGGTGCAGCAAAAAAGGGATGAGAGGGGAAGTGCTGGTAGAAAAGAAAAGTAAGCATTATGGAACAAAGGAATATAAAGTGTAGAGGAATGGGATGAGGGTGAGGAGGAAGGCTGGAGTAAAAGGGTTAGCGCTAGAAGATTTCCGAGGGAAAAGATGGAGGATTATAACTGGATTGAGGAGGACCTACTAAATTTTCCAGAGGAAGAATTTGATATCTTCAATTGTCCTCCATTAGGTAGGGAGAAGTTAAGTGAGGAGGGGGAATCAGAAAAGGTGAATGATGAATTGTAAATATAAGAAAATGATTTGGAAAAGCTTACTAGGGAACAAGCAATGGAAGCCATCAAACAAATGGCAATGCTCGTTGGGCAGCAGCTAAAATATAGGGAGATAGTGCAAGTAATCCCTAATATACCTAAACCCCCAAGAAATATGAGGCAACATATAAATAAAACATATGAGTCTAAAAGAACTACAAGAGCTCACGCAAAATTTGGTTTTAATGGATAGTTGTCTCTATTGGAATATCAGGGGGGTGGCAAATAACCCCTCGACAAATAGGTTGAAATAATTAATAAAAACATATAAAATCACACTAGTAATCATAGCAGAATCCATGATTCAGCAAGATTTATTAGTTAAATATAGTAATATTTTAGAGTTTAATAATGGGTACTCTAATGTAAATAGTAAACTCTAGATTATGTGGCACAATAATTTGGATATTGTAATTTTAAAAGATACAGAACATGTAATTCATTTTAAAACTAACAAAGATACATAGAATATAATCTCCGTAGTCTATGCAAAAAATTCTAAAAAAGATAAATTAGAGCTATGAAGAGAGATGACAGACATAGCAAATAAGAATACCCCATGGATCATCGGAGGAGAATTTAATGTCATAAGAAGTGAACAGGAAACGAGAGGAGGAAGGACTCCATATATAGTGACTATGTCACACTTTAATGACATCATGGCTAGAGCCAGTCTAATGGAAGTGAATTTTACAGGCTTGGGTTACACTCGTTGTAATAACTAGTGGAAAAGCTGGATAGAGTTATGTGTAATGCTAAGTGGGTATCCTCACAAGGGATTACAGTGCCGAGACACTTAAACAGAACCTGTTTGGATCATAGTCCATTGCTCATAACTATTCATAAAAAGCAACAGTGTGTAGGGAGTTTTAAATTTCAGAATATGTGGGCAAAACATTCAGACTTTGAGAGAGTGGTGAGAGAATCTTGGACAGAGCCAGCAATAGGGAAACCTATGCAGGTTTTAATCTCTAAGCTACCCAGACTAAAAAACTATCTAGGATCATGGAATATAGAGGTTTTTGGGAACTTAAAACAAAAAATAAAGCAGACGGAGGAAGAAGTTAGAAAATTGGAATTAGAATATGATAACTCTCAGAATGAGAAGATTAGACATAAACTAAGCAAGACTAAGGGACAGTTGAGACTCAAATTGCACATGGAATAAATCATTAGGAAGCAGTGAGTAAAGATTAAATGGCTCTAAGATGGGGATAGAAACACGAAATTCTTTCACAATATGAGTAAAATCAAAGCCCATAAGAACAAGATCAAAAGAATTAAGAATGATGGATGAGGAAGCCTTGGTAGAGAATGACAATGAGATAGGAGTCCTTTCCAATGAGCATTTTAAAAATCATTTATGTGGATAGGTTAGTCATGCAGTAGATTCATTAATAAAATAAATTAACACAAATATTACAAATGAACAAAATCAAAGGATGGAGATGATGCCAAAGGAAGAGAAGGTTAGAAATGTTGTATTCAGTTTGGATAAAGATAGCACAGCAGGGCCATATGGCTGGAATAATTACTTTTTCCATATATGTTTGCATTAAGTTAAAAAAGATATTGTACTTGCAGTTTCGAGTGTTTTTGCAGGGGCGGACATTCCCAACGCATGGGCAAACTCGTTCATTGTACTAAACCCCAAAAAGGAATCGCCACAAAAATGCGAGAACTTTAGACCAATTAGCTTATGCAATGTGGTATATAAAATTTAGGCTAAAATCCTACAAAGTAGACTAAGTTATATCTTGCCAGAAATAATATCTCAGGAACAAACGGGCTTTGTTAAGAATAGGTTAATGATTGAAAATATAAGATTAGTATCCAAAATGTTGAGAGAAATAGCAATTAAAACTAGAGGTACCAATTTAGTGGTAACGTTGGATTTGTCCAAGGCATTTGACAGAGTAGAGTGGGATACACTCGGCTACATCATGCGAAAATTTGGCTTCTCAGAACTATGCATTGATTTAATATATAGATGCATCTCTAGTGTATGGGTTAAAGTCATCGTGAATGGGGATAAAGGTGAGGAATTTAAGCCAAAAAGAGGCCTGAAATAAGGGGACCCACTGTATCCTTTATTATTTGACATATATTTAGAATTATTGATTATGAACTTAAATACGAGAATGAATGAAGGTAAAATAGTTCCTTTTAGACATCCTAAAAATACTCCGAGAATAGGCTACTTAGCTTATGCGGATGATTTGATAATATTCACAAATGCAAGTAACATATCATTAAAGAATTTAATGGATGTGTTGGAAATATTTGAGAGAGAAATGGGGCAAACAGTGAATAAAAAAGAAGTGTCAATTCATGTTAGCAGCAAAAACTTTTGAAAAAGTCACTTATAAGGTTAAAAATATCACTGGTTTTACACAAAATAAAGGAGCTTTAATGTATCTGGGCTGCCCAATTTATGAGGGTAGACTTAGAAAAGAATATCTAAATTTTTTGCAGGATAAGATGAGGAGGAAAATAGCAGGCTGGAAGGATAAATTTATTGGGATTCGGGGGAAGGATCTCTTTAATTTCTCACGTTCTTCCAAGTACGTTGGTCCATATATAATCAGCTATTCATCCTCCTAAGAGCTTTATTAAAAAATTAGAAATGGAAATGACAGATTTTTTATGGGATAAAAAAGAAGGAAGATGAAAACTTCATTGGAAGAACTGGAATGACATCTGTCATCCTAAAGAAGAAGCATGTTTAGGAATAATCAGCCTATAGGACATGGCTACAACATGTAATTGTAAAGCTTTGTGGAGGTTCAAGGAAAATGCTAGCCTATGGGCTAAATATATGAGAGCCAAATATAGGGGGGGGGGGATGAGAAGAACATGAGGAAGCCATCAAACAATTGGAAAATATTGGAAAAACAAAGGGAGATAGTAGAATCTCATTCGATTTTGAAAAAGAGTGGCTAGAAATGGACACTCAATTCGCAAGGATTCTTCACACTTAAATCAGTTAAAGAACTGATAAGATGGAAAAAACCTATTTAATCAATTTTTAAACGGGTATGGAAAGTAGACATCCCGCAAAAAAATATGTTTGCTTGTATGGAAAGTTCTTGTAAAAGTCATTCTAGTTAACACCAATGTTCAAAGGAGAGGCATTAAAATGGTATCTAGATGCGACTGTTGTTTTGAGGCAATAGAATTTTTTGATCATATATTCTCAGAGGGGAGAATTACAACGGAAGTTTGGAAGGAGCTAGAGGAGTCGAATCAAGTATGTAACAAAGAAGTAGGATTAATAGATAGAGATAAAAAATGGGGTAAGGAAACCTCAAGAAGCCCTATTAGATAATGACTCGTTCAAAACCTCCCTCATGTAGTCATCTGGTGCTTATGGAAAGCCAGAAATAAAATCAGATTTGAGGGAACTAGGATGAATGTGGTTGAAATTTTAAAAGATATTATGAAAGAAATAAGTAACATATCCTGCATAAAAACTATTAGGATTGAGAATATAGAAGCAGAAAAATCTATAAAATAGGCATGGGCATTGGATACAACACTTACTAAGTCTAACAGTGTAAAGAGTACAAGATGGAACAAATCACCTATAGGAAAGCTGTCGCTTAATACGGATGATAGTTTTAATAAAGATATAGGGGTAGCGGGGAGGGGGGGGGGGGGAGTTATAAGAGATTCACATGGGAGAATTATAAAAGCCTTTACTCTTGCATGTGAGGCATCCTCGGCCCTACAATCCGAAATTTGTGCTCTAAAAAAAGGGCAGCATGTCAACATTGAGCTATGAATAAAAGATCTACAAATTCAGGTAGATTCAACACTATTGGTGGATTTAGTAGCTCAAAAAATAACATCATGGAGTTGTGAGGAGGATATTGGGACAATAATAGATATAATGAGGGAAAATAATACAAATAAACATTACATATACAAGGAGGCAAACGCACTGGCAAATAACTTAGCTAGCATATGTCTTCATAAAGGGGATAATGAGTACGACGAGGAATCAATGCTGGAAAGGCTAAAAGGTTTAGCTAGACTAGATAGACTCGCCTTTCCTTATATAATGGTTAAGAAGGCTAGGATATGAGAGGATTGATTAATCTCACTCGGGGAAAGGTGGAGATAGGTTTGGTTTAAAAGAAAAAAAATTCTATTATCAAAACTATTTTTCTTATAAGAGAATGAAGATATATATATATATAATGAACAAATAATAATTGTACATACTTATTAATAAATCCCTAATATGTCATAATATTACATGTTATGATCTTCAACCCAAGATAGTAGTTTCTTTGAGAAAAGTATTTTGAGAACAAGTCCTCTTCATCATCGTCATCATTACCATCTTTCTTAATCACTACCATTCCAACTTTAAACATGAAAATAATGAATAATATATAGTTTATTGCCAAACAAGTTTTTAATGACATGCTGATGTGACGTGATTATAATGTGTTGATGTTTATGTGATATTCTGACATGTTTGGTTACATGATATATACATGTGATAATGTGTGTTGGTGGAGGAAAGTAATTTTGGTAGATAATATTTTAAGAAAAAATAATATTTTAGGGTCTTAAAATAAAAATATTTATGTTTTGGTATAATTTGTTAAAAATTTCAAGAAATAAATACCAAGAACAAAAAAAAAAATTATGCTTCAGTCTACTTTTTAGAATAATTATGAAAATACACCCATTATAAAAAAAATATTTTTTTAAAAATATTATTGTTAGGATTTGACTCATACTTATAAAAATATAATAAGAATTCACTATCATGACTGTGAAATGTGAACTTAAGATAATAAATAAGTCATAACATATCTTGTATTATTATGACTAGGAGTATCATATATTTAAGTCAACATATTCTTTGGGATCATGATATGAAAGAAGCCACAACACAGCCTATCTTGTTGCAACTATAACTCAAAAAGATTCAAGTAATAACTTATCATTTAGTGATGGGACATGAATAAAGTGATATTATTCGTTGATGTCATGATATGTGTTTGACTTGGTGAAGTCGTCATATATTTTTTGTGTTGTTGCGATTGATGACTTAAGAATTCAAGTCGTGACATATTCTTTCGTGACATGTTATGTAAGATTGTGATTCAAAATTTAAGTTAAGAGAATTTTTGTCTAGGCTTACTATATAAACTCTGTACATGTAAAAAAGTGAGTGTGTGAAAACTAAAAAAACAATGTATATTGTTTGTGTTACGAGCAATACATAATAATGAAAGGAAATTTCTTTTATTTCCTTCTCACTCTTTTATGCTCCCGCTTCTCTCTCTTCATTGCCCCCTCTTCTCTCTCCTCCCTCCCCTCTTCTCTCTCTTCTCCCTCACCTCTTCGCTCTCATCTTTATCTCCTCTTTCCATTTGGTGTGCATGTGTTTTTTATGAGACATCTTATTGTGTGATGTGTGCTTCAACTATGAAAGTTATATTTGTGTTTATTTTTTCCATTCTCCTCGAAAATCATAAGGCCCTAATCGTCATTTCAATTTAAAATATTTGGTATCAGCCAAGTGTAGTTTTTTAACAACTATTCTAACAATATTTCCGAAACATGAACAATGATTGAAAACACTATTCATGAAAGAAAAATGTATTTCTAAAAATGGTGTATATATATAAAACATATAACTATATACAACATATATATGTTAAATCTAATATTTTAAATATAGATATTACACATGTAACATATATATATATATATATATATATATATATATATATAACCATATATATAACTACATATATAAACATTTAAAATATATAATAGTACATATATAGTTTATAAAATATATAGTTTAAGATATATATATATAGTTTAAACTTATTATACATGTATATATATATATGCATATATTAAACATATAACATATATGTATATTGTTTAATTATATATATAGTTTGGAAATATGTATAACTATATATATGTTATACATACCCATATATATAACACATATACTTTTTAATTATATATATATAATTTTTTAATATTTTAAACATGTAGCTTTACATAACTTTTAATATTTTAATTATATATATAGCTTTACATAACTTTTTAATAATTTTTTAATATTTTAAACATGTAGTTTGGAAAATTATGTTTTGGGGTGTTTCCACATAAAATTTTAAGATTTAGAAACTAAATTTTTGATATTTTTAAAAAAGTCGTAAATCTAAAAATAAATTAAAAATAAGTGTACCCAAATTCGTAAGTCCTAATCTACCATCTCCCCTGCTCCTTGCCCTCGCCCCTACCCCTCGCCCCTCGCCCTCGCCCTCGCCCTCGCCCATGCCCTCGCCCATCGCCCATCTCTCCTCGTCCGTCTGCCCTCACCTCTTATCCCTCTCTCCTCACCCCGTCTCCATGAGCTCCTTTGTTGAGCTCAGTTGAGCTCCATCAATCTAGAAGTGGAACTCACTGGAGCTCGACGAGCTCACTCTTGGAGCTCATGGAGTGACATTGAGCTCCACGAGCTCCACGAGCTCCACTTCGAGCTCGTTGGAGCTCCACGACGGAGCTAATAGAGTTCCATCAAGCTCCACGATGGAGCTCCAGTGAGCTCGACGTAGAGCTCGACGAGCTCCAAGAAGGAGCTCACCAGGACTTCATCTTGGAGCTCAATGGAACTCTAAGAGTGAGTCCATCTAGCTCTTGCTAGCTTCACTTCAAGCTCGCTGGATCTCGACAGTGCTCAAGGAAGGAATTCATTGGAGCTTGACGAAACTCCACGAAGGAGCTCGTGGAGATGGGTGGGGGTAGAAGGATAGGGAGGGAGGTGGTGAGGGGTGAGGGCAGACAGGCGATGAGAGACTGGGCGATGGGTGAGAGCGTGGGCGAGGGGCGAGGGAATGAGCGAGGGGCGAGGGGTGAGGGCGAGGAGTAGGGGACATGATTATTTAGGATTTATGGATTTGAGTGCACTTATTGTTAATTTATTTTTATTTTCGCAACTTTTTTAAAAATATTAAATGTTTAGTTTCTAAATCTTAAAAATTTCAGTGAAAACACCCCAAAACATAATTCTCCATATAACATATATACATTAATATATTTTAATGTTTCAAATATATATATAACATACACACACTACACACACACACATAATTCCAAACTATATTTGTATATATTATGTGGTTTTAACATTTATACACATGTTACATATAATTACATTGGTTATATATATGTTTAAAATAGTGAAAAATATTTTATGTACATATGATATATATATATATAATGTAAAAAAAATATTCTTTTCATGAGCAATATTTTCAAAAATACTATTCACATTTCGAAAATACTGTTGACAACAATGTTTTCTAAAAAAAATTAAATTTTTTAAATATATAAAGATTAGTTTCTTAATTACACTTAAAAATTTGATAAAAAAGTAAATATTTTTTACTCTGAGGTACTTTTTTGTCAAAATTTTTAAAAAATAGATCAAAACATAAATATTTTCATTTTAAATTTTCGAATCATACTTTTTCTATATTTTAATATATAATTTTTAACAATTATTTTCTTAAACATATATTTAAAAAATTTGAATTTAAGTTTTTTGTTGTTGTTGTTTACTATAAGGAAATATACTTTTTTCATAAAAATTACGTATATTATTGGAATTTATTCTAGTAATTAAGATTTGACATCTAGGTAGAGGTGTCAAATCGCTCGGGTCTGCTAGGGTCTGCTCGGCCCAGGCCATTTTTTGGGCCCACCCAAGCTGCGTGCCGTGCTCGGCACGGCATGACTCATTAGAGGTTAGGCCCGACACTAGCCTGTGGCCCAAAATCCACATGGGTTCGGTCCGGTTTGGTTTGGTTCCGATCGGCCCGGTCGGGTTAGGTCGGCCGATTTTTTTTAAATTATAGGGTTTAGGCATCGCGCCGCCTCCCCGCTGTCACCTGTCAGGCGTGTCGAGCCATCCCCCGTTGGGCGTCGACGCATCATCCTTCCGTCGGGCGTGCCGAGTAGTGTCAGGCACATCATACGGGCCGAAAACCCTCGGCACGGCATGACACGACTCGTGTCAAGGGTGCACCTGAAACAGGCACGAGCATGCTACTGTAGCATGTCATGCCGGGCTTCGAGCTGGGCTCGAGCTGCCCGGTTCATTTGACACCTATACGGTGCCGTGCCGGCACGGCAAGTGGTCTGAAAATCCTCGGCAAGGCACGACATGACTCATGCCGAAGGTACGCCCGACACGGGTCCGGGTATGCCACTGTAGCATGCCCGTGTTGGGCTAGCACGCCTGAAATGGTCCAGGCTTTGGGTCCCCCCCACCCCCCTGATTTGTTTGAAACCCATACATCTTAGACATGTAGGGCCGAATATTTCACAATATTTTTTAGATATAATGGGATTTAAGGATTTAAAAATGATGAAGCAGGCACGTTGGAAAATTCCGTCCATTCCGGGTCGTCGCAGATGGAGTTTCCAACGGAAGAACTTTTTTGCCTTGGAAAACAAATTGCCAAAGCGTCAAGCTTCAACTGCCTGGTCCATTGGAAGCTACCAGCTTGCTTGCTTTCCCGTTTTCAAAACGGGTCAAATTTTGCAGCAAGGTTTCCTGCTGGTCACCTTTTTCCACTTGCGATGATATATTTAAATTAATGAAACGGGTTTTCTCTTTGTTAACGATTCCCATTGATTTCCCTATACCTCAACGATTCCTGGCGACTTGTCTGTTCCAATGAGCATGTTTTTTCAAAGTGTATTTGGTACTTTTTGATGGAGCATTGGTTTAATGTTATGCAATTTTTTAGCATGATTTTGGCATTACCAGCGTTATCAACAATCCTAAATAAGAATTTTATTTACTTGTGGTAGTAATGATTTTCTTGTTCCATTTTGTTGTGGAATGAACATTCCTTGTGGCCTTAAGGGATTAATTGACTTTTATAAAGCATCAAGGAATATGTTGTCCAATTCAGATTTTGGAATGTGGATGGTGTATGTGGAGATGAAAATAAACTAAATGTTCTATGTGAATAGCACAAGATAAATAACACGGCAAAATACAAATAACACTGCAAAAGACAAATAATACTAAGTAGCAATTGTAATATAGAACATTTTAGAATTGATTAATTTAGGGTTGCAACTAAAGGTGTCAATGGGTCAGACAGCTTGAGTTCGGTATGAGGCATGACACAACATGGTCCAAAATAGTGCCTGAATCAGCCTTGTGCTGGTTCATGGCATTATTCGTGCTGTGTTGGCCTATGAGGAACGACCCACAAGGAAAATTAGGTGCCTTGTCATGACATGAGAAAATTTGGTGGCATGATTATCGACTGTAACCATGCTGCCTGCACATTTTTTTTAAAAGTGCCCGTTGATTTTATGGGTGCATTCCGACATCTGTACTGTGGTATTGACTTGTCTTTATTGTTGTTGGATCTTTTAATAAAAAAACAAAAAAATTGCTTGCCTCTAATAAAATATTAATTTACTCATATGATTTACTGTTTATTTAATATAAAATTATAAATAAAAAATACTACTAAATTGTTATTAAATGATATCTTAATTTTTTTTTGATTGAGAAAAGAGATTATAAGGAAATAGATTTTTTGAGAGAGAGAAAATATGAATGCATTATCATTATGGATAGTCTTAATATTAGATATGACGAAGATCATATTACTTTCTGTCTAAAGTTTATTAATTATTTTTTTTATTTTATAATTTTGTGTTTAATATTTTTTTTGGTCTATCTAGCATCCTACAATAAGTAGAGTAAATGTATATATGCATAAGTTCTAATAGTCTAGAGTCTTCTAAAATACTATAGAAAAGACCCACTCTCACAATGAATTTAATCATGTTTTTTCTTACAAAATATATGATAGTAAATAAATAAGATCATAAAATATAAATTTGATCAAATTCAAAGACCATACTATTATGTTGGAGTTATTTATGTTATAATGTATTAAATTTTTAGTACATTGTTTGACATATTTTATGAGGTATCTAGTATTATCAATATTCCTATATATATATATTAATAATATATATATTGTGCCACATATTCTTTAATAATTCTAGAATTTTTTAATTTTATTAAAATAAATCTATATTTAGATGTTCATTTATTTTTACTTTTAGGCCTTTTAGGTGCAAGAATCGAGATTGTCCTATAATTAAAAGAAAACTCAATATTAGATCTTTTGATCAAATAGTTATTATTTATGTTTATATCTTAGTCTAAATTATTTTTATAATATATATATATATAGGTAATTATTTAGAGAGCTTTATGGATGAAATATTTTTTAGTTACATTATGCTCTAAAACAATAATTCAAAATAATAATTTAAATTATGTGTATCTTTAACCCATGTTTCCAGCATAATTTGGTCAGAGTACTTTTTTTAAGTGTTCCCATCAAATCAAATCAACAAAATTGTAGTCTGTATTATTTAATAAAAAAAATGATTTTATGTTGTACCTATAAATATAAAATTTGAGACTTAAGAATCAAAGTTAAAATATTTACAAATGTATTATTATTAATCTAAAATTTTGATTGTTTAATGTTGTGTTATGTTATTAGAAATATTTAAGAATTTATATTTTATATTATTTAATTTAAAATTATTTAATTTTTTAATTTTTATAATTTTTTTTTATAATTTTTATTATTTAAAATGATGCAACTCAACCCAATCCTCCCAACCAAATTTAATTTGATCTCAATTTGAGTTTCATCATATTAAATTTGGTTGGTTTTGGGATGTGATGAGTTTTAAAAATTTTCAACTTGAACACAATTTAAGTTGGGTTTGAGTTGACCCTCATCCCGACCTAACCTGCATGAGTTGTAACTTTAGATTAACTTTTGTTGTATTGACTGATGAGTTATAATTCATATGCAACTGAGAACAAAACTTTAGTCATGATTATGAATTAAAATGAATTATTTTCAATAACAAAAGTGCATACAATTAAAAATAAAATTTTATTATTGATAATATTTTTTATATTTTTAATTGACTTATGATCTCTATATTATGCTCCCCATAGGATTTCTCGCGGGAGATCAATAAAATGATTTCATGTTAATGGATGAAGATAAAGTAAAATTGTAAAGTTCGTATCCATATTGTTCCTCATTTTTATGCCTTCATGAGCTTGGTTGGAGTGGTGAGGAATTAATTTCAGAACTGAAAGGCCTTAGGTTCGAATTCCACCTCCAACCAAACCTAGTTTACCTGGAGGCAAAACTGGCGAGAAAATTTAGTCCCCCTTGGGACTAGTTGAGGTGCCGCCAGCTGGCCCGAACTAACGATACCCATAGTATTAAAAAAATCTTATGCTCTCCTTAGAATGGATTTTATTGGGTGAACCCCAATATTGCTTAATAGATTATGTCGATGAACCATTAGCTACATGATAAAATATGCTTTTAAACTATTGCACAAATGAAAGAAATGTTGATTTAAAGTGTATATGTTGATGTGAAGATGTTGTATTGTGCTGCAGTAGATTTTATTCAATTGATTTTTTAAAGCTTCAAGAAATGATATTGGCATACAATGACTAATATTGACTCTAATTGATGTATGATCATCAATATCTTATTTCCTATTAGTTTTCAGAAAAAATTGTGTTTTAGTTTATGATTTTATGATTTTATTTTTTTTGTTTCTTATTTTATTACATTATTGATGAGAACACTTAATTTATTTGTTCTTAATTAGTTTTGTTTATTATATAAGGACTTTAAGTCTAGATTATTATTGCTTCACTTTTATGAGTTTATTTTTGTGATTACAAATGTGATGTTGGATTTTATATGATATCAGAATCAATATCATAGGGAAAAACAAACTTCAGAGAGTGTAAGGGTCACAAATCTAAGAGACAGGAAAGATATATGCATTGTACTAGCATAGAGGTGTCAAGTGGACCGTGTGGCTCGGGCATGACATGAGGTATGGTCTGACTGAGTTTGCCTAGCCCGACACAACATAATTTAGAATTGTGCTTTGGCTTGGGTCATGTCTGCTTGAGGCACTGCTTGTGCCGTGTTGAGCCAGAGGCTATCGTGCCTCATGTTGGGCTTGGGTCAGACATGACTCTTGTGCATGGCTCATTGCAATGGTCCATCAGCATGATAATCCTGATCCAGGATACTGATTTTTTGGCTAGTACAGAAATCAGATGGTTTTTGGGGTTTTGCCCAATTTAATATATTAAAAAAAAATTAAAAAAAATTAAATAAATAATGTATAAAAAAATGGATAATTTTTTAAATTTTTTATTCTCAATTCTCTCTAATTTGTACTCTCTTCTACTCTTTGCTCTCTTTTCTCATGCTTCTCTTTTCTGTCTCAACTCTCATGTTTCTCTTTTTATTCTCAATTCTCATGCTCCTTTGTTCTGTCTTAGCTCTCATGCTCCTCTGTTCTGTCTTAGCTCTCATGCTCCTCTGTTCTGTCTTAGCTCTCATTTTCCTCTGTTCTGTCTTAGCTCTCATTTTCCTCTGTTCTGTCTTAGCTCTCATTTTCCTCTGTTCTGTCTTAGCTCTCATTTTCCTCTATTCTGTCTTAGCTCTCATGCTCCTCTGTTCTGTCTTAGCTCTCATGCTCCTCTGTTCTGTCTTAGCTCTCATGCTCCTCTGTTCTGTCTTAGCTCTCATGCTCCTCTGTTCTGTCTTAGCTCTCATGCTCCTCTGTTCTGTCTTAGCTCTCATGCTCCTCTATTCTGTCTCAGTTCTTATGCTTCTTTGTTCTTACTTTGCTCTCTCTTTTTAAACTCTAAAGCATTAAGAGTTAAGCATTAATTTTTTTATAAAGCATAATGAAAGTATGAGTTTGTCTTGGTATTCCATTACATGTGGCTGTAAGGTGTGGGTTGAGGCTTTTTCTCTCACCTCTTTAGAATTTGGGTATTTATTTATTTATTTTTTTAATATACTTAAACTATTAAAACATAATTAAAAAAAAGGTTACCAATAGTAAAATGATAATGATATTAATATAGATTTATATGTAGATAATAATGATAATCATACGAACGATACCAGACTAAAGTTATATTTTCTTTTATTACTTCAACCCAAATTCAAATGTCTAAAAAATAAAAAATTAAAAGAATAATTATAGTTTGGATTTACTTTATCATATTAAAAAATAAAAAATGTTAGGAGTGTTTATTAAAAATTGACATAATATATATTTTATAAAAAAAATATATACATGTAGTACAAGTGGCACGGGCTACCCAATGAGGTATACTGATCATTGTACTAAAATATATTGTGCATTAGATCATAGATAAAACTAATTGAGCGGTAATATCTTTGAAGCTGAATCTAGTTTAGCTTATTTAACCATGCTCATCTACTGCAATGATATAGAGAGGAAAGATATGATCAAAATGATTATTATTATGTGTCTTTCATTTAAAATTTTGAAAGATCTTAGGGTAGCTAGTATTAAATAGACTTATTTTCAGTTTTTTTATCATAAGATTCAAAGATTCACATGAAAAAAATATTATAATTAAATATTATAAGTTAGAAAAATAAGTAATAATTAATGAATTAAAATAATATAGTAGAGTGCTGTTCATGATATTTGATATTTAGATTAGTCGTGACTCATGATGTTGCATGTCTTATCGCTTGTTATGTAGATTTTACATGAAAAATTAATAAAAAAAATATATGATTTTTTAAGATTTTTCATACTCGTGATAATTTTGACATATATGAGTGTATGTCAAAAATTTTTAAAGATTATCATATTTAAAATAAAATATTTAATATCATATTTGATAATGTAGTTAATAACAAAGTTATTATTAATATATTTGTTTAAATCATTAGAGATGAACTATTTGATGAAAATTTTAATTTTAGATATATGTGTCACATTATTAATTTGATAGTACAAGAGGGGGTGGATGCTGTTTTTCTCACACTAGAAATAATAATAAATTTATCAAAATATCTTAGGATGCCTAATAGATAATAGAAGTTTGTTAGTCTATGTTTATTTGTGGGTCTAAAAAAGAAGAAATTCAAAATGGATGTGAGATATTATTAGATTAATATTTATTTGATATTAGAATTATGTGTTAGATACGAATACATGATATTCAATTATATAAATACTAAGAATAATGAATTTATTTTTGATGACACTAATTAATATACAAATACATGATATCCAAGGATATTTAGTGTTGCATAGTAAGTTTTGAATGGGATACAAACATGTGTTTGATTAAAGATTCAAGATAAAATTAGTTTATGCTTTATTTTTCAAAAGTTTTTAAAAATGAATATTCAGTGAATGAAATTAAAAAAATTCAACAAATTTTTGATGAGTTAGCTGATGAATATAATTAAAAGTATCATTCAAGCAGGAATATCAGCTAATTCTTAACTTTATTTTTTTAATTTTAAATGACTATTAATTGTGGAACAAACTTGAAGGATAAAGATCATTTAGTAAGTTTTGATGTATTTGTTATAGTATTATTAATATTGATGCCAGAACATTAGATATAGTTATTAATTTGGTTAAGTATGTATTGCTTAAACCAAGTGACTCTGATATAAATCTTTGTGAAAAATAAATTCAAGTAAATATTTAATTTTATAAATAATAGCAAGATATATTCTATCCATTCTAATATCTACACTAGCATCTACATTTGCATTCAATGCTAGTGATAGATTTATTAGTCTAGATATAAGTTGACTTTATTAAAAAAATTTGGAGGCAATAATATGTGCTCATAATTGAATGTAGGCAGAAATGTATAATATGAGAAATTTATTTATTAATGTTTCTAATTTATTAATTTTTTTAATTTATTTTTTTGTGTTTATTATTTTTATTTTGTTGACAGATTTAGATTCATCTTCTTTAGTTTCATCATACAAGATATATGTAATATTTATTGAAGATGATAACGATGACAAAAATGATTATAATGTGAAATATTTGTCTTAACCACATTGCCCCATGATAAAAATTCTCTGCACTGCCCCATGATAAATGGGGTTTGTGGTAGGGCAAGGGGGAAATCTCCGATGGAGTGGTGTGCAATGAGAGTCACTTAAATCCCACCCACCCCATTGTCATGCCTATGTGTGTGATGTCAAGTTGGGAATTATCAAATTCAAGTAGTATATTCAATTACAATTTTAAACAAGTAATTTTGAGAGATTTAGATATTTTTTTTGATCTAGAGATATCTTACTCCAAGGGAGATATTATGTTGTCATTGAGGTTGTATGTGCTTGATACTCTTACATGGGTTGGACTTTTGAGAGATTTAGATTACTTGCTCAAATAATTTGGTCACAAGATTATTTTTTTAAATTATCTGATTAAATTAATTCGTCTTAATAATGTTGGAGAATTTACTTTCCAATTTTTTAATGATTATTGTATATCTATTGGAATAACTGTTGAATATCCTGTAGCATATGTTCATACAAAAAATAGTTTTGCAGAATTGTTTATTAAATATCTTTAATTGATTGCAAGGCTATTACTAAGGAGGACGAATCTCTCAACTTTTGCTTGGAGCCATATTATTTTGCATGTAGTAGCATTGATTCGTATTTAAACTAACAAATTATCACGGTTTCTCTCCTTTATAATTGATTTTTGATCGAGAATCAAATATTTCCCATCTATGATTTTTTGATATTCGGTATATGTTTTGATTACTCCATCACAAAGCACTAAGATGGATCCCCAAAAAAGATTGGGAATACATATCGGATATGTATCTCCATCGATAATCAAATATTTAGAGTCATCAATTGAAAATTTATTTATGGTTCATTTTGCTGATTATCATTATGATGAATCAGATTTTCTAACTCTAAAGAAAGAAAATAAATAGATGGAAAAAATTATTAGTTGGAATCAATTATCGTTGTGTCATCTTGATACTTGCACAAAGGAATATGAACTGGAAGTTTAAAAGATTATTCATTTGTAAAATTTAGCAAATCAATTATTCATATGTATTTACTAATTTGAAGAGAGTAACATCTTACATAACAGCTGCTAATGCTTCAGTTAGAATTATGTTGCTAATGAACCAAAAGAATCAGTGAAACGTGGTCGACTAGTTGATTCTAAAAATAAAAATCTTTGGAAAAGAAAAGGATTAAAGGATCAAGTTGAAAAATTGATGGCTTTAGAAGTGTCACCAGTTATAATTCCAGAAGAAATTCAGGTATCCGAAACTCATGACAATCAAGAAATTTCAATAAACTATGTCACAACTGGCCAAAGGTAGAATCGGAATAAAATCGACATCGATGAAATATTTGTTTATAATATGACACTCAATATTATTAATGACAATAAAGATCTTGAGCCAAAGTCTGTTGAGAATTGTAGATATAGAGATGATTGGCCATTATGAAAAGATGTAATTGAAGCAGAATTGAATTCTCTTTCAAAACATGATGTTTTGGGTCCTATTTCACGTATACCTGACGGTGTCAAACCTGTCGATACAAATGAGTATTTGTGCAAAAACGAGAAGCGACAAATAAAATTATCAAATATAAGGTGTGATTAATTACAAAAGGATTCTCTCAAAGACATAGCATTGATTATGAAGAGACGTATTCCCCCGTAGTGGATGCAATTACTTTTTGATATTTAATTAATCTGACAATAAATGAAAAACTTGGTATATATTTAATGAATATTATTACGGCTTATTTATATGGATTACTTGATAGTGACATTTACTTAAAAATTTCAGAAGGATTAAAATTACATGCAATATATTATTTAGGTTCTCAAGAATTTTACTCGATAAAATTATATAAATCTCTATATGAATTGAAATAATCTGGATGTATGTAATATAATCGTCTTAGTGAATATTTATTGCAAAAAAGATATAATATTGAGCTCCTTTGCTCATGTATATTTATTAAGAGATCTGAATTTTAATTTGTTATAATTATAGTTTATGTTGATGACCTGAATAATATTGAAACTACGAATGAGCTTTCAAAAGTAATAGACAACTTAAAGAAAAAATTTGAGATTAAAAATTTTAGAAAAATAAAATTGTCTTGGTTTGTAGATTGAATACTTAGATAATAAAATTTTTGTTTATCAATCAGCTTATATATCAAATGTGTTGAAATGATTCTATATGGATAATATTTATCCATTGATTACTACAATGGTTGTAAGGTTATTAGATATGAATAAAGATCATTTTTGATTTCAAATGGATGATGAAGAGCTTCTTGGTCTTGAAATATCATATCTTAGTGCTATTGGAGCACTAATGTATCTTGCAAGTCATACACGATCTGATATATTATTTTCTATAAATTTGTTAGATAGATATAATTCTTGTCCAACAAGAAGATATTGGAATGAAGTTAAACATATAGTGAGGTATCTTTGAGGTATGATAAATATGGGCCTATATTATCTCAATGTACTCAAATTAGAATTAATTGGTTATATAGATGCAAGATATATATTTGATCCTCATAATGCTTGATCACAAATGGACTATTTGTTCACATGTGGTGATACGACAATTTCATGGTATTCTACGAAATAATTAATTATCCTTACATCTTTTAATCATGTAGAAATCTTAATAATTCATGAAGTAAGTTAAGAATATTTTTGGTTACGATCTGTAATACATCATATTTGAGGGTCATGTGATTTATCTTTTAGCAAGGAGTTCAGACAACCTTGTATGAAGATAATGCTGCATGTATTGTTTAATCAAAAAAATAGGTACATTAAAGGAGCTATAACAAAATATGTATCACCAAAATTTTGTTTACTCTTGATTTACAAAAGAAGGATGATTGATGTTTAATTAATTCGTTCAACTAATAATCTAGCAGATTTATTCACAAATATTCTACTTACTATAATATTTGAAAGGCTAATTTATAGTATTGGAATGCATAGGCTCAGAGATTTAAAGTGATGTTTTATACTGTATTTTTTTTTTCACCATGATTTTGTCCCACTGGGTTTTCTCGATAATATTTTAATGAGGAAGCATCATGGACATTAAAAGGAGAGTATTATGAACAATATTATGAATGTCCATAAAATCTCCATTAATCTCTTGATTATTAGTATTTTTATGACTCTTATTATTCATAGATTTAATGTGTATTAATGGACATGAATTAATTTGTATTTATTGATATATTTTATTGACGTATTTGTATACAAATTAATGTATTTATGTATTAAGCCCTAATAATATTTGTATGAGTCAAGATATACTTGAATGAATAAGAAATCTCTCACTTGTTTCTTTTACATCTCTCGCTCTATTGTTCTTCTATTTCATAATATTATTTGGCTTAGTAGAATAATATTTTTTATTCTTTTTGGGTACTATAGTAACCAAAAAGATAATTTTTTATCTTGAGTATAATCTCATCACATAATAAAAAAAACTTCAAACATAATTTGTGATCTTAAAAATTTTGAAAGATAAATAGAATATATATATTTTAAAATATATGATTTAAAAATGCACTATTAAAATCATATTTTTACAAAAACAACTAGGAATACGTATGACTAATGCTCTTTATCTCAAGAGAATAACACTTGTATAATTTTTGAATATTAGAGTAATCAAAAAAAATATATGTTATAATCAGGTTTTATCTTATCGTGTCATAAAGAAAATCATAGATGAAATAATTATTATCAAAAAATGTTTCAATAGAAAAGGATTTTGAAAAATAATTGATCAAGTAGCTATATGTTACAATCATATTTTCTAAAATAATTTGGAATATTTTTATCATAGAATTTTTTTAATTATTTTAATTAATTAATTATTTATTCTTTATTCAATATTATTTTGTAGGGGTGTACTATAATACATGAAGTCTGGTGTATCACCGTATGATGAATATAATAAATATTAATTTATTAGACATTCTAAAATATTTATATTTTTTATATTTTTATAAAATTCATTTTTAATTCGTATATAATAGAAAAGATTTTAGATTTGTTTTGAAAAAAAAATTAAAAAAAATGAATAAAAATGAATAAAAATTAATTAAAGTGATAAATTATATCACTCATCTCAAGTCTCAATTTTATTGGGAGTGTCCTCACAATATAATGTAGAGATATGTCTAATATTATAGTTCAAAATTTTCAATTTAACCAAGAATGAATTTACTAAGAATAAATAAAAAAAAATATCATTAACGCTGAAATACTTAGTTGGCCATATAACATCAAAGAATAAACCTTATAAATTACCTTGTTCAAGCCTTGATAAATTTTTTATTTAAGTCTTCTAATTCAGTAAAATAATATTTGTATCAAAGAATGATGTTGGAATTTAGTTGTTTAACAATACAACTCACAAAAAATAATCTATTTAGATACTCAAGAATAATTATAATTAAAAAAAAAATAAAAAAAATAAAAAAAAATAAAAAAAAAATAAAAAAAATAAAAAAAAATAAAAAAAATAAAAAAAATAAAAAAAAATAAAAAAAAATAAAAAAAAATAAAAAAAAATAAAAAAAAATAAAAAAAAAATAAAAAAAATTAAAAAAAAATAAAAAAAATGAATAAATAAAATGCAGGATAAAAATATTATATGAATTAAATATTATTATAATCAAGAATATTTGATATTTTAATAATAATAATAATAATCAGAGAAAAAACAAAAAATAATAGATAATGAATAATATTTTATTGTTTGATTATGTGCTCTTGAGTTGATTTTCCACGAGTCAAGAGTTGGAAGTCGAGTTGTGCGATTTTTAATATCTAATCTGAGTTATGAGAAATATTAACTTGTCTTATTAGGGAGGAACTTGTATATGTTTTTCTAATAAGTGCTACAATCAGTTATCTCTGTGATAACCCTCTCATTGATTTAATTGTCATCATGTCTTCCTCAATAATCTGTAATACTTTTGGTCTTTTTTCTAAAAATACTTTCTAAAAAGTTTTCTCGATATGACTAATCTTTATGCTGTGTTTGTTGTATTAAGAATTTTATGTTTCTACTTCTATCACATGTTACAACTAGTATTTCCTTTGTCTCTAAGATAAGCAACGAGAGGTATCTTTCTATTTGATGATAAATTTCTGATCTTTGAGAAAAATCATGATCGCTCATCATTTAGTTTTGGAATCCCACATCACTATCAAAAATGAAATATAATTGTATTATAATGTAGAAGCAGAACAATTATATATAAAAAAAGCTGGTTAAAACATCTTTATAATACCCATGAGCACACTTCTGTAGGATCATAACACCTATGAGAATAGAATAAAATAAAATAAACCTCACATGGATCCCTTTTTTGCAGGATCATAACTTTGTAGTTGTTTCTCTCTTGCTTGCACATTCCAATGTTGTGGTTGTGGACCTAGCGTTCATTTCATGGTGAAGTTTTTATTGATTGTTGAGAAGTTGGTGCCTTTTCAGATTGGAAAAAATGCAAATAAATGGCAGCAAGTGCTCTCCACACAAAAACCAACAATTGATAATAGTATCCAATGAGGAAAATTCTACTGAGAAAAATGATTTTGTTAATCATGGTACGTCCTTAGAAAAGATGGTCATGTTACAAATAATCATAGCCTCAGACTTTAGATGATGAATAAACCACGCTTTTATAATTCAAACTCAAATGTCGGGCTACCAGCATAATGGTAGTTCGATTGGCAAATTAGCAGACTGTCTAACACTGGGTACACGAGTTTGCTCCCCAGGGATGACGGGATGAATTAACACACCCAAGAGTATCTTTGTTAATCGCTCAGTTCATCCTATTGGGACAGGATCTTACTTGCTTCTATACTAGGGCCAAGAGGCTCATATATGAGCTGAGAGATGATATGGGATCACGAGTTTGATTCCCATGGACGCCAAATGCACATCCTTGAGTATATTTGTTAATCGCTCAAGTCATACTATTGGGATGAGGTGCTATCTACTTCGATCCCAGGGCCCTAGAGTCTATATATGAATCGAGAGATAATATGAGATCACGAGTTTGACCCCCAAGGATGCCAAAAAATGCACACTCTAGGGCTCATATATGCCTCATTTGTAATGCAGAAAATGCTTAGTTTGAGGACAATAAAAAATAAGTAAATTAATTATTTTATTTGGAAAATAAGTTTCGTCCCATTAGTTTTCTTGTATGTGGTTACTGCAGTGAGATAGCGGGAGACAATAAGAGGGAGAGAGGAATCAAGAAAAAACAACGCGTCATTGTAGTTGTTGGAAAATGATATCTTTTAGCATTTTCTGGCCAACACAGCAAATGGTAACGGGGCGATGATATATGGTGAATCATGGCCGTTGTTTGTGGGCTTCAAATTGCACCTACGAAGCTTATTGAAACATTATTACCGAAAAATGTTGTTTCCTAACCACATGATACATAGCCTGGCGGCTATGGTCTAGTGTTCGATAGCACAACTGTGCCCAGTGGCCCACCACTCGTGCCCTAGGAGGAGTGGTTTTCTGTGCCGGCGGTTACTTGGTAGCCAGTGGGGATCGAACTGCCAACCTCAGAGAGATTCAGCATCTCGCCAACCCGAGGCTACCAAGGAGGCCACTATTGGTAACCAAGCCATAGTTGTGAGGAAGGGTCAATATTTCATCTTGTTGCAGCGGAGCTGGCTTGGAATGTGAGAAGAAGAGAGTGGGCTGGCGAGACATCAAAAAAGTGGTGCAGGATGCCCTCAGAACAGCCCATTATCAGGTGCCTATCTTGTTCTGTTCTTTGCATTGTAATGTGAAGATGCTGCTGCATTTTCTTCTGCTATTTTTTTTATTCTCTCTAGAATAAAATACCAAACACTATGTATTCTGCTCTCTCCATCTGTTTATAGCTGGACAACCACCTACGAGGATCTGCTTTGCTCAACCACACCTTTTTGGCAACCAATACCTCTGGCGGTAAGTTATGCCAATGCCCTTAAATTTCCAGTCATCACCTTGGGCAGTCTTTATTTCCAAATTATGTGTGCAGGAAATGGTGGATTTCTTGATGGACATATGGCATGAAGAACTCCTTTGATGCCCTCAAATTTGCAGAGACGAATTTATTTATTCATTCTTTCCTTCCTTCATTGGATCATATATATATATATATATATATGTATGTATGCATGTATATGTATATTTGTGTGTATGTGTATGTATTTGTATGTGTTAGAATAAGTGGTTTTCAGAAATTCATCTTTTTGTGTTATATCATCCAGCATTCTTCTTATTTTGGTTGTTTTTTTTGTGTTGATTTGTGATATGCGAGTTGACCATATGAATGTCATTCTTCTTATTTTGGTTGTTTTTTTTGTGTTGATTTGCGATATACGAGTTGACCATATGAATGTCATTCTTCTTTGAATTGAAGATAGTTGCTGGCGCAGGTGTAGAATGATGGTCTGAGCGCTTGTGGCTCTTCAAGGATGAAGGCGAAGTGCAAAGCAAGCTGCAA
Source organism: Sapria himalayana (assembly GCA_029783825.1). Taxonomy (NCBI): domain Eukaryota; kingdom Viridiplantae; phylum Streptophyta; class Magnoliopsida; order Malpighiales; family Rafflesiaceae; genus Sapria; species Sapria himalayana. The sequence continues at coordinate 174,349 of JAREIK010002715.1, forward strand.
ATGCATTTCTCGTGAGGGTGAAGAATAACAGCCTTTAATTTTTTTTTTAAAGATTTTCTTTTTTTATCTGGTCATGGTTTCTGATGGTGTTGATTTTTGATTGTGGGCTCTTGGATTGGGCAGCTTGCTCATGCTTGTCGTGCATAGTCGGTCATCCTGGTTGATTGACCCGGCTAAACTGGGTGGGGCCTGGGGTCTAGTTATGTAACTAAGTGCCGTCAGCTGGGCAGTGCTGGCACGGCACAGCCTGTTCAAGAGTGGCACGGCCCATTCAAGTGTGGCACGGCTGTGCCATCATCTCCGGCATGGCAATGATACCAGAATGGCAGCTTGGCATGGCACAGCTTGCCTGCAAACTGCTGGCCAGTGCCTGGCTTATTTATATATATTATACATGTTTATAGATTTATATTTGTTTTTACATAAATATAATTAAACAAGATTGTGTGTTTTATTTTATTTATCTTGTTATTTATTTATTTATTATAGTTTTCTTTTAAATTGAATCAATATTTATTTTTTTATTCATGGTTTTTGAATTTGCAAATCTGTTTCATGGTTTTCAAATTTGAAAAATTTTAATTTTTTTTTTTAAATTTTTGCGAACAAAAGGGCTGGTGACGTTGAGTGCACTAAATCTTTATAATTTTTCTTTTTGCAAACTTTTAAATAAAAAAAAAATTTAATTTTTTAATTATTTTATGTTTGGACGAGATCATATTGCACTTAGTTTTTGGGGACAAAATAGGGCTGAATACTTTTCAAAAGAAAAATATAAATAGATAAATAACTTAATACTTGTCACAAATCCACCCATATGCAGCCATAATAAATCCATTTACTAAAAATATCATTTTATACTTAATTATTTTCCTTAATGTGATTTTATTTCAGTCCAAATAATATTTGGAAGTGTGTTTTATATGAGCAAATTATTCATTATAATTTATAATGTAGTATTCCAAGCAAAGTTCATCATTATCAATAACTTCTTTAATAAATTAATATTTCAAAGTGATACATTTAGTTTTTTTATGGATAAGAAGTCTTTTCATCAATTTCTGTCAATACTCTCCTCAATCAAATAGTTTGTGCTGTAGCTAATGAGATGGAAGTGTGTTATGCTTTAGTAATAGATAGAGCAACAAAGATTTAATTCTTGTTAACTCAATAATAGCCATAGATCCAATTAAAAAAATATAACTTAAATGTACTTCTTGAGCCTTATATATAATTTTCTCAATCACTATCAAACATAGTTATATATGTTTACACACACACACACACACACACACACACACATTTATATATGTTTAAATATGTAAACACACACACATACACGCATAAAATATTTGTTTATATATTTGTATGTGTTTATATATTTATATATGATTAAATACGTGTGTGTGTGTGTGTGTGTGTGTTTATTTATGTATCTGTTTATTTATTTATTATAATTTGACTTCCAAATTGAATTGAGTGCTTGGGTTTGAAGCCCATCAATGCTCATAGAATGTATTTTGGAAAGTAGATAAATATTTTTTAATTATTTTGTGTACCAAAATATAAATTTTTCTTTCCCTACCAACCCTTTCTAATTATCACATACCCATACATATGGGTTACAAAACGTTTATTTATTAAAAATATCACATTATATTTATTAATTCTTTTGCATAATGTGATATTATTTTAGTCCAAATAACTTTTTGAAGTGTGTTTGCTTCTTTATGAACAAATTATTCATTACAACGTAAGCAACTTGATTATCTATGGCTTGGTATTCCAAGTAAAGTTCACTATTATTAACGACTTCTTTAATTAAAGTAATATTTCAAGACAATACGTTTGGTTTTTTTATGGAGCACAAGTCACGTGCAATAGAGATTGCTGACTTATTGTCACTGTAAATGTGAGTTGATTTAGACATCTTACCATCAACTTCCATCAATAATCTCTTCAATTGAATGGTTTGTGCTATAATGAATGAGATAAATATATATTACGTCTCATTTAGTAGATAGAGCAACATAGATTTCCTTTATGGTAACTCAATAAACAGCCATAGATTCAATTAAAAAATAAACAAAATGTACTTTTTGAATCTTTTGCACAATTTCCTCAATTACTATCACAATTCCATAAAATTTGGTATTCATGTTTGTAAAGTGCGAAGAGGTTGCAACAGTTTTATGTGACAACCTCAGTGCTATCTGTTTAGCAAAAGACCAAGTGCACCATGAGAGAACAAAGCACATTGATGTGTGATATTATTTTTTTCAATCTGAGAAGAGGGTACTAGTAAAGAAGATTGCAACTTCTGATAATCCAGCTGACATGTTTATCAAACCTATTACTCTGAATAAGTTAAGACACTGTTTTGACTTACTGAACATATCAAATCAGATGTAGTCTTTATGGACTAACTGTTTATAGAGAGTGTCTCTCTATCTGTATGCAAAACAAATTAAGGTGGAGATTGCTGTATATGTAATTTATTTTTTAATAATCTGATTGTATAACCAAATATTTTTTCTGTTTAAATATTTTCATGTAAGTGCAGGAAAAAAAATATTAAGAGGTCGGGGATGCAACAGTAGCATAATAACAGAGATCCCGCTGTCCGGTCAGCAGGCCGAAATTTTTGGAGCAGAGCCTAACCCGTTCCATGATCCGACCCGCTCCGGTTAAATGAACTGAGAGAATTTTTTTATATAAAATGTTCTGTAATTTTATTTTCGGGCGGCTATTTTTGGACCTGTGGAACTGTTCATCGTCTCTCTCTCTCCTCTTTGTGCAATTTATCGTGACTGTTTTGTGTGCTGCATACTGTAAGACATTTCTGTTGATTTAATCTTTAACGCATAAGCATTTTCTGGTGGATATAGCTAGTCATACTGAGCGACTATCGAACCACGTTATTTACGGTGTTGATTTCTCATTTTTTGATTATGTCGTGGATGCTTGCTGGAATGGGATATATACATTGCTTATTTTCTATGTTTCTGTATCTTAATCTCACTACCGTGGAAGCACAATTGCCCAACACTTAGAGTGATTCAATAAAAAATTAATATTCAAAAAATAACTAATAATGACCATCCAAAAACTAAACATACCTACAAGCTACATCAACTAGCAGAACAATTTGCAACCTAGTATAATTATCATACAAGTGCTTTTTGATACACATGTAACTTATTAATATCAAAAATATGCAAGGAACTCATTCCAACAACCTTTTTCCAATTTGCAACCCTAATATCAATGATTCTTCTTTTATACACATAGTATATGAAAAATAATGATTTATCTCTTATCATATATTGTAAAGAACAACTATCAAACAACCACATAGATAAAGTTGGATCTTAGGTAATTGAGAATATTCCAAATGATTTTATTCAACTTTAGCACCCAAATGGATTTGACTATTTTCTTATTAGGTTGAAGAATTTTGGGAATGATTGGAGAGGTAGTCTTCCTATTCACTTTAATATTCAATATTTGGGTTTGCGTTATAAAACTCATACATTAATTTTTTTATATTAGATAAAGTTTATGTAGGAACATTAGTTTGTACAAATCTTCATGGTGTCATATGCATGCCATAGAGAAGAGCTATAAATTAGCATAATTAATCACCTTACATTTTTGAGATGCCTCTAAAAAATAATTGGTTTTAAAAAACAATTTGTTGCACATAATGTATCATTTTGAACTAGAATCACTTTTTTAGCAAAGTTCCTCAGCTTCTTAACTGTTTTAAATACTAATATTTGAAGATAGAACCAAATAGATGAATCCCTTAACAAAGATCATTATACTACCTTTGAAAGTGACAATCGCATCATAACTTATGTATCTATCTCCATATGGATCCTTGGATTGCCAAAACAACTCATTGAGGTTAGTCGATCCAACAAACATGTGATAATTATTTTTTGAATTAACTCTCACTTAACCTTTCTACCATAGTCATGTGATCATCAAATTGGTAACTTGAGATCATGATACACCTTGATATTTTTAATCTTTGCTAGGTGGATAATTCCTAGGGGAACAATCTCATTTAAAAAGATTATTCGCATGATCAACATTTAATGAGATTTTTTTTTTCAAACTTTAAGTTCTATATATTGAGCTTTTCATATGCATTACATATGTCATTGATGGACAACTCTTCTTCATAGTCAAAGTAGTCAAACACCCTAACATATTCATTATAGTTTGATTCTTCACTTTATAAAGAAGAATTTTCCAACTCTTCAAAGTCACTATTAGAGTTACTCATGGTGACTTTTATCACGTTCTACTTCTTTCTTTGGTTGAGACATTCAAAGGTGAAGTACCCATGTCTTGAACATGAAATACTTTGCATAGTTAAGGCTCAAGTAAGATGTGGGTGTAAAAAATATCATTTTAAGGTCATTCACACCCTCAATAGTTAACCGACTCTAATATATTTTCTATAAATATATCCACTTTTCTTTTTTATAAATCTGAACCTTTATAACTTTTTTCACAAAGTAGGTCTCATCTTTTTCATTAAGTTTTCAAAACTTTTAGTTTTTTGATCCTCAGAAAATCTACAAACATATGAATTATTATTTTTTTGAGTCTTAAACTTCAATTTATTGGTTTTAAGTGGGGCTTACAACTCCTCAACCTTTAAAGTCATAAAATATTTGTTATTTTCAATATTAGTAGCTTTTACTTTGAATTCATTCGTGAGAAATTACCAAATTTTCTTAAAAATTTTTTATATTGGTATGTTCTCACTTAGCTAGTAACACAAGCTCACAATCTCATTCACATTAGTACAAGACTCGCTTAAAATCTAATTTTTTTTTTAATTTTTTGAAACTACTAAACACTTACAATTTAGTTTTCTTAATGGATTTCGTTCCTTCATGGGTTATATTTAAGATATCACATATTTTCTTCAAAGTTTCTACAAGTGTTATCTATTAAAATTCTTCTAAGTTGGTTGCACCTAAAATTACATGTATTTCTTTTATATTTCATCCACTTATGTCAAATGCATCTCTTATTCATTCCCAATTTAATTTTTTTATACTCACTCCATTAACATTTAAAATGGTCCGAGGTGATCAATTCTCTATAACACACATCAATAAATTATAATAATATGTCAACTATGTATTCCAATAAGCACAATTAGATTTATCAACTATGAAAAGATATATATGATTTTCTCTTGAAACATCCACCTCGTTGGGATTGGAGGGAATCTATAGATCATAGTAGTTTGCCAACCTCTCTTATTCACATTAACCAAAAGGGACTTCCATCACTTCACGACATGGAAAAAAAAAAGAGTGAAGATCGATTGGCATTCCTATGAGGACATATGTCTCTTTTCTTTTCTCTAAAGTCAACAAGAGGAAAGGCATGATTCTCACCTATGTCGAAAAACTTCAAGAAATTTACACCTTCCCTTTGCCTCCTCATCACATTCTTGGTCAACCATTCTTTATAATCTAAAAAAGAAAACTCCTTCCATTTATAGCCCTTAGAGTAGCATGTCCATTCCCTACGTGTATCAAGAGAGTCAATATCATTTATTTCATTCCATCAATAGCTAACTCGATGGGAATTAAGAAATAAACAAGGAATTTTTTTTTCTTGGTATTGAATCAATGGCTAAATATATGACTAGACTTCCTTTTGCTTAGTTTTCCTTTCTACCACTTGTTTTAGTAGTTCTAGAACATCTAACGTATGTGTTCATCTTAGTGATTTGATCCCATGGAAGGAATAGCATGCAAAAGCTGGTTGGTTCGGAAAAGCAAGCTTATATTATTTAAATAAAGACATTGGCCCTAAAATGTTCAATCTTAGACATGATAGGGAAAATAGAGAAAAAATCTTGATTCCAATTCTCATTATTCTAGTTTTTTATAGACTATAAGTCACATGTATGTAGTTAACTTAATGCTACTATCTTTTTCAATATCAATAAAAAAGCCTATACAACCAATTGTTACAAATATTAAGCATTTAATTATATTTCATCTAATGGGATTTACACAAAAAGCTAGTTAAATGTGAATTATGGAGTATCTATTCGATACACCTAAGAGGTGAAGCGTTGACTGATAGCAACTAGGCAGATGGCTAAACTAATAAAAAAACTATTGAATTTGATTGTGATGTGTAATTATTGTGTACTATACATCATAGACAAGATAAGATAATAAACACATCTAGATAAACACATAAATAAAGAATATAATATTGAATTATAATATAATGCTACAACATTATATTATATTATGAATAATGTTAGGAAAAAATATATATAATGTAAGATACAAAAGTTTTTAGATATTGGAAAATTATCACAGATAAAAAAGTATTTAACATTTTTCTATGAACTATGCACTAATAATCAAAGTTAAAAAACATAAAAAAAAGTTCTAAAGTTGAACTTACAAAGTCCCAAAAAAACTCTAGTGCACGACACTTATCCATCAATTTCTATACCAAAATATTAATCAAAACTCATTAATGAATATACAAACTACTTATACATTATACAAATAAAATTATAAAACCTTAGACCACATGCTATTTTTATGAATTTTTTTGAATCTACCCTAGGGGATTGAGAGTTACCTCCCAACTATAGAGTTTAGTTTGTCTTACATCCATTGCTTTCTTGTAAAGCCCTAGAGAGTGTAAAAATTGTCCCTAAGGTTTGATTACTATAGTTTTGATTCCATTTGGTGTGTGGAAGAAGATCATTAAATTTCTTTCTCTTCCCTCTTTTATACTCGGATGTTTTTGTATTTCTTTAAAAAGAAAGTCATAGCTTTCGAAAGAAAATCATAACTTTGGCCTTCATCTCTTGAGCTCGAGATCATAGCTTTGGAATGTATCTCAATTTTTTTTGTAACACAGAGTCATGGTACTAGAAAATATCTATGACTTGAACTTAATATCTATATAATACAAAGTCATGACATTGAGATTGGCACAACTTCAATACCCATTTTTCTCATTCATCATATTGTCATGACACTTGAAATAACCATGACAATAGGAATAACATCTCATGTGCATATATGGCCACAACATATGGAATGGCTAGGGCTTTGATATTCATTTTTCTTAATCACCATATAGTCCCGGCACTAGAAATGACTGTGACATTGAGAATTACCTTTCATGTGTATCATATAGTCATGATGTTGAGAATGACCATCATACAAAGAATGGTCTTTCATGTATCTAAAGTAGCCGTGTTGCTATGAGTGACCACAATATTATCCTTGATTTCTTTCATATATCATATGGTTGTGGTGCTACAAAAAAGCTCATACACTAGTAATTAGGCCAACATAAAAATCATGGGTTTGCCTCCTCTCGAGAATAAGAATTGTGGCCTTGGTGAATGACCATACTCAAGTAAATGCTCTTTATAATATTTTTTGTCCAAAAGTTGTAGCAATAAATAAGTATAGTTACTTTGGCTTGACTAGTTTTAACTTTATAACTTTTTGTAGCTCAAAAGTCATGAGTTTGTAAAAAAGATACAATTCTGACCTTAGGCTACAAAGCCATATTAAGATAAAGTCATAGTACTAAGAAGTGGTTGTGACTTTTATTTTAAGTGGGATACTTGGTTACTATGACATAAAATTAATTTCACAACTATTTATTTATTATGAGATAAGTATAATTACGACTCCATAATAATATCATATTTGCAAAGAATATATTATATAATTGAAGTAATATACTAATAAGGTGATAGAGTCATGAGATAAAAAGACTGTAATGAACAATTAACTAGAGTTTTGGCCAAGAATGAATTCAAAAATTATGTGATACTCATACTATATAATCTATCAATTATCCAAAAGTATCGAAAAAATTATTGATTTCATGATTATTCATCAAAATTCACAAAAACTCCAGAGTCATGAATTCAATCCATTTTGAGTATTTGAATGGTAGATTAAAGTGGTGACCTCTCTGAATCTCCCTTATGTATAACTAATCAATCTAATATCTTTGTTAGATTATGAAAAAGTGCCCCTTATCTCCACCTATTGGAATGTAGTGCACTCTCAAAGGATTCCATCACAAAATATAAGTCATTTTGATTTGTATTGAATTTCTCTACTTCCTCTATCCATAGGCTCTCCTCATATTTTGTCATTTTTATTTGTGTAATCTCTTTTCAACATCCTCTTCCAATCCACCGTGATAGCCTTGTATAGTATCTCAACTAAGTTAACATTACCCATAAATCCAATATTTATGTATTTCATCCATTTCTTTAAGAGTTTGTAGATATTTTAATTAAACTTTATTGTTTTATAATAAAAAATAACTCTTTTTGTTGGATATGCTTTTCCCACATTATATCATATTTCCTGACTCCATTTGCTACATCTATATGTAGAGATTTATCTTATTTTTCAATTTTTCTTTGTTTCTTTTGGAATTCCACTACACATTTTTTTTTAAAATACATAAAAAAACAACAAGCATAGCTCCATGTATAGCTAAGGAATTCTCATGTGAGGAAGCTCATCTACTCATTTTTTCTCATTTTCTTTCCATCCCTTGTTAGTCAACTCTAGTGAAGGATAAGCCTTCTCTCTAAATTTCTGCATCCCCTTTCCCTTTAAGCATTAACTTTTTTTTTTCTTTTCTTTGTCTCATTTAATTCCCATTTTAATACCCAATAATATCATAGTGAATACCATTAGACATATCGCATCAACTTGTTCATCCATGAGAATTTTCTTAGTTAGACGTAATAAAATAACAAGGGAATAATGAATTAGTGGGCTAGAAAATTCACCTTTAAGGAAGCCAAGAATTGATTTCTTTAAAATCTTTTCCACATCAAAATAATAACCAATGAGGATATCATACAAAAAGATCACTATCTCCATAAATATCATCAAGACATAAAGACTCGAAAATAAAAATGAGCAAATAAAATATAATTAAACTTTGCTTACCTCTATGAGTTCTCCTCTCATCAAATATCTATATAAGCTCTTCAAAATTACTCTCAATGCATCATTTTGATCCATTAATAGATTAGTGATATCTAAAAAATCATGTTTCCTATGAAGTGATTTACAATTCATAATATCTTTCCATCTTTGGAATCCAAACAAATCATTTATTATCCTCCTATCAAAGTACACCTAAACACCTCTCACATAGTATGTTTTTACTCACAAATCCTCCAAATTGACATAGAATTCTTTCATAATAGAGATATTTCCCTATTCTTTATGCATACAAAATAATACCCAATTGTTCTTCCTAATAATAATTTCAAAAGGAAGGATGAATTTGCTAATTCCTCTTTTTCTAATAAAGCTTTTCTTGGCTATAACAAAATCTATCAATCGCTATCCAATTTTTATAAATAAAACCACCTTGGGTGCCTTGTCTTCGGGTAGAATTTCTATGGTACTATATTTCTATCATTTCTCTTTCTTCTTATGACTCATTTCTCCAACATTTCTTCAAAAATCTTCTTTCTATCATTGAATTAACAACCTTAGTGGATTTAGGGCTGGGTTGTTATAGTGTCGGGTAAGGATTAAGATTTAGATTGATGAATTTCTAGGAATAGATAGTTATAGTCATGACTTGATTAAATAAGGTCATGACTTTGTGATCTTGCTTTTCTTTTTGTAAATGAAAAACTATGACACTATGCCAAGGAGTTCCTTCAGAATTGTGGTATTGGGTATTGGTCATGACTTTTTATTTTATTTCTAGTGATGCTTTTGTTTCTATAGCACCAAAATCACATTGTTGAGCACCACCATTCTTTGTCATTACATTTTTGATGGGCACTCATTTTCTATAACACAAAAATAATGGTGTAAAAAATGGCTGACTTTGGGCCAAAAAATTTTTAGAAATGTAGTTAGTTTAAATTTGTGATTCTTTTATTTAAGGTATTTAAGTGTGATTATATACATGTAATACTTAATTTTAAGATAAAAATACTTTATAAAGTAAATAACATAAAGAAAACCTTTTGGTTACTTCCCAAACAATACTATGATTAATATCTATTACTAGACCATCAATATTATATTTCTGATGCGTGCGTGGGCGAGTGACTCCGAGAAGAAAATTTTAAATTTCAGGATTACATGATTTCGAAGAAAATAGGCATAACTTTCTCAATACATGTCGGATTGACCCAATTCAAAAAGCCACAGATCAATGACTCATAGATCTACAACTTTCGTATTTATAGTATCCCCAAATAAGCTCTATGGAGTGAGCGATTATGGGAGGAATTGGATGAGGCACTGTGTTTGTGGGTATGTCTGTAATTCGAGATAAATGTAGTTTAACACCAAGGCTTAAAAAAAATTCCACCTACCAAGGATAAAGAACTATTTGATTCACCACCAACAATGTTGGATAAAGAATCAAGATAATAATTAAACTCATAAATAATAACTTTCACTCATTCAAAAACAATGTCCTTTACAAATGAGAATGTCTCCTTATATAGATATCAGACTCAGAATAAAAAAATAAAAATTAAAAAATTAAAAAATTAAGAAAATAAAAAAAAGGGAAATATGAGTCTTCTCTTCAGCCTTCGAAATTCATCCACCAATAATAACCAGCAAATATTCACTTCCAAAGAACATTAAATCACTACGAAAATTATCCTGAATAACTGCCTTTTGATATAACATCGATCATCAATGAATTTTAATATGGAGACAATCTTTCCTTAACCCATCAAAGCAAATTGTAACCGAAGTTAGTCTTGATATGAATAAGTACAGATAGTGTATGTTTTGCTCAAGGAATCTGCTCATGACTTAAGGGATTGATTAGTAGTCTCGAATGCTCCCGTATTAATTTTCTCCATCAATAAATCCCTATTATCCAAGCTAACTTCTCTTCATATAATTCTTTATATCTTTCTTTCTTGCATTTTTAGTATCAATCATTGATGTTGGATAATTAATTATCTTGATGACATCATCTATGAGGATAGTTGGGATGAAACTCATAATCTTTGTTTTCATCCCAACTTTGACATAACAAACTATCTTAACTTTTTAAACTCTATTCATCTTTCTCCTCCTCAACATTCTCCATATCAGTCATTAAAAATTTATCATTCACTCCTTCTTAAATGATTGAGACTTTATCTTTAATTTCAACTTCTAGTTTCTCAACTCCAACTTACTCCATATTAGCCCATGAAACTTCCTCAATTTTATCTTTTTTTCAACTTACTCAATTTTGTATCAACCACTAAAACTTTTGATACTGAACTTTCTTTTAAATAACCAAATTAGTGACTTTATCTCTCTCACTCCATCATCTCTCCTTTTCTATAGCTACATTTGTCTTATCATATCATTTAGAATTTAGGCGAGTATATTTATTCAGATACACAATGATATTATAAAATTAAATATCATATTGGTTAATATAAATAAGTTATTAACATAAATGAAATATTTATTCCATAACTTATACTTACAATCTTCTCCACTACCAGAATGACCACTTCATCATACGTGCTATCTTTTTTCTCTATTGCTTTCTTCCATAATATACTTCTATCAATGACTCTAGTAAAGCTGTTTTCTACTAACTTTTACAATATTGAAATGTAATATAATGAGTCTCTAGGCAAATTCAACATAAAATAAAAAGTAAAGTAACATCTTTAACTTATCATCACCTCCTTAAGACCAGCATATCCCTTCATACTATAATGATGATTATAAATATGTTTTTTCCTTCTTTTCCTTTTGAACTTCTCTAAACTCATACAAATTTTAATTTATATAAAGTAAAGAAAAAATGAGTATATGACATGAAAATAATTAGAAATTTACCTGAAATCTTTGAGTCAATCTTCAATAAAATTGTATTCAACTGGTGATTTTTTAAGAAGATCTAGTTGGTCTTTGAATAGAATGATATACTTTTCAGTCAACATGTTCTTGAAAGATCTAAAGCACCTACAAATTAATTTCATACAGTTCCTTCTACTTTTACCTACCAATGTAAATGCAGCCTAGAAGTAATGAACATAGTTATTAGTTAAAAAAATTTACAAATATAATTAGAAAAAATTATAGATAGAAAAAATACAATTTATTCTTCAATGGTATTTTCCTTTTAACTATATTATTTTATTTATTTCCAGCAACTTAAAAATTTTATATTCTATTTACTGGACCCCCAAATCTTATTTTCGTTATTTGTGTAGCTTATTTTAACAAATACTTTGCTTAATTTCTCATTTTCAATTAATCAATATTCATATGTATAAAAGGTATATAACGTATATGTTCTCTTTTTGATAGTAATATCCTTATTTGTGTATATTATTTTTATAAATACTTTGTTTAATTTCTCATTTCATATAATCAATATTCCCAAGTATATAAGATATATCATTTTGTTTATCTATCATCTATTTCAATACAAGATACTAATATATTTTGACTTTGCTGTAATATCTAACATAAAATAAATAAATACGTGACCAATACGAATTTATAGATATGACATTACGTGTCTCTAGGTCCTTAGGCTAATTGATTTTGAAATGACATGACTATAGAGCACACATTTTTAGAAATTATAGGCTCATTTTTTTCCATACTTTTACAGTCTAAAAAACAGAGAGAACAAATAGAACAACATGTATAAAAATGATACGAGATCAAAAATAAAAAAGAATTAATAATCACCTGCTCAGAGTCAATATCAAGATTTGCCCACTCTATATCCCTTGTAATTAGCAAATTGGACATTGCAAAAAAAATTGCAGACTGAGCCTGAAAATGGGATATGGAAAAGAATTTATTATTACTCTTTGGCAGAATAGTAGTCTTAAAATAGGAAGCAGATAACTAAACTACGGCAAAATCACCGACAATCTCATCACCAACATCACAAAATCTGCATTGATTGAAGGAAACATAACTAATTAAACTTCACAAAATAGCAACATAACACACGATGCCGAAGATATGCTGCATAAGCCATGTACAACTCTACTTTCCATAGTTCGTAAAATAAGCCGTGTAGAAACTGATAACAAGAGTAATTAACTACAATTTCTCTCTTTCGATCCCAATTTAAACTCCTTTTCAGCTTTTTATTTTGTCTTGCCAAGCTACAAAAAATTTCCGTATAAAAGGATAGCCATTAAGCATAATATATTTTGGTAACATATCTACTAATTTAACAATAAAGGGCGGCAAGGACCTGTAGTGCAACGCGTAAGAATCTATTCACTGAGATCATGTGCGCGAATACAACAATCCTGAGGATGAAGGATATAAATAAGCAAAGAGAATTCTAACAATGATGAAATGGAAAACTAAGCCATAGAGAAGCGGACCGAGACTCTTCCACTCAACTCTTCCACTCAACTCTTCCAGTTTGTTGCCAGTGCCATTTTAAAACCTATTACATATTTTACAAATAAAAAATACAAACTAATTTGTTCCAATTCAATACATTCATAATTAATATTTTCATATTCATGACACTTATCTTAGTGACAAGGTTTATAATTTTTAGCCCTTTATTAGCCTTAACAATCTATTAGTCTTAACAATGACACATCTAGTAAGTGCCATAAAAACATAAAACATGTTCCAAATAATGATATTTTTAGAAAAATATCATTAAATGTCTAATTACAAATAGAATACTGATATTTTCTGAAAATATCAAAGAATAAAACGTCATTAATTTAAAGTTTTGTTGTAGTACAATGAAAGTAAGGCCTACATGAGAAGTTTCCTTATACTATATAATTAAGTATATACCATCTAATTCAATTCAAGATATATCCATCCCAATGACTACTCACTCAAAGGATGAGGCCTAGTCTGTACTATGCTATTATTGTTATTTTGTGAACTAGTTATTTTGTCATGTAATGTGCATGAATTATACATAGTTTTCAAAAGTGAATATTCAACCAATGGAATAAAACATATTCAACTTCAATATCTATTTTCATAAGAATCTCATCAATTAGTTTTTGAGGATAGGGTATCTATGTGAAATCATAGCTTCAAAGAGACCACCAAGAAAGTGAGTACTTTTTTTATTTGCACACATTTATTGGAATTTTCATGATCTTTCACTTCTATTTAATCTTATACAAGTGATTCTTGTCATTCATAATATACAAAGTTTATATAATAAATAAGTTATTCAGTCAGTGAATGTTAATATTAATCAGGCATATGCTCAACATGTAATTAGTATGGGGAGATGGAGTCTTCCTTACAGGCAAATAGAAAAGAGACCAATGATTGGATGAGAAATACCATGAAAGGTACAATGATGATGGCTATCATAGAGAAAGAGTGAAATATTATTCATGTAGAAGCAAAAGAAATGACTAAAGAATAAGTTTGGATAGTCTTTTAAAGTGAGAAATTAGGAGTTGGTGATTATAATAAAAATTTAAATTAGGGTTTTCATTTTGCTATAATTATTTTATGTATTATGATAAGATCTGTAATGATTTTTTTGATCTACCAGATAAGTTGCATGAGTGTGTTGTGCCTCTGCCCCCAAGTTCTTTCATAACCCAAGGTGCCCATGGTTGATAATGTGTAGGTGATAGATATGACTAGTTTGCGCAGTGGTGTAATTCGTATAGAGGGTGTGGATTCCATCATGAAAGGTAAATAGTAGTCCCTAATTGGTGATGATAGAGTTATCTAATAGAATATTATATTGTTGCAAGATTAATATTTTATAAATGTTATATAAATTTTGTGGTTGCTATCAAAAAATTGCAACCATGTGATCATATTTTGCATTTGATTGGCTTTGGGCTTTATTTTAATGTGAACAAGTATTTTATTTGGTGGGCCAAAAAGCCCTTGTTAATTTTTTGAAAGGAGGTTTATAAAGCCTTTATTTTTTTTTGTTGTGTCTGATGAGCTTCTTAGAAATAGAAACCTTTTTATTTTGGGGTTCATTTAACTAACTAGAGATGAATAAGTGAGCTACATATACTTGATGTTTGATTGTGTAAATGGCTATCATCTTTAATTAATTATTAAAGTATTGGATAGACATAGTACATATGAATTAAATATGCTAGTTATATTACATAAGCTTGCTAGCAAGTTTCATCCCAATCACATAGCATAATTATTTGGTTAGTAATTAATATTTTGTTTATTGCCCTCATTATTTCTATATTTGATAAAATAATTGAATTTAAAGAGCATATGGTATTCAAATAAATTATCCTAAACTATCTAGTATTTGAAGAAGTTATCTCAAATTGGATAGTTTATCTAGGAAAATAACTAGTGTTTAAAGTAGTTATCATAAAATATCTCATTTTTGAAGTAGTTATCCTAGTTTTAGTATAGTTAGTAATTATGTTGATGTTTTATTCCCGAAGTTGTTGTCCCACATTTTCTAGTATCCAAAGTAGTTATATATATTGGTTGGTGTCCAGAGTAGTTATCTCAATCACACTTATTTAGATATTACTTGCATTTATGTGTGGTGTCTAAAATAGTTTCCCTGATTATATGATATTGGTATGTAGTGATAAAAATAGTTATATCACCATATTTAGTGCCTGAAATAATTATCTCAAAAAAACTTATCCAGATGTCTGGAATATGAGATAATTATCCAAAAAATGTCTAGTGAATAAAATAGTAAATTTAGAGTTATTTTTATATATAATATCCAAAGTAGTTATCCTGAATTATCTAGTTTCAAAATTAGTTATCCGAGAAAAAAAATTGTATAGATAAGCACAAGTATGATGTTCAAAGTTGTTATACTAAATGGAGTTCCTTGGGTAAGTAGAAGTCTAGCATTCGAAGTAGTTATTACATATTATATGCTATCTAATGAAGTTATTCCCAATGGAATTGTTTAGATGAATGGTGCCAGAAATAGGTTTTTCCAAACTAGCTAATATCCAAAATAGTTATGTCATACAAAGTTGGTTTGGTATCTTATACCTAAAATGGTTATCATAGACAAGGCATGCATAACTAACAAATATGGAATTTTTTTGGAACTTAGGCCTATATTACTAAAATTATTTTTTAAGATGAATTATGTTTAGTTCTGTCAAAATGGGCAGGCTAGAAAGGTGGTAGGCCCTAGTTGGTTTTACCTTGCTCACTTATCTATCTATGTGGGTAAGTGTGGGGTTAGGACTCAGGGCTACCCCACAATCTTTTTGATAAACTTTAAAATAATAAAAAAACAAATTAGGTTTTGGGGGCATCCCCTAGTGGCTAAATATAAATCCACGAGAGGCTATCTCTAATGGTCAGAGAAAAAATATGTGGGCCTAGCTAACCCTTCCTAGCAAGCTCCAAAGGATATCTCAACCTAGCTCTCCATGCTCATAATGATGGCCATGCCCAACCTAGTTGGCTTAGCCAATTTTCCCACCTCTATTTATGTTCCATATGTGAGGGATTGGTGTTTCATCTACCTCATTGAGAGCATATGATCTGAATACTCTATCCCTTGTTACTATAGGAGCACCATCTCAATTGGTTTGCAACTTATCACATAATAGATTAGTTGCATTTTCAATGATATATCTAACTAGGTTTTTAAAATAGATAACTTATTATCATGTACACTTATTATAATAAGTTGTGACATTCTTCTAGTCCGAGGCTAGCTAGATAAATGAACTTTCACATGCCTTATCTAAAAGATTAAATTTTTAAGATATCAGTAATAGGTAGTTGGTATCCAAATACTTGATTGGATAGTAGATATGGCTATTTATATAAGTATCATAACTTTCATCTTTAATCTTAGGGAGGATTAAGAAATTCTAGTATTACTCTAGCTAGTGGTTCATTAGGAGCATAAGATTCCTAAAAATTCTTCTACTCACATTCGATTAGCTCCTTCATGACACTTTTGAATACAATGATAATTTTCTTATTTGTAGCTTATACCTGGTAATTGGTTTGGAGATATCATGAAGTATAATAGATATTAGTGATTAGCAACTATGAGTAAAATTGATAGAATATAGTGTTATCAAACCAGGGCCCATTGTATATGAATCAAATGACATTCTTATCTATCAAAATATTAGAAATATTAGAGATTGATTATTAGAAAAGATTTTTCAAGTTAGATAATTGTGTTATATCATTAACTTGATAATACAAGCATGAATAAAAGTATGTGCCCTCACTTTAGAAAGCATACATAACATATTAAAATATATTCACATGCCTCAAAGACTATAAAAATTTGGTAGTCTTTATTTGTTTACAGGATTAAAGAAAAAAAAAATTTAATCGAATGTAAAATATCATTGGAGTCATGTGTTGGATACGAACATGTGATATCTATTTATAACAATAATAAGAATAGAGTAATGAACTTATTATTGACAATATTTACTGAGCTATAAAAATTTTATTTATGAAATTTCTAAAAATTTTTTATAACACGACAAACATATGTTGGTCAGTTTATACTCTCACGACTTGCATTGTACTTAAGTGCATGTACAACATTAGTAACATATTCAAGAAATTTCAAGATGACCCGATACTTAGCAATATGATTATAGATATGAAAACTAAGTACTTAAAATATTACTCCATCATTTTATCTCTTTATTATCAGGCTACCTGTATGGACCCTAGGATTAAGGTGAAAGAGAGAATATTTTAACATTTATATCCTCATGCATGAACCAGAAAGGCCCGCCTGAAAAATTAATTCACAAGAAATTAACTGAGCTCTTTATATACTATGATATTAAGTATGATGATAGTATTAGTGAGACTCTGAGTACAAACATGAATATCATATTCAAAAGTAATGATTTTTTCATTCAGGTAGCGAGGAAGTAAATAATGAGATAGACCATCGAATAGAAGCGAGCAGTCTTGGTACTTAGATACTAATTACTACTTAATCCTATCACATTTTGATAATAACAATCTTGAAGTACTTATCTCATGCTATCTAAAATAATATGAGATCTTTTGGCTCCTACAATGTTGAATGTAGCATCAGAATCTAATTTTTCTATTGCAGTGAATATGATTTCGAATATGAAATCTAGATTACAGCCAAATATTATTGAGGTATTAGCATGCAAGAAGAATTAAAAGAATTCAAGTTTAAACATCCAGTATCATTCTGAGACTGCATCAAAAGCAGAGAAGTTAGTTGCTAATGATGATCCATATGATATTGATATTGAGAATGATTTGACGATTAATGACGATGATTAACAAAATAAGAGACTGATATCTGATATTGGATTTACTCATTTATATTATATTTGTTTTTGTTTATTTTTTATTTGTAATATTACTTCGAGTTTGATGATCGATGCTTAAATATTAATTTTTTGTGAATTTGCATTTTACATTAGTTTTTAAATTTTAGTTATTTATTATAATAATAAACTTAATATTTTATAAATTAAATAAATTAGAATTAAAAAATTAGTTATTTATTTAAATTTAACAATTAATTATTAACATTAACTAAAAACTATTTAAGTATATAATTAAATAATTAATTTTTAAATTTTATAATAATTTTAATATTATGAAATAAAAATTTAAAATTAATAAATAATTAACACCCAGCCCGAACGAGCCAAAACTAACATGTCCAGGCTTGACTCGGCATGATTTTATCATAGCCGAGACGACAGACCATGTTGGGCCTACTGTGATGAAACCGTGTCAGGCTAGGCATGACCTAGTAGCCAGGTCGGGCAACCTAAAACCAGGCCAAGCCAACCTATTTTACACCTTTATATGACACTTACAAAGCTGAAAATATATATACTTTCCAAATCACAATAATTCATCTTTATGATACATGAGATCGAAGATTAAAAATATATATGAAAAAATCATCAAAGATAGTTAATAAATTTTCTAACAAGTATGAACATGTGAATCTCAAGCAAGAAAAATTTATTATTTTAGTGATAAATTATTGAGAGGATAACTATGAGTAGACTATCATTTGGAAGACCTAATTATTGATGATTACCTCACATGAATTATGATATTAGCAAATTTTTATAATTGTCTAACCTTCATTCTATAATTAAGTACATTAACATATAATCTATTTAGATAAGCCATCATAGATAATAAAATAAGTCATCCCTAAATTCTAAAAATCTTACCAAAAACTAAATTATATTCTTTCAAATAGAGTAGTAGTTGACTCACCGTTGATTAATTAAACTATTTAAACAATCCCAATAAGTTTGATATTTATAAAAAAGTATACTTTACTACTTGTATGATCAATATACTTACAAGACTAGTTGGATAAAAGACTCCGAAAAGCTAAGCTTTTAAATAAGAAGGTCGACGTCACGTAGGGCGGGGTGGTACGGAAGATTGATAGTACAAGTAGGAGGAGCAAACCAAAAAGCTAAGCTTTGCAAAGCATACCAATCTAATGTACCACCAACTTACTCTCTCTCTATAAAAAACCCTCCTGGAAGAACAAAGAGCTAAGCCACTAGTGTCATGGAGAAGGTTATACCTTATAAAATCAATGAAGCATGGTTTTGTATGTGTCAGCCTTCGACTACAAGACTAATTGAATGAAAAATCTACTTTTAATAGCAAAGATAATCTAACCCTAAATTTTAGGCAATATAACAAAATTACAACACTCCATGTTAAATGTGTCTACTTCTCATATGCTCCTCTAGAGATACTTCCACTTATGGTTCTCCCTTTTAATGTGTCTTACTTGATCATACTAGTAATGTCTCACTATGAACCTACCCATGGACTTTCCTTTAGAAAAATTCTCCCTTCCTCTCTTGGTGCAAGTTTAGTAGTGATTATAATCTTATTTACCTACGAAATGAGAATAGATTAAAGACTATCTTTTTCTCACCATCTCACAAGCTTATTTATTAGAATATTAGTAATGATAGTCATAGTGAGGATATTATTTGGGATCTTGATACTCAAGCAAATAACCAATATTTCCTATTCATCATGAACTAAGTTGATGATCAAATATTTTAATAGCTCATCATATAAACTCATTGTTATGAATGCTAGTTGATTAATCAATACTTGAAAATTACTCAAGTGAGTATTCATATTAGTTTTATCCTGATATTTTATGTTAAGCATGAACAAAATTAACAAAATTTTATTCCTAGATTTATTTTCCTTGTACATTGACTCGATTTTTATATCTTATGTAACTTTGTTTTCTTTGAAATGTGATGAAAGATGTTTATCCTAATATTGTGATTTTGTTAAAATATCTAATTTTTTTAAGATGAAACAAAACCTCAAAATCATATTGAATAAAAATTTCTCATCCAAATTATTTTGCAAATATACAAGCCAAATACTATCTCACAAAATATGTGAGATAATTCGATCAACCAATTATCAGTTAAATACTACTCTAATTAAAAGAATAAAATAATATTTTAGGCAAGATTTTTAAATAATAGGATTTGAGCATTCTATTATAAATGATGATTTATCTGAATAATATGTATTTTATTAAGTATAAGTTTTTGTTAATATTAAAATTACAATTATTGTGAAAATACTATATTGTCCTATTTGCATATAAACTATTTATCAACTATTGAGCCATACTCAATGATAAACTTCTCATAGTTGTTCATTTTGTATTTTATCATCAAAATGATAAATGAGATATGCTTGAGGGTCATTCACAAATTCTTACCTTTTTAATAACTCATTAACTATCCTTAATGATTGTTTTATATGTTCATTCTTATTTTCTAATCTTATATGTCATATAGAAATAAATTGATATAATAGTAAAAATATTTAGACTTTTGATATCATAAGCATCACACACACATAATTCATATATATTTTCTTTTAAATCTTATTGGTGGTAGTCATATGATATAAAGTAACATGTAGAACCATTATCATCTTATAATTTATCTATAATCATACATATTACATAGTTTACTTATTAATATCTATCATTATAATATGTGACTCTCACATTAAAGAAATAACTCTTAAAAAAATATTCTTTAAAATACTCAACAATTGAGGATTAATTCTTTTAAGACATACACAATACATTCTCTTATAAAAATATTAATATTGTCAATTTGATAAACACCATATTCAACCAATTAACATATCTCAACATCAAGTTTTTAAATTTAGGTAAGTCTCGTATATAATGATTGAAAGAACTATCATTTTCTTCCTAATATTATGCATGAGTATATTTCATTATTTATATGTCACCGACTACAATGATATCATGCTAGAGGTGTAAAATAAACTAAGCAGCCCAAACACGACCCGGGGCTTGGCCCAATTTAGTTATGTCTGACCCAATATGAGATAATTTGGAATCATGAAGTGGGCTGAGCCAAGCTGACCATTGGCAAATTTTGTCTCATGCTAGGCTGAAATAAGTCGTGCCTCGTGTCAAACCAAGCACAACCCGTGTGCCTAGCACAGGTATGACCCAACCCGACTTAACAAATTCAGACAAAACCCAGCCTGAACCAGGTACAAGCCGAGCTAACAGTTCTCAAGACGTGACGTGTCAAGCATAACACAGACCCGATTGGACCACAAAAAAATGGGTCGAGCTAGCCTGATCCATTTGACACATCTATATCATGCAATGAGTCGCTAATAATAAAATCTAATTTCAATTCTATATAAATACTATATTCAACAAAAATATTTAAATCACAATAAAATCAAAATATAAAATCATTTACTATCATTCATTAAATTTAATCAAATTCAATAATCATATATCTCAAGTTAGCTGGATATTGTAAAAAAAATTCATATGAGATAATTAGATATACATCCTATGGAATTTCGAGTTCCCAATTTAGCTCTCATGAATATCTACAAATCAAACCCTAAATATTTAATACTCAACCATCCTACTTAAATTTTCTCTATGATGAATTGAAATTTATGATTTATGATTGTGTCTTATATTATCTCTTCGCTCGTGAATATTCTCTTGGTTGAGAAAATTTTATTCTTCAAATTTTTATTCATGATTTAAATCAACAATAATTTTATTCTTTGAATTTCTAAAATCTTATATTTTATACTCGAATGATTAAATGTGAAATTTTAGTCAAAATGTATGACTTTTAAGAATGTCATAGCTTTGTATTTTGGTTAATATAATGCAAAGTTGTAGTTCTACTAATGAGTCATAGCTTTGGTCTCTTTATTTCTTTGGATTACTATGGCATTGGGAATAGCCATGTTTATATACTTCATTCTAGAATGCAAAGTTATAGTATTGAAAATAACAATGCCTACACAGTTTGCCTCTATAATATTATGTTATGGTGCTAAGAATAATTATAACTTATGTTTTTCCTCTCTATAATCCAAAATTTTTGGTATTTCCTCAATAGATTTATAAATAAAATGGCAAGAGTAAGAAAGCATTGGTTTAAACATTAGAATAAAAATATGCCAATCTCATTATGTGTTGTAACACCACAGACAACATATAAGTGTTGTCACAGTGGCATGGAGAAAAATTATAGAAAACTATTATGAGAAACAAAAAATAAACTAAAAAAAACAATGAAGCTAATGAGCATGAAGAGACAACACTATAAAAAGAATCATTGCCATAATAGTTGAACTAAATGCAAAATTAATAATTCAATGAACTTATTTGACAAGCATTGGCTATATCATACATGTTTGGGTTATAATCTAGTTCAAAGAGACACAATTAATATAATTAAAATGTTAAATGAATTTGGATAACATATCAAGCTACATTCGAGAGTATTTCATATAATTTTAATATTAGGAACCTTCAAATATCATATCATCACTCTCCTATTATTGCACTACTTTTTTTAGCTTTTTAATTTTTTTTACTTTTTTATGGCTTTCCTTTTTAGTTTTATTTTTTATTTTTGACTTTTTGACTTTTCTTTTGCCTTTATTTTTTGACTTTTTTTTTTTGATTTTATATTATCATTTGAGATACTCTTATATAAATTTAAACTACTTTAAGAAAAACATTTCATATTTTTTAAAAATATCATATTAATTATAAAAAAAATTATGTAATCATTTTAAGAACTCTTAAAAAATGTTATTGTTATGTAACTTTCATTTTCCTTAATTATAACGATAAGAATGTGGAGCCCCAACTTATTTTTCTTTTCCTCCAAAACACCCCAACTCAGATTCAATACTCATCAGGGTGGACTCAAAGTGGGAGTGTGAAGCCCCACCACCTTTTGAATTTCTAGATATATTATCTACATCATTAATTCCTAAATTCTAATTAAGAATTCTTAGAAATAACCCCGACACTTAAGTTGCTCTCAAGTGATGTATCTTGTTGAACAAAAAAATCCCAACCACCTGCCTAAAGAAGCTATCAATTGAACTGGCATATAGAGTGTTAGATTAGCATTATTTTGGTATCAATAGAGATAAGCATAGAATCTTGCTTCTCAAATAATTTGATGAAGCAATCACAGATATCTATGCGAGATTATATGAGCTTAATATGATTGATGACTTCTTGGTATCTCAAAGGGAAACCAATGAGCAAATGAATAATATTGAAAAAGAAACAAAAAATATTAAGAAAAAAAAAGTTAATTAAAAAAAGAAAAATTAAAAAAATTAAAAAAATAATAATAAATGAGAAAGTCTTTGAAGAGAATAAAAATAAAAAAATATAATAAAACATTTAAAAAAAAACAAGAATGAGAACAACATGAAAAAAGATGCAATAAAGAAAAATAATTTTTTTTACAAATATGAATATTGTCAAAATATATTTTGCACAAACCAACGCTCATATGCACTTTTATACATTTGTTTAATGAATCATGAACTTAATCATTCCACCCAAATTTCTAAATTAATTAGTTTACTAGATTTAAGGATGAATGCTTTTGAAATAGAAGAAATAATGAGCATGCAAGACAATATCAAAAGAATCATTACTTATAACAATTGCGTCAAATACAAGAATAAATATTAAATAAATTTATTCAATAAGCATATGCTAGATCACACATATTTAGGTCATTCTCTAATTTTAAAAGGCACAATCAATATCATTAAAATATTAGATAATTATAAATGAATGTCCAGCTAGATAAGAGAGTGCTCCAAACAACCTTAGCATTGCAAATCTTCTAATATTATGTTATCACTTTTATTGTTACATCATTTTTATTTTTTTAACAATCCTCTAACTTTCTTTTTATTTATTTTACTTTTTGACTTTCTTTTTTTATTTCTTTTTGACTTTTCTTTTTGATTCTTTTTTTTTGAGACTTTCCTTTTTGATTTTTTTAACTTTCTTTTTTGACTTTACTTTTTGATTTTTTTTTTACTTTCCTTTTTGGATTTTCTTTTTAATTTTCCTTTTATATTCTCTTTTTTGATTTTTATTTTGGATTTTCTTTTTTAATTATCCTTTTTGCTTTTCTTTTTTAACTTTCCATTTGATTATTTTTGTCTTTATATTATCATTTGAGCTTCTATTATACAATTTAAAACAACTCTAAGACAATAATTTTGTAATTAAGAATTATCATATCAATTGAAAAGAAAATTATTTATAACATTTTAAGAACTCATAAATTATTATTTTTTAACTTTCTTATTTCTGAATAATAATAGTTAGAGTGTAAAGTCCCAACTTATTTTTTTTCTTCTTAACTCCCGAGCTCGTATTCGATATTCATCCGAGTGGACACCACATAGGGAATGTGAAGCTCCACCACTTTTCCATATATCTCATCTCTTTCACCTCTAATTCATCCAAGTGATTCTGCATGCATTGTTATGAAAGGCACGTCTGAGGCGCGCCTAAAGCTAAAGCGGCACCACTCCCGGGAAAAACACCTCGCTTCAGGCGAGGCGTAGGCGGGTAAGGCGCAGCAGGCAAGGAAGTACGGACACGGCACGGATACGTGTCCGATACGTCACGTGGCGTATCATTGATAAATCTGTATCCGATACGCCACGTGGCGTATAAAACAGTGGCATATTGGACGTCAGTGGACGGCAGAGGGCAAAGGGCAGGCGCAATTTGAGGGGGGGAGACAGGGGGCGAGCATGAATTGAGAAGGGAGGCAAGGGGCGGGCGCGAATTGAGGGGGGGAGGCAAGGGGCGGGCGCGAATTGAGGGGGGGAGGCAAGGGACGAGCGGGAATTGAGGGGAAGGCAGGCGAGTGAAAATTGAGGGATGAGACAGGAGGACGAGAATAAAGAGGAAAGTCAGACGGGCGAGAATTGAGGGGGAGGCAGGCGGGCGGGAATTGAGGGGGGAGGCAGGCGGGCGGGAATTGAGGGGGGAGGCAGGCGGACGAGAATTGAGGGGGAAGGTAGGCAGGCGGTAAAATATAATAAAATATTTTAATAAAATAAAATAAAATATTTTTATTTTATAAAATAAAAAAATATATTTTTATATAATATAAGATAATTTTAAAATATTATTTTATAAAATAAAATAATTATAAATATTATCTTATAAAATAAAATAAAATAAAATATTTTTATTTTATAAAATAAAAATATATTTATTTATTTTATAAACTATAATATTTTATTTTATTTTATTTTATTTTATTTTATTTTATAAAATACCTAATATTTATAAAGAAAATAATTTTTATTTTTAATTTTATTTTTTTTATCATGACATATCCTAGCCGTATCCGTATCCTAGTTTTTTAGAATTTATCGTGTCTCCGTATCCTGTCATGTCGTATCCCCGTGTTCGTCTCCATGTCCGTGATTCTTAGGCAGCAGGCATCGACTTCCAGTTTCGGCAACGACAGCCATCGAGCCAGGCATGCCCTTCTTCTCCTTCTTCCTCTTCTTCTCCTCTCTTTTTTTTGTCAGATTCACCGTTGAAAATGAAAAAATTTCGTCGGGGAAGTAGGGTAAAGCAACGGCGGGAGAAGCGGCGAGAGTCAGAACCAAGCAAAAAACATGAGGAGCACGTCGGGGAAGATGACGTATTCGACTGATCCAACCCAAAACGACGTCATTTTGAGTTGGGTTATATTTTTTTAAAAAATCAAAACAACCCAAAACGACATCGTTTTGTGTTGGTTTTGATTTTTTTTAAAAAACAAAAACATCAAAATGACATCATTTTAAGGTTCTGATTTAAAATAAAAAAAAACGTCACCTCAAAAACGACGTCGTTTTGGTCTTCCAAGAATCAAAATGACGCTATTTTGAAGTTTTGTGATTTTAAGCCCTATAAAACCCTCTCTTTCTCGGGTTACACCATAAAACCCTCAAAACAACCCTCCCAAAACATTCTTAAGGCTGGATTGAAGAGGAGAGAAGAAGAAGAAGAGACTCAAAAGGTATATTTTTCATTTTACCTATTTTTGTTGTGATAAAATTCTTTAAAAGATAAAAAAAACATTTTCAAAAAATACTTAAAAACTAGGGGAAATTTTTTTGAATAATACTTTGAAAAAAATATGTAATTTTCAAAAAAGTAATACAAAAAAAAAAGAAAAAAATTCTGAAAATTAACGAAAAATAGAAAAAAATCATGAAAAAAATTATGAAAATTATGAAACAATTAGAACAAAAATTATAAATAATTTTAGTTGTTTGGCAAAAATTGAGTATGTTTATAATTTATACAAGAGCTAAACCAAACAAAATACAAATATCAGCACCAAAACCAAAGTCAAGACCATCTAGCTCTAAATATACTCCTACTCTTACTTTGATTGATGAAGATGAAGAGATGATCTATTCATCGGGAGAGAAAAATAAAGAAGAGAGAGAATGAAAGATTGATGATAGGGATGATATTGATGAAGACTTTCTTGATTTAGATTTAGATGTAGATACATGAGTGTTTATTTTATTTTAGAACTTTAAATGTTTGTTATTTTATTCTGAAATTTTGAATATTTGGATGATGAGAGCACTATTAATATTTGATTTTTATCTTTGATATTCTTTAGTTTATTATTAGATAAAAATTAAAGACTATATTTAGTAAAATTTATAATTTTTATGTGTATTAGGCTGGGTGCACCTCAAATAAAAAAACTCGTGCCTCAAGTGAGCCTTGTGCCTTAAGGCCCCAAAAGGCTTTTGTGCCTCAGTGCACCTTGCGCCTTAAATAACTATGACTACATGTTAAACTGAACAATCTCCACCACATGCCCAGGAAAATTATTCATTGAATTGGAATATAAGATATCTATTTCACACAATCACAAGAGGTGTAGCAATTTGCTACATGAAAAAAAATATATCTTCATAGATTGAGTCAAGACGTCGAGTGTGTAATTGATATTGTAGTATACTATCATATTACTTTGCATAAAGAATACTTCCAAGTCATACAAAGATAGACTTTGATTTGTTGAAAAAGAAAAATATCAATTCCATGAAAATTATATGAATGAATGATTTTCATATACAGTTGAATGTTGGGTGTACAATTACTATGAAAGATATTCACCATGTAGCAGAAATTCAGCTCAATTTACTTTTGGAAATTACTTTTGACAAAGAAGGTTGGTAATTACTTTAATAATGGTACATAGAAATGATAAAAAATTGTATGGTTGCTGCCATAAGACACATTTGTGCCATTATATATAACTCAAGTGAAGAAATGTAAAATAAATTGAATGTCATACAAGAAAAAACATTTCAAAATATGTCATAAGAGACTCGAGCACATGAATAAGAAAGGACAATCAACTTTGACAAAAAAGTTTATCACTATACCCGAGGAAGCATATGGTCTCAAAAAAGTTTATCACTATACCCGAGGAAGCATATGACAAGCATGAAATCAAAAGTACGAATAATTTTATATACTAATTTGTTATACATGTCTTGAAGAACTAACCATTAGTTGATATATATATTTTATAGAATATTCTTTCTCCTAAGAATTTTAATTTTAGTGTGAGAATTGCATCATCAGTATAGAGAATGATGACATGTAATCTACAAGATATGCATGAATATTTATGACTTAGAAGATAGTGATAGCCATTTGAATTGCTTTCATTTATATGATTATAACTAATGAAATTTGAGGTATATGCTAATTATGTGAGATGATGCTTATGAAACTGAAAGTTCAAATATTTTAAAGACCATATCAGTTCAAAGTCTTAAAGACACATAGAGGTGCCAAATGGGTCAGGCCATGCTGGCCCGCCCATTTTTTGGTAGCCCATCAGTCCACTATGTTGTGCTAGGCATGACATGACTTGAGAACTACCAGCTTGACATTGCATATCGACCTTGCTTATACTTGATTCGTACCCAGTTTGGGCTAGGTCATGCCTAGACTTATCAGGTTGGGCATGGTCATACCTAGTTTTCCAACAATATTTTAAAAAATCTAGCTAGGTCCCCGGGTCAGTTTACGATGCTGACAAGCTAAGCACGTGTGTTATGCTTGGTCCGGCACAAGGCACTGCTCATACCGACCCGACATGGCATGAACCATGCCAAGGGGTGGCCCAACCCAACCTAATGCATAGTTCCAAACCATGTCATGTAGGGCTAGGCACAACTGAACTGGACTATGCCCGAGCCACCTGGTCTGTTTAACATCTTTAAAGATACATGAGACTGGAGAATAAGAATATACATATAAAGTAACTATTAATGATAGTTAACAAGTTATCTAAAAGATATAGACTTGTAAATAACCCTTGAGCAAGGATGATTTAATATCTCAATGATAAAATATCAAGAAAATAATTCTGAAAGGATCATCATTGAGATATGCTTAATGATGATAACCACCTTATATGTCATTAAAATAAAAGGTCATTCTAATAGTAATCTAACTTTTATTCTATATCCAAAGTCAACACAACCAAACTATTTAAATATGTATCATACGAATAAAAATAGACCAATCCTAATATCTAAGACTCAAATCCTACATTATCTTATTTACTAGAATAATTTAGTCTCACTACTAGTTAATTAAAATACCATATAATTTATGTGTGATTTATATTTAGATGATAATTCATTTAACTATTTGTATAACCCACACAACTGGGGATCTTTATTGGTGAGAGTTCATCACCAATTAAGCTTTTGTGAGAATATCCAGCTAATAAGATTGGATCGTATAACAAATTCACAATAAGTTTTTTGTATTATTGTTAGTAATTATTTAGTTTGTTTAATCAATATGAATTAATATAATCATCATTGAAAAAAATATTTTTATTTTTTATAATTTTGATCATGATATTTTGATTATTTTTCTGATAATGCATTATCTTCTCTTGTTATTTTGTTTGGATTGTGAATTCTTTTGCTCGTGTTATTATTTTTAGCCACCATGCTATTAAAAGAAAAGAAAAAATTATGTACAACCCAAACTACTAGTAGGATGAAATCTATTATTCACCGACGAGTGACTTCTATCTCATATCTCATAGTAATATGAATCAATTATATTATCAGCTAGTAGTGAATTATGAAGATCTAATTTGGGAGAGGCATGAAAATATTCCCCATGATAGTCATTATCCAACCTTTAGTCCATCATTTGATGAAAAACTTATAGATTTATTAATTGCAACAATAAGATTAAATAAAAGGATAGAAGAATGATTAAGACAACTTGATATGAAAACTAATATACTAACTTGAGTATACAAAAAAAAGTATTATATCAGAAGTTTTAGTGGATGATATGTAGACAATTGAGGATGAGAACCAAGAAAAAAAAATCAAAATGCATGAAAAAAAAACTTGCAACATAAGTTTTAGTAGCTGATATGTAGGTAGTTGAAGATGATAACCAAGTAGAAAAAAATTAAATATACAATAATGAGTATAGACATGAAAAGTACAACATATAAAAATGTAGTGGCTAATATAGAGAAAGTTGATGAGGAGAACCAAAAAAAGCTAAAAGAAAATAATATTTCATAATGTTACATCTAGAGCAAAAACAAAAAGCATGCATTATATCTCTACTATATTTATAGAGGCCATTGAAATGATTAGTTATACAACATCATTGATTGATATTTAGAATACAAGGAGAAAGGAGATCAAAAATCACATAAAAATTATAGCTTAGACTGTAGAGATTATTGATGGAAAAGATAACTTATTGATAGTCAAGCTATGAACATTAAATATAATGCTACTTGGGAGCAATCCAAAAGGTTTCTATTGCATGATTAACTTTGTTGTTTTATGGATAAGTATCAAAAGCATATTACTAAACTATAAACCCTCCCCACACAAAAGAATCATATATTCAAACTAACTATGATTCTAACTATATCTACTTATAATTATGGTCGTGCTCAGTGCCATTATTTTGGTACTACCGAAAAAATTACCCCTCATAAACTTAATAAAAAAGTCATAGACGTGCCTAGGACTGCAACTTTAGTATTATAGAAAAAAAAATATCAATATAAACTTACCGACAAAGCCGAGACCATGATTCAACATCATGACTTTGATGTAGCATCTTGACCCAACACCATGTCTTTTTAATTAAAGAAAGAAGAGCGAGCCATCAAAGCCACAACATTCTCTTAACATGTCACAACTATAAATACCAAACACTATAAATCATTCAAATAGTGCCCTCTTTTTCTCCCAACACCATGAAGAACAAACACTAAATCCATCAATTTCTTTTCTTCAACAATGAAAGAGAGGAAATCTTCAAAGAAAATGAGTGAAAAAAAAATCACAAAGTAAAGGGAAAGCAACATAGGTCTAGTACCATAGAAATCTCACTTGAAGCCATGGTGCCCATGATGATTTTTATGAGAGAAAGTGAGCATTCGTGGATTGAATCTATACTAGCCAAGAAAATTTTTATTAGGGAAAGAGTATTCAATAAATTCATCCCTTCATTCCAGCAAATCATAGATACCAATAATTGGTTGTTATTTTGTATATTTAGAGAATGAGAGGAAGCTTCTATTATGAAAAAATTATATGCTGATTTGGAAAATATGTGAGGTAAAACATACTAAATTTAAGGTATTCGGATATGTTTTGATAGAAAGATTATAAATGAGTTACTTAGATTTCAATGAGCCAAAGATAATACTACTTTCAAATCCCTTTGAAGGCAACTTATTTTTCAGCAACCACTAACTTTTTGATAGATGAAAAGGGCAAATAGAGGATGACTTTGAAAAGAACATATAAATATTTAATATGTAGAGAACTCATAGACGTTAGTAAAGTATTGATATATTTCATATGTTCATTTTTATTACAGACAATTCATGTCTTAATGATCACCTAGAATAGAATGATCTTATTGTATGTCATTCTAGTTAGTCATAGTTTCAAAGTTTAGAAGATTCATAATAAGTCAATTTTTAGTTTTCTCGAAGGTGAATTTTTTGATCAAATAATTCACCATTCCCTGATTACTTTGTGATGTCTAGTCGAGGGTGTCTCATTGATAAGTATGTTGATGAGATAAGCATGTATATAATTCACCATTTCATGTCATACAATTTTTTTCCTTTGCTACATAGTGAGAAAGAGGGATAAAACATCACAAGCCAAATAATTAATAAAGTCAATGTACCAGGAGAGTTGTGCTTCCACTATCAAAATGTGTTCATCCAATATATTCTCCAAAATCTAAGCTTCTATTACTCTTTTATTTTCATATTTCAATCATGATAAATGGTCGGGTATAACATTTTTGCTCCCCTTTTTGTCTCGAATTTCCAAATCGAATTCTCACAAGAGTATCCACCTTATCAACCTTGGTTTTTCCTCCTTTTTCATCAAGTAATGTATAGCTACATGATCAGTGTAAATCATCACCTTCATTCCAAATATGTATGGTCGAACTTATCATAAGAAAAAATCATAACTAACATTTCTTTTTTTATTGTGTAATTCACTTAGGCTTCATTTAAAGTTTGACTAGTATATGAAATTACTCTAAATATTTTATCAAATTTCTATCCCAGCACGGCCCCCATAGTATATGCACAATAATTAATGAATCTTCCCACCACGACACTATCAAAATGAAGCTTTCGACTATCTTCCTTTTCAACTCTTCAAATGCATAATGCACTCCAGGTCAAAATGAATATCACATCTTTCTCCAATTGCTTATATAATTGTTTCATAATCTTCAAAAAATTATTGATAAATTATCGATAAAACTCTACAAATCCAACGAAACTCCTCACATCTTTGGCTATCATGTAGTGTGGTATGGTTTTGATCATGAAGACATTTACATCATCCACCTCCAACACCCCAACCAACGCTGCAAGCCCTAGTACAATTTATTTGTTAATGATGAAGTAGCATTTCTCCCATTTAAGGATGAGATTCTTCTCCCCACATCACTTCAACACAACCTCTAGTCTTTGTTTTATTTAATTATGAAAAAAATCATAATTAAATAATATCATAATAAAAAATCATATTAAAGCATCAAATAAAATATCAATCATAATAAATATATTACATCATCCATAAATTCTTTTTTTAATTTAAAATTAGAAAGACTATTATATGAGACAAGTGAAAATTCATCTTGTATGAATCCGGGTGCTCAATTTTAATCTTTAATAGAATCTAGGTTTTACAACTTAAATCCCTCAAAATCTAGTGAATTCCACTTTGATTTGCACCTAAAAGGGGGTCAAAATGCATGTCATCCTTTTAGGATTTATGCTTATGCATTATACCAACCTTTTTGCTTGTGGATAACTCCTAAAATAGAGTTGTAGAGC
The DNA here is from genome assembly GCA_029783825.1 of Sapria himalayana. Classification (NCBI taxonomy): domain Eukaryota; kingdom Viridiplantae; phylum Streptophyta; class Magnoliopsida; order Malpighiales; family Rafflesiaceae; genus Sapria; species Sapria himalayana. The sequence continues at coordinate 207,173 of JAREIK010002715.1, forward strand.
CCATTGAATCATCTTTCTCATGCTTTTCATGGATTTTATTAGACTTATAAAGATTTTCATTATATACCTGAGCATTTGGTATGAATTTCTCTAATTGAAAGTTATGACACTATATAAAAGTCATGATTTTAGTTTTTTGGTTCTATAACACAAAGTTGCGATGCTTATTATGTGTCACGACTTTGATCTCTTTTCTTGATGGTCATGATACTAGGAAAAGTTGTGATGACTCATTTAGTTTATGTAACACAAAGTCACAACATTGTATATGAGCCATGACTTTGGTCTCTTTTATCTACTTGATAATCATAATATTGGAAAAATTAATGATATCCCATTTAGCCTATGTAATACAAAGTCACATCACTGAGTGTAGTTGTAACTTTTGCATTTTATTTCTATATTCCAAAGTCATGGTGTTGAAGAATAGTCATGGTTTTAATTTCTCTCTTTAGGAATGAATCATGGTGCTTGCATTGACCATAACTTTAGTTTGACTCTATATGATATTCTATAGCCAAAGGTTATTGTGCCAGATCAGTACCACAATATGTTAGCTTTAGTATTATGAAGTTTGTAAATTAAAAAGTCACTGTATTTAGAGATTGTATGACTTTTAGCACTAGTAGTATATTTAGTTGTTACAATGTAGAACTAATATCATAGCCATAAAGTTGTTTTGAGGTAATTTAGCTATGACTCCAAAAAAAATAGTCAAAAGAATATATTGCACATCAAAAAAATTATATCAATAAGGTGATAGAATTGTGACATACAAAGATTGACATAACTATGTGTATAGAGTCTTGGCCATGAATAAACATAGAAATCAATTTATAAGTACTCAAAAGTATAATAAGTTAGCGCATATCAAATGCTATGACTTGCATCTAATAATAGTTGACATACTGAACAATCATGAAACTCACTCATGCATATAGTATAAAAGAAGTGATAGTCATTTTGACTACAATAAACACGACAAACTTATATATCTAAAATATTGTGAGATGCGTGCGAATGATTATGACTCACAAGATAGTGATAGTCATTTTAGTTATTTTCATTCGTATGTTTCTCATTAATAAGATGTGAGGGAAGATGTATGTTATTTATGTAAGTATGATATTCATGAATTCAAAAATACATGTGCATTTAAGACCACATCATTTCAGAGTCCTAAAGACACTCGGGGCCACAGAATAAAATATATATATGAAATAACCATTAAGAGTAGTTGATGAGTTACCTAAAATATATTGACTTTTAAATGACACTCAAGTAGAAATAATTTGTTATTTTAGTGATAAAATATTGAGAAGATAACTATGAAGAGACTATTATTGGGACAATCTCAATGGTGATATCCAACTTACATATTGTTATGGCAAAGTAAAGGTGTCAAATAGGCCTGTGGCCCGGGCCCAGCCCGACAGAGCACAGGGCAAACCTGGTAGAGGTGTCAAATGTGCCATACCAGGCACGACCATGGTGCTTGCCATGTTGTCATGGCATGGGCGATGCCCACGATGTCTGATGAAATGTCGCCTGATGGCAGACGATATGACACATGATGAGGGATGACACAGTGTCGCCTGATTGGTGATGGCTCGGTAGGCCCGACGAGGATAGTGGCATGGCGGCGAGGTGACATGGGTGATAGTTCTCAAACCCTAATTTTTAAATTTAACTTTAACCTAAATCAATCCTGACCCGAGTCGACCCAGCTCGAACCAGCACGAACCCAAGCTAATTTCGTGACATGGACCATGTCAGGCATGCACTCCAAATTACCGTGTCATGCATGGCACAACATGTGAGCTCGGGTGGGCCTAAAAAAATAGACGGGTTGGCCCGGGCCAGCTCGTTTGACACCTCTAGATTTCTAGTAATAATCTAATCTTCATTATATATTCAAACTTAACACAAACTATACTATTTAAATATGCATCATATAAATGAAAATAGAAAAATATTAGTATTTAAGATTCTACCAAAATCCTAAATTATCTTATTTATTAAAATAGTATTATATCACTATATGTTGATCAAACCGCGGATATAATTATTGTAAGATTGATATTTAGAAGAAAATCTTTTTTACTACTTGTATAATACTTTAACTTATATTCTCACCAACAAATATTTGGGACACTATCTAATTAATAAAATTTGGTAGAATAATAAAATCCCAACAATAATAAGAACTCACAAGGTTTGAGTATTGGTTCAAGATTAGAATTGTCATTTGAGCACATACAAATCCATCAGCCACATCTCTAATTGTTTCTTCCTCATGTGTATTCTCTATGCCTGAAAATTATATTTTTGGTCAATAAACATGCCTTTTTTTTGAGATCAAGCCTAATTTTATAAATTGAAAATAATAATAAGAAAAAAAGTCATGAACTTTTTAGAGATAAGGAAAAGTATGTTTCTAACTAGTTGGTGGGGCTAGATATATGTTGAAAGCATCTATATTCATTCAGATATTCATGTACACTACCATCAGCTAGTGTCTAAATAAAAAAGAAGCAAGCGCAACTCAACAAGCTCAAACAAGAAGAGTTAGATGGCAAACTAGTTGCTTTTCTTATGAGTTAACTCACACATGGGCAGCCAATCCGATGCAAGGGTCACATACTTACATAAGTCACATGTGTATAGTGTTGTTAGCAAGCGAGGTTTGTTGTTTTAACTTGAACCTATTTAGTTCCTAGGGTCAAGCTAAGGATATAATTCTATCTTTTGGGATCAATAATTTTTTGCCACTTCCTATTCTTTCCTTATCAATGAGAACAAATTCACTACCAATTGAGGAAAAAATAACTTCTAGTTTCAAGTAACATGTCAAGTAAACATGATGCATTTGATGGTGCAGAATAGGAACCTTTTAGATTGATTCCTAAGAAGCTTTGCTTCAAGATAAATGAGTATGTCTACTTTGATTCTTCTCCCATTGATTCTTCAATAGACTCTCTGATAATTCAGCTTTGTCACTCTGTCTCTCCCTCCCCATTGAAAGAATGAGTATGACTACTAGTAAGTTGAGACAAAGTCAATTTTGACTCGGTGACAACTAGTTATTTAGTGAGATATCAAGTAAGTTAAGTGAGTTGACCATCAAGCTCAAACCCAAATTGTTAGCTGGTAAGTTCTTCTAGAACTAAAAAGATCGATTGAAATAAAGACACTCGACCTATCTGGCAATACACTTTCTTTGGTCATGTGATTGGAAACCTCACAAAGCTCCTATCATTTTACCTCTGTGATAATCTCATATACAGTTCTCCACACTTTCTCTTCACAAATCTTCAGTCTTTTACTTTGTTGGAAATTCATTTTGTACAAAGATGGGAAATTGTTAGAAGCATGTAGACCTAAGTTTGCGGCATAACCTACTGATTCATCCAATACCGAAGCAAGGAATCTATAGGATATTTTTAACTAGTGTAAAATTGAGTTCAAAGTTCATGCAAGACAAACCTTCAAGTTTGTTCTTTCTAGAACAACCTCTTACAAAAATGGTTGTTTGCTGTAGCCTTTTAGTCTCACTCTCACATAGCCTCTCCTGGTGACAACATGACTTAGTGATAGATCATGATTTGAACCTTAATGTCCATCTTTCCATGATTAGTTAACCATACACCTTTCTATTTTTCTTGACTATAAAGAAATATACTACCATACTAATGAAATGTCATTGATCACTAGACTAGCTATCTCATCTAAAATTGGTTTGATGACTCTTTTATTTTCTTTGCATCACCCTTCACCAATATGACAAAACCACCAATTGGTGGAAGAATAATGGTGAGAAGAAGAAAACATTAGTTACTATAATTCAGCTCTAATGGTCAACTCTTCTAACATACTAAAAGGATATTGTATCCGAAAAGGTTAATTCGATTATATTTTTTTCTTTGATCTAGAATATGGGAGCCAAAATGGATCGAATGACTTTTTTCTTTTTCAAGAAGCATAAAAAAGCTATTCAAAATTTATAGGTGTGAAGACTTCACTTTCTCTAGTTCAACACCGATGAATCTCAGAAACAACTAATTTCTCAACAGGGCCTGATAATTAAATCCTTTATACAATCACTTTTGGTCATTTTAAATCTTTATCAAAATGATCAAACAAATAGGTCTGTGTAAAAGATAAGCTCATTCTCCGAAAAGGCTTTTTTATATGCTTGCGGATAGGTATAACATGATTGAGAATGATTCAAATAAAACTAAGCAAGATGGCCTTCACATAGAAGAGAAGAGAAGGGATGTGAACTACTCCAACGGTTGAAGGGCTTGGTGATTCGAAAAGTAGTGATAGAAAGATCAAAACCAGGATCTCTGAGATTATGGGCAATTTTCCAATCAAGAACATTGGAAAATAATTTTACATTAGAAAAACGATATCATTTCTTCATCACTAGGAAGAATAAAAAGCTTGACAGATAGAATAGTAGATTGGACATCTGGTAGACATAAGAGACTATATATCCAAGAGAGCTAGTGGGTAGCCTGGAAAGCTTTGGCCAATTGGAAGGCTTTAAATGAATCCAAGAGCATATGATTACATTTAGATTTCAACTGAAATACGGAGGATAAGAGATTATCCATTTTTTAAAATAAGATTAAGGCTATGGAAATGCTTCCACAACTAGAAAGACATGAACTAGCTTTGGAGAGCTAAAAGACTATATGACATGCTTACGATTGATTCCTTCAAAAAATTGGAAAGCTGACAAGGTGAGTAGACTAATAACTAGCCAAAACTCAAAGAAAGAAATATACCAAGCTAGAAAGAAGCACATGACTAATATTGGTAATGACACGAAAGAAAACCTAGCCTCTCACTTAGGAAGACATAAGAAAGGACTGGACGAAATATTAGACTAGATAGAATAGACAATAGAGAGCTTAAAATGCAATATTTCCTATAGTCAACTTTTTCCGTTCATTTTCTTTTTTTCCAATTATTGACATATGAAATAGAACCTTGGATGTGTTGAAAGATCCTATTCAAATTATTTAGAATTTAACTAATGAGTAAGTAATCTGAGTATGAGAGAAAGCTGGGATGTTGGGACTAAAAGATAAGATTAAGATGATAGTGAGACAAGTACTTAACAAGATGAATGAAATTGATTCTAAGATCCTAACCTTCCTTCAGCAGTCAATAAATATCAGAGTTTATTGTGGCATATGATAAGATAAAGAAGGATCTAGACTCGATGGAGGCCATAATTTAGGATTTGAAAAGCCAAATTAGCAAGTTCCTAGGAATTGTTGGCGGCCATTGAGAAGAGACGGAGTGATATGACTCAAGATTATGACTCCTTAACAATCAAGATAGAGCCGCTCCAAGTCAAGCTTTAATGTTTAAAAACACCAGCTTCAAGGAGATGGCCAAGATTGAAGAAAATGAGAAAGTTGTGCGAAAATTTTGGGAAGATAATAAGGCAATCATTAAATTTTTGAAAAATAAAATTAATTTTCAACTATACTAATTTGTACATCCTTTGATGAAGTCACAGAAAGAAGCAATGTTAGCTAACATGGTGCATAACCAATATAGTACTGAAGTGAACTAGAATTGGAAGGAGAACCTCCATCTAAACTAAACATGACACCCGCATACCACATATGACTCCTTAACTAGAATTGGAACTAGAATTGTTGTGGTACATGTCAATTAGTATTGAATCTACATAAGGACTCAATTACACCAACTTATGATCATCAAAGTAATAGCCAAATTGTATGTATATACCGATTTTCATTGCTTGTTCATGGTAATCCACATCCTTTTGGCTATCATTGAGGTATTTTTTGTTAGTTGTAGTAAGATCATGAGCCCACTAGACAAGCATGGCGAGGTAAGGTAATTCGATCAACTTATAGATTCAGCACTCTCTAAACAACTAAAGAATGCTCTGCAATTTCTTAATTTTCTAGAAATCAAAAGCTTAAAATTTTCTTTTGATGATTAACTCAACCCACCTTTCAACATTGCTCGAATATCTAATATTTACTGTAATAGCCATCCAATCAACTAATTTAATAGCAATAAAGCTCTGACCTGATAAGATATGTAAGGAAAAATGAAGACAAAAATAGAGTGATCAATCTATTTAAAAAACCTAATTATGATTAGCTTGAGATTTAGGGAAGACAAGCAAATGGTACGAAAGGGCTTAGAAGGGGTGGTAGAAATGAGAAAGAGAAGAAGATTCTTATCAAAACAAATTGGGCAGGGAAGCAACCAATGAAAAGTACAAGGGAGAGGGTGGAGAAGGATAGCTATTTTAAGAAAAGTTTATCTAGCTCGTGCTTCAAATCAATAAAAGGGCATGTCATGAAATTTATCCCCACAATTTCATTTTAGTAATCTCATCTAAATATGAATCATCAATGCTTTAATTTGCTTCTCCATTAATATTTTCACTTCTACCAAGTATAGTAAATGATTTACCTCATTTGTAGTCTCTCTGCATACAATATATTTTTTTTTTTTTGTTTTTTGATGAGCCCTTAACATCCAAGAGTTTATCAGTCCCATTTCAATGAAGTTCAGCTTGATAAAAAATAGACCAAGAATGACCCAAGGGCACATTGCACACAAAACAAAAAAGTACAATGATACCAAAAAATATTTATTCTCAAGTTTGCTTTCGAGATTGAATAGTGTGTCTTCTTTCTTTTATATATGCAAATTCATTAGCTGAAACTAACCTAAAACATATATCTTTTTTAAGCTGAGGGGTTTGTTGTAAATAAAATATGTTTTTTTCTTTTAAACTAGACGTGAATGCTAGAATGATCAAATGAAATATTGTGGTAAAAAAAATATGTAAAAACACATAAATATTTTTTGTTTTGGACCACTTAAGATAATTTTCTATATATTTTTACCTAAAATATATTTTCTATCACAAAATACTCATAACACTATATTTCATGTCATACTACCAAATTTAAACATACAATCTACATCTTTTTCTTGTTTCTAAAATAAAATTACAAAACCTAGTATTAAAAAGAAATCACTTTTTAAAAAAATTTTGATAAATTTATCCCCAATTTTTGTTTCATTTCCAATTCACAATTGAATTCACAAATTAAAAAGTGTATTTTCCATCAACTAATTGTAAAATTATTATTTTATAATACAATTAAACATAGCTTGAAATTTTAACATATTAAATCCATGCATGAGAAAGTGGATTGGTGAATGAACCAAAAAAGTTATTGGTTCATAGTCATTAGTCAAAGCGACAATCAAATTGCTATCAACCATTATTAAATTGTTGATGTCATTAATATATATTATAATATTATTAAAAATAAAAAAAAATTATTTTATAATATATTCTATATAAATTTTGACAATCCTTTTTAGTTTATTTTATTGAACTTATCACAAATTAATTACCTATAAAAATTAAAAACAAAAAAAAAATCAGCTACTAGTAAATGTCATATTTATATTTAAACATAAAATAAAATATTATACTATCATAATATAAATCAACTCAATATTTACTAAAATATTGCTTATTCTACCTTCACATATAAGTAATAACATAACAATCAGTCAATAACTCAATTATGAAAGATTTATTAATAGCATCAACAATAAACAAGCAATCAGTCAATAACACAATTATGGAAAAATTTGTTAATAAAAATAACAATAACTTAACAATTAGTCATACACAAAATATTCATAAATCATAATATAAATATCATCCATGATATCAACAATTAAAATATCAATCATAATAATCATAAAGATAAACATAAAACTTAAAAGTAAAACATATATATTGATTCATGTTGAAATTTAAGATGTGATTCAAATTGAGTATATGAAAAACCAAAGTTCTTTGATCAACTTCTCATGCATTAATGATTCTATTATATATTCACCATCTACAAAAAAGCAACAATATGCAATATATATTAAATATTAATAAAAAATAATTTTTAAATTAAAAATAATAATTTTTAGATTAAAAATAATAATTTTTAGATTAAAAATAATAATTTTTAGATTAAAAATAATAATTTTTAGATTAAAAATAATAATTTTTAGATTAAAAATAATAATTTTTAGATTAAAAATAATAATTTTTAGATTAAAAATAATAAATTTTTAAAATTTAAGATTTAACATATCAATATTATACTAACCAACATAATATATACAAAATACTTAAAATTCTTTTAAATCTAGCTTTCTTAGCTCCTCTACATCAGTTATCTAATCTCCAGTCTTATCAATACATGCATAATTAATAGAAACAATGGTCATCTTCATGTAGTAGAACCTAAAAAATAAAATATATAATTATTCATAATTGTGAAAGCAAAAAAAAAAAATTCAAAAGTCAAACAACTAAGAAATTATTTATGCAATTCCTAATTATATTTATACATATTTTTGAGCTTAAAATTATAATGAACATATACTAAATTATTTAGTCATTGTTACTCTAGTTTATTTCTTCTTTTGGTATAAACATGCTTGACTCAATATTCAAATGACTAACTTTTGTAAGTGCAATGGACTATAGCCATTTAGCTGCCACCATTTATCTGTATTTGAAATGGCATTAGTAAATTTTAAATATCAAATAATAATCAATGAAAATAACAAACACAATAATTAATTATATTATACATGGTTAACATACTTCAAGTGATGAATAAGCAAGGTCTCTTCTAAATTTTTCCAATCATTCATGAAAATAAGTTTATTTCATTCATGAATTGAACATTGCCCTTCCCAACTGTGTGCATAATATATTAATATGCTTCAAATCTTCAATAACCACATCTCCATGTTTTTTGAATCACCTATGCTTCAGTATCTACTCCGCTTTCAAAAAATCTATCCTCTAGAATCTTGTTTAATCATGCAGTGAGTAAAGAATTGAAATATAGCAAAGAAATGGTTCAATTGACCACTCATCATTTCATTGAATTTTACAGGCAAAAATCCAGCAAATATATCAAAAATATACGCAGAGCAAAAAAAAAAATTATTATGTAGTATTTTATTACTACAAGTTTTGTTCCATTTTGATCCCACTTTTTTTTTTGGTAAAGTATGTTTTGGTGTTATATTTAAAAGCTTTTACACACACACGCACACACACATACACTCCCCATTGTCAAAGTAATCAAAAAAAAAAAAAATTTTTTTTGGAAAAGAGTAGTCAAATTCAAAAACCATTGTTTGCAAAAAATAAAATCAAAAAATTTCATTTTTTTTTTTGAAAATTTAGAAATTGTGTATATGAAATTATACACACACACACATAGGTTTTTACATTTAGACACACACGCACGCACACATAAATATTTTTAATATTGAGTTATATATATTGACGAAGGGTTGAAAGATGAATACCTTATAGTCAGAGATTATTTCAAGTTTTAGAATAAACTAAAGGATTGATATTATCACCAAAAGAGTGTAATCCTTCCAAAAATAAGTTATAATTAGATGCACTTTAGATTATAAGATTTCAACTCCATTAGTGATTATAACTCGAGTTTATTTAAAAATAGTTCACAATTACAATTGTGAAAAAAGAAATCACTTAAGAAGACATGTTTAAAAAAACAGTTACAATATTTCATGCTTTGAATGTGCTCCTGCAACCATAATTACAAAGTGTCGTTTTACCAAATATTCAAAATTGATTTAAGTATTATTGTGGCTAACAAAAAAATGAGTTTCAACTAAAAAATGATTAATCTCCTCTCACTGGGTTCATGTCATTGTCTGAAGTCAATATCACATCTGTCCAAACTTATAGACATAGACAAGGACACAGATATGAATGAAGCTGAGGTAGAGGACATGGTCATGATCGTGATCATGGTAGACACATTTCCTCGGACCACATTGGTCATCATAATTCTCAAAGTAAAAAGCATAATATAAACCACTAAAAGTAGAATAATTCACATGTATGACTTAAAAATATATGGAACCACAAATTAAACATAGAAATGAAATGAATATTATAGGTATTATATAAAAGGATATTGATCACGTATCCATCATACTTCAAAACATTTGGTCGACTTCTATTAAGCCTCAACTAAAGCAAACTAAAAGAATGTCAAAATAAACTTCATTGATTGTGATGAATCAATGAACTTAACCCTCTTTGATAATTTTGGACTTCTTTGGAAACCATAGTGAAAGAATTGACCATGTAATTGATGATGTAAATACTTGTGATGATTAAATATTCTATTTTTATTTAGAAAATTACCATGTCGTCCTCGTTTGAATACATACATATTTACTTTGACATATAATTATCTCTTATTAAATTTTTTTGACATACAATATAGATGCATATCTTACTGATTGTGTCACCACGCACAAATTTTCATTAATAAAAAAAATTAACTTAATGTCAACAAAGTCTAATGTTAATACCAAATATGATTATGTCGACCTAATTCAAAATTTCAAAAGAGCAACTACTATTTTACCTAATAGAACTAAAATTCAAATCAAAGATGCTATTTATTCAGCTAATTCTAGCCAAATTTTTCTTAGTTTGAAAGATATTTGCCCAAATAGTTATCATAATAACGTTGTGAAAAATAATAATAATAAATATTTTCTCTTTACTTTAGTTGTGCATGAAAAAATATATCTTGAAAACCCCTCATTTTAATTTTTATTCAAGAAAATTATATCATATGATTATCATACCTATTGAGTTATATGATGTCATGAACCATGAGTTTTGTGATCATATTATTAATAATTTTTTTGGGCATTCTTTAAAGAATCAAAAGATTCCTATCCCAAATAATTACAGTTATGTTGCTTGCTCATAAGTCATAAAACAAGTTTATTTACCAATGTTTAATTTTAATTACCAACTTTTCTAGAAATAAATAAAATTGATATTTATGGACAAATTCATCCACCGAGTAGACCTTTTCTTTATTTTATGACTTTAGTTAATATTTCAACTCATTAGTCCTATGTCTTTTTCAAATAAAAAATGTTAAACTTCAGAAAATTATTTGCTCAAATAATTTGACTCAAGTAACTCTATGATAATTACATTAAGATAATTTATCTTGATAATGCAATTAAATTTTCCTCTCAGATATTTCTTGACTATTATATTATAGTTAGCATTGATGCTGAGCAACATGTCACACACACTCATCCTCAGAATAGAATAGAGCCAATAAATTATCCGCTTGAAAATAAATCTTCTCTATCTGCTTGAAAACATGTCATTCTTCATGTTGTTGCATTTATTTGAATCCGTCCTCTGGCAAACCATAAATTATCTCTTTTACAAATTATTTTAGCTTACCAATACAAAAGAATTAATAAAAATAAAATATAAGACTCAACTTGATAAATAGTAAACTCTTGAAGAGTCACAAATTAAATAAATGTCCATTAAAAAAAAATTAATATATTATATTAAAAAAAAAACTTAATGAATCAGTATAAACAATGAATCATGGTGAATTTATCATAGATAATATATTTACATTCTAGGTGACTATGAACATTATAAAAAATGATGAAGATCAATTACCACAATTATGAATAAATATTGGAAAAATGAATTATTGACAACAAAAAATTAATCTAAACAAAGCTAAACTCATTAGCAAAATGAGAAATATTTGGACATATAATTAAAATACTTAAAAGCATAAAATTTGTTAGATATAAATGACTTTTTTATGAAAAAAATAAAATAAACAATTACAAGATATAAAACATAACTTACTAATTAAGATTTCTCACAAAAACCTAGTATAATTATGAGAAAACTTATTCCCCTATAACATACATAATTACATTTCAATATTTAATAAGTTTAACAATCTATGAATGACTTGATATGCATCACACACACACACACACACACACAAATTCCTAAATTATTTAAAATATGTATTGAATAAAGCAATTTAGTTACAAGTTGCCTAATTATTTGAGTGAGTATTTATTAAAAAAGAGAATATAGAATAAAACTAATGCAATCATGCGTGTTTATAAAAAAAAAACAAAAATTAAACTTATAATAATTATAATATATGTAGATCATTTGAATCACAGGAACTCATGAATAGCTTACAAAAAACAATCGATTATTTAAAAAGAAAATTCAAATAAAACATTTGAATAAAACAAAATATTATCTCTACCTACAGAACAAACATTGTTCATATAGTACATTAGTTCATCAATCAACATTAAAAAAAAAAAAAGTTTTAAAATAAATTTTTATGGGTAAATCATATCAACTAAATTCCTCCATGATGTTCATTCAATTGAAATGAACAAAATATTCTAGATGTATCTCATCCTAGATAAGAAAATAAAAAATAAATAAATCTAGAAGTATCACATCTCAGCATAATTAGTAGATTATTTTATCTTACAAATTATACTAGGCCAGATAAAATATTCTTTGTCAATTTGTTAACAAAATATGGTTTTGCTCTAGCTAAGAAATATTGAAACAAGAATAAACATATGCCATGATATATCAATGGGCCGAGCAACATATACTTATACTATTCAAAAGAATCAAAATCATAATTAATTAGGTATGCCTAAAAGGATATGTTAAGGATTCTCATAAAATTTAATCTCAAATAGGATATATTTGTACTCATGAAAGTGTTGTAATATCATGAAGATCAATTAAATAAACAACAAATACCACTTCCTCAAATAATTCAAAAATATTGATAATTCATAAAATCAATCATGATTATTAAAGAATTCTTTTCAACATCGATGATTATTCAATAGGGAGTATTATAAATAATATAGATGGCTATGAATAATATCAAAATTGCACATGAATTAAATATTATATTTAGTTCAAATCTTTTTTAGCCCTTATAAATAAGATATCCAGATCAATAAAATATAATATAAAATTCTTTCATAATCTGATTTTCTATTTATTCGTATTTATTTTCTAATAATTCGATATTTTTCCCTGCAACACATTTATTTCCATAGCATGGAAAAAATATATATCAAAGGGATTTCTATCTTTGTCTTAGATAAAATAAAGTTGACCATGTTGGTCTAGAAGAGAAGGCCGATAAAAAGCATGGCTTTGTGCAATTTCAATGCGCTCTCGAGGATCATTCATGGTCTCATCCCGCAGTGCCTGCAGTATGGCTTGAGTTGCAAGCTCCCTGAAATGTAAAATGACTATCAATTTGCAGAAATATTAGTTGAAGCAGGGTGTGAGACGATCAGCTGAAAGGAAACATGAATTTTGGGGCAAAGCTGGGCTATACCTAGTTATCAGTATTTTATAGAGCGTTTTCAGAATGGGGCATAGCTCAACAGGAGCAACCTGGTTCTTCTCAATAGGATGCGACACGCTCAGACTAGGCTGACTCAAGATCTCGTACAATGCCCTTGCCGCAGAGACACCCTGGAGAGCAAAGAAAATTTGTTTTCTTAATTAGTGAATAAAAGCCTGATAGAGAACTATTTAGTTGAAACAAGGATGGTTTGTACCTGAATCATTCCTTTGCCGCTGATACTGTCTCCCATGTCCCGGCTTAGCTCCCCCCTGGCAAGCATTTGGCCATACCACGCATTGCGCCCCTTTAGCAGTGTTACATATGTATCTGCTAACAATGGCCCTGCAAGCTTCTCGGGCTCTTTGGCCAGCAGATGAGTGATAAATATCATTTCTGAAGTGCAATGTGCAAAGTAAACAGACTTGCTGGTGGCACTTTCGTTAGTAAGCACAGCTATCATTCCTGAAAAAGTAAATCAGATAACAGAATCGCGCTACAGAGGAATAAAAAAAAAAGTTCTGGATTAAACATCAGAATAATTAAGCTGCGCTAATCATTCTCATGTAGAAATTTAGATACAGATTTAACTATTTACAATATAATAATATTTTGGACAACAGTTTCGTGTCCTAACAACTGAAGACAACAGTTTCTCCACATGATCTAATTCGGGATCATGCATCAGGTAACGATTATCTGTAAGGCGGAGCAGAACAACGAAGACAACGTTTACCGGCTCCAATGGCGTATACGTTCTTTAGGCCGCCCACTACTTCATGGGTGATCAGATCATTGTTATCCCATACAACAAAATATGGCTGCCTCAAGAATCTAGCAAGGTGCTTCCTCCACTTCTGTGCCCCGCATATTCGAGCATTAGCATATTCTTTGTTGTATATCTCAGAAGCTATATTGGGTCCTCCAAGATAAAGGATATTCTCCATGGTTACTCCAGCTGCCAAGCAACAACCTATACTTCAGGAATGAAGAAAATACTTTCTGGATTGACAATTAAATTAAGCTCTTATTCTGTTCTATCATATCATCGAGTCAAGTGCAACACGAACGGTTTTCTGGATTTTAAAAAAGAAGGTAATTCTTTGTTTTTTTTAATGTTTAAAGATGCCCAGCCTACTCCTCCCTCTAAACATAGAAAAACTTTACATGGATCGGTTGATATAACTTACTGGCTTTGTTGATCATTTGCGTAGGAGTAATTATGCGGGGAACAGGTTCTATTACAGCCTCTATCCCCTTAGCTAGAGAGATGATAATTGGTGGAGTGATTCTTTCCTTCCAATAGCGACCGATCTCTTCGAAAACCTTGTATGTCTCTGTGGAAGGCAGAGCATTCACAACAATATCAGCATCCCAAACAGCCTCTTGCAAGTTCGTTACCACTTTCAGGGGACAAACTGGAGTATCGATCATGTTCAAGCAAAACCCATCCTTTAAAATCTCATCGGCAAAGAGAGTTCTGTCCCCTAACCGTCCTTCAACATATTTCAAGTATGCGCATCGTCTGATTAATCTTCTTAATAGATCTTCCCGTGAATTGATAACTTCAAACAGATATTTCGCTGTCAATTTATCAATCGACCTTCCGGGTCTTCGCCATATTCTAATCTGAACCTTGTCTCTGAATTTTCCATAACTATCCTGGAGCAAAGCTGCAAAAACACTTCCCCAAGCTCCGGCTCCCACCCCAACAATTCTTAGAAGATCTCTATTAGACTTATCCAGAAGACTTCGAAGCTCATCAAGTTTCTCCTCCGTACCATTGCCATTTTGAGTAGAACATTCATCATGAAGATATTCCGTTTTCGACTCCATGCTCTCTGCGTTTCAGACCTCAAGGTCAAACTTGGGGAACAAAATGTTTTGGTAAGAAAATTCGTGATAATTAGGATGTGGGTATTAGAGCAACTCCAATGGGAGTTGCCATCGGGGATGCCATCCACAAAATATCATCGGGGGTGCCAAGTTCTTGGGGTGCCACACTTAGGTGAGATAAATTAAAGTATGTAAAATAGTAGTTGATGCTTGATGGCTACTATGCTCCCCAACGGCTTTCTCAACATGGTTGAAATTAATAACTTTAAATAAAAAAATATGTAATTATTAAAATGACAACCTAATAACCTATCTTAATAACAAAAATACTGTCCAATGATACCAAAACACGGTTCCAAGTTCCAACTTACAAAATGATATTTGACCCCCGATTTTTGGCAACTCCCATTGGAGTTGCCAAAAATACGGTTCAAAGTTAAAAAAATAATTTCCTTAATTTACCAGTCATATTAAATATTTCAAAAATAATCTTTCACCCGAAATAAATCTCCCAAGTCGCTAAGTAACAATGTCCTTGCCATGAGCTCATGGACGAGCTCCACATTGCAACCTCACACGAGCTCATGAGCGAGCTAGTGATCACAACCTCACAGGAGCTCGTCATGAGCTCTTGGCAACTCTACAAACTCGCTTGAGCTCCACGAGCTCCCTAGAGCTCAAGGAGCTCGCTGGAATTCACGAGCTTGCTACTCAAGACAAGCTTCTACTCAGGACGAGCTCACAAGAACTCCTTGTGAGATCCATACCACGAAAGTTGTAGAAACTCATGATGAGCTGCGGCGTGCTCATGGAGCTCCGGACAGCTCGTAATTAGCTCTCGACAGCTCGTCATGAGTCCCCGATTATCGAAAGCTCATTAAGAGCTCCCAAATGCTTGTCACAATTGCCTAGCAACTCGTTGGAGCATGAGCTCATCACAAATGCAAGCTCATGATGAGCTCCTACTCCTAGCAAGCTCGTGATGAGCTCCTACTCCTAGCAAGCTCGTGATGAGCTCCTACTCCTAGCAAGCTCGTGATGATCTTCTCACTCCTAGCAAGCTCGTGATGAGCTCCTACTCCTAGCAAGCTCTTGCTCCTGGCGAACCCTTGATCCTAGAGAGCTCTTGTGTTAAATAAACATTAAATGTCTATTTTTAATAGGTAGTTTTTTTAAACATTAAATGTCTGTTTTTAAAAGGTTAGATGAAATGTCAAGAGTCAATAGTTACTCTAATGGGTGATAATGATTTTTAATTTTCGGTTTTATTAGGGCAAACTAATGCCTATAAATATATCATTGTATTGATTGTAAAAATGGCAAAAATTTAAGAAAGAAAGAGTTTATTTCCAGAAATATTTTTTCCTCGGTTATAGTTTGCAGCCAATTTTTTTTACATCATGTTGCTCCTCCTAGTGAGCTTCTACTACTGCTCCTATCAATCCTACTACTGCTCCTAGAGAGCTCTTGCTGCTACTCCTAGCGAGCTCCTTGTTGTATTTTGGTTGTGATTCCTTGATACATCAATGATTACATAACACTGGAGAATAAGATGAAGAAATCACGAAGAATAATAAGAAATCACCAAAGACAAGAGAGTCAAGCACAGTAAAATAAAATAACAAAAAAATGATATTCAATTAAATTATCAAAAAATAAAATAGAGTTTATATATCACATCTCAAAAAATAGTAATAATCAAAAGTGGTTTTAATATATACAGCATATCAGACATGCTCATTTAATGAAAATAACAGAGAGGTGAGTTCGTAATTTAATCAATCATAGTGAGCTTAAGTGCATTAAATACCAGCTCATTATTAATAATCTCCCTCATTTGATGCAATTGACACAAGTCCTAGCTTTTCTACATTAAGGTATATCAGCTTTTCTTTCGGTAATGGTTTGGTAAAAATATCTACTAATTGCTCTTCAAATATGTAAAAAAACTTGTTTTCATTAATTATGATTATATCTTTAATAAAATGATACTTAAATTCTATGTGTTTTGTTTTGCTATGCATCACAACATCATTAACTAAGGATATGGTGGACTGATTATCACAAAATAAAGTAGTCGATTCTTTTAAAGGTTCATCCAAATCATCTAGTAATTTTCTCATCCATAGTGCATGTGAGGTTGCTACTGAAGCAGAAATATATTTAGCTTCAATAGTGGATAGTGTAAATGTAGATTGCTTCTTGGATGACCTAGATACAGCTACAGTTCCTAGTATAAAGATGTATCCAGAAGTACTTCAATAGTCTTTTGGACATCCACCCTAATCACTATCATAGTATTATCTTAGTGTTATTGAGTATAAAGTATTTTAATCCTAAGCCTAAGGTTCCTTTAAGATACCTTAATATCCACTTTGTAGCACTAAGATGAATATGATAGGTGCGTGTATAAATTTGGACAAAATGTGTACTGCATATACTATATCAGATTGTGTGGCAGATGCATACAGTCGATTACCAATTATACTTCTGTATGATTTATTATTAGTTGTTATGCCTTGGACAAAAATCAACTTTTGATTTACAATTAATGGTGCAGAAACTGGTTTACAATCATTCATGCCATAATTTTTTAGTATTGACTAAATATACTTGGTTTGACATACTGACACACTACTTAAGTGTTGAAAGATTTCAAGCCCCAATAAGTGGTTTAGTGAGTCTAAGTTTAACATTTCATATTTATCTTGCATGTAATGTTTGAAGGCTTCAATCAATTCTAGTTTATTGCTTGTAAAGATTATGTCATCTACATAGATGGACACAATCAATCTGCTAGAACTCCTATCTCTCTTAATGTATAGTGCTGGCTCACTCATACTTCGTTTGAATCCTTGATTCAAAAAGTATGAATTTATTTGTTGATACCAAGCACGAGGAGCTTATTTCAACCCATAGAGAGCCTTGTTTAATTTATAAACATAGTGCTCAGCCTCTTGTTTTATGGGCCCAAGGGATTGTTCTACATAAATCTCTTCTTTCAAGTTATCATTCAAGAAGGCTAGTTTTATATCAAGCTGAAATAGAGCCCATCCTTTCTATCTAGCTAAGTCTATTAGGAACCTTACTATTTATAACATTGCTACTAAAGCAAAATTTTCGAAATGATACGAGCCAGCCCTTTGTGAATAGCCATTGCCCACCAATTTGGCCTAATATATGGGCTGATTGTTGTTTGGTTGACTTTTAACTTTAAATAGCCACTTAACCCCAATGTTGTGTTTATTTTGAGGTAGATCTACTAATTTCTATGTGCATTTTTTCTCTGACAGATATTTTTATCTGCATAGCTTCAACCCATACTTAGTGTTTTACTACCTCTACATAGTTGAATTGCTCAACTGGAGAGTAATTACACTATTGATAAACCTCTTCTAATGTCTTATATTTGACTGGTGTACTTATTGCATCATGAATTTTATATGTTTACTTCTGAATCATAATGAGAACTTGAAACATACCTTAGTTTGCTTTCAATATTATCATCTGCTAAAGATTCTAAATTCTAGCCTTGTATACTAATATTTTACACATCATAATTTTGTATATTACCTTCCTATTTAGTATTCTCGTCAATGATTACATCTCTGCTCATCAAAAATGATTTTGTTTCTGGTGAATATATTCTGTAACCCTCGGATTATATATTGTATCTAACTAGAATATATTTTAGACTCTTGGAGTCTAACTTTTAAGTATTTAACTTTTGTAGACTATATCCACTCCAACCCTGTAATGAAGTAAAATTCTTTAATGCCATATTTTGACATCTAATGAGTAGATAGACTGGTGTATTAATAGCTTTTGCCTAATAGTGTTCAGGTATTTGTTTCTCACTTAATAGTGTTTTGTTCATTTCCAGTATACTCTTATTTCTTCTCTCCACAATTCTATTCTGTTGTGGTGAGTAGGAGGTGGTTAAGTGTATATGAATTCCTCTCTATTCATAGAAGTTGTTGAATATTTTTGAGAGAAAATCACCACATCTATTTGTTCTAAGTATTTTTTATAATTAGACCAGATTATCTCTCTATTAGGGATAAAAATTTTGAAATAATCAAAGTCTTCAGCCTTGTATTTCAAGAAGTATACCCACATCATCTGAGTACAATCATCAACAAACTACAAGAAATATTTGTTATTTGCTAAAGACTGAACTGACATAGGTCCACAAACATCTGTACGAATTAATTCATGAGGTTGGAATGCTCTCTAGGTAGTGCTTTTGGGAAAGCTCTGTTTGGATTGCTTACCCATGACACATTTCTCACATATTAAAAAGAGAATGCTCAGATTAGAAGGTATGCCACTTACAAGCTGGTTTTGTAAAAGTAATTTCAAACTTATGTAATTTAGGTGACCTAACCTTATGTGTCGCATAGTTGACTTTTATTTAGTACTTATGGTTAGTGCTATATTCAGAGAGGGATTATTTTTGATTTCTGTCACATAGAATATGTGATCTACAGAGAATGTTTCCTCTGCAAAACTAGCATTTTGAATGTACTTTGGCCCTATATTCTCTAGATAGATATTCAAACTTTTTATAGTTTAGGCATTAGTTATTTGTTCTAAACCAATACTCTTTATCAGTGTGGTTGGTTCTCTTGTATATGTTGCAAGAGATATGTGAACCCCTTAGTTGAGATGTATTCGGAGATATAGAAATTGCATCACTAATGCTTTTACCTCTAAACTTATTTTTATTGACATACCTGGTCATCATTTTTTTGCCTTGTTAATTGTTACTTGATTTATATTTGGTATCTCCCATCTGGATTACATGGAGGATTCGGTAGTGGAATCTATTCTCTTGAGTAATTTGCCTTCATAGGATTTTAGTGAGCTAAGGATTTGTTGAGTAGTTTATTTTGACAAGTCATTTGTTTCCTCAATCACTGCAACAATAGGATAAAATTTTTCAGGCATGCATATGAGCAATTTTCAACCATTCGAGTTTATATAATGGTTTCACCATGGATTTTCATCTGGTTAACCACATCCAGAAACTGAGTAGAAAACTTAGTGAGAGAATCTGAGTTACTCATCCTCAGATTCTCAAATTTTTTCTTAATGAATGAAGAATAGCACCTCGAGATTTTTTTATCTCTTGGGATTCTTCCTTAAGAAGGTCCCAAGCATGTTTAGCTTTAGTACAGCATAACAGTCGGGAAAAAAATGGCATAACTAACATCATGTTGGATGAATAGTAATGCTTTGGCATTAACTTTTCTGAGTTCACGTTCCTTTAACACCTCTTTTTCTTCCAAAGATAACACCTCCTTTTCTGAGTTCATATATCTTGTGATATAAATAGCATTTTCATTTTAACAAACTAGTAATTAAAGTTTTCTCCATCAAATAGAAGTATTGGGATAGACTCCGAGCTTAAGGAACTAAGATATGTGGTTGTCATAATGATTATGTTCAAAAATTTTTTAAAAATTTGAGCAGAAAATTAGGGATCTTGTACAAATTAGCGTTTATCTTACACAAAATTTCTAGATCTAAACAGATCTACACTAGATCCAAAAGAGCTGTGAATTTCTGTCTATGTCAGATCAGGAACTCAAGAATAATTTATTCAGGGATGTTATTTTGAACAATCATTTCAAAATAATCTTCAACCTCAAATCAAAAATGGCTTTGATACCATAAGTTTTAATTTGGTTATGATTCCTTAATATAAGAAGGATTACAGAACATTAGAGAAGATGAAGAAATCACCAAAGATGAGAGAGCCAAGCATAGTAAAATAAAATAACAAAAAAATGACATTCAATTAAATTATCAAAGAATAAAATAGAGTTTATATATCACATTTTGAAAAATGGCAATAGTCAAAAATGGCTTTAATATATACAGCACATCAAAGATGCTCATTTAATGAAAATAATAGAGGGGCGAGTTCATAATTTAACCAAACATAGTGAGCACAAATACCGGCCCATTATTAATACTCATGATGTTACTCATAGCGAACCCTTGCTCCTAGAGAGCTTTTGCTGATGCTCCTAGCGAACCCTTGCTCTTAGTGAGCTCCTGCTACTGCTCCTATTGAACCCTTGCTCTTATCGAGCTCCTGCTGCTGCTCCTATAGAACTCCAGACTACTAATTCATGAATCACATTCATTACAATTTTACTCATATTGTAGTCCCCTTGCATTGCGCTTTTCACTAATCTACACCCATGCATTGGTACTATAGCAGTAAAACCAACAAAATATTCATAATCTTTAATTTACATATCAAGTAATCAAAAAATCTTCATTCGAACCACAATTGACAATAAATAGTACATAATATTTTTATATCTAATGCATTCATTCTTTATTATTATTATTATTTTTCAATTAATTAAAATAAAAAATGATATGTGAATGAAAATAATAAATAGATCACAATTTTTAAATTTATGCAGTTTATAATAATAATAATGTATTATATTACTACTTATTGAACATTATCATTTATAATATTAAAACTAAATTACAACTTAGTAGTAGAAAAAAAATATGTATTTATTTATATGTATATGTACGTGATGATTTTAAATTAATTATAGGTTTATTCATTCTGCTTCTCATATAGTCATGAAGATATTTGAGAATCCTAGTTACGAAGGGTATAAAGTGGAGCAAAGTGCTCCCAATTATGAAAGAATTTTATTTGGAAGAATTTGAGATAAATCATTGATGCATTTACTTGTTTTTCATTTGGGTATAAAATGATATACTCTTAAAAATAATGCATTGCAATATATATTTGTTTTATTTGATTTTTTTAGAAAAAATACAAATGGAATAATACTTTGGTGGTATCTGTGAAGGATACATGCATGTCTTTATTGATCCGTCACACTTTTAGAAATAAATAATACTTTTCTAAAGATTCTGTCATAATATTAATGATGGAATCCAAGATCCCTTTGTCATTGTAATATTTAGCAATAGATTTTCCCCATCACTATTTATAGAAACATCATTTTGTGATCCATTTCTAAAAATTTAGCATGAAAAATTATAGAAATAGAACTACTCCATTTTTAAATCTATTGCTATTCACCCATCATGACAAAATCATAAATGGATTCGAGACTTTCTGATTTAAGGATTTCTTGGTGTGAAGAATATAAAAATAGCAAGAGAAAAAAAAATTAAGAGAGAAAAAAAGGAGGAGGATGATAAGAAAGAAGAATAAGAAATAGAAAAATAAGAAGAATAATAAGAAATAACATGAAGAAAATAATAAAGAAAGACGAATAAGAAGAATAATAAGATGATGATGATGAATTAAGGAAGTAAAAGGACAAGAAGAAGAAAAAAAAAAGAAAAAGAATAAGAATAAGGAATAAAAAGAGAAGAACATGAAGAAGAAGAAGAAAAAAAAAGAAAGAAAAAGAGGAAGAAGAAGAGGAACAAGAGAGAAATAAAAGCAAGAAAAAGAAGAAAAAGAAGTAACAGGTGAGGTTAAAAAAAAGAAAGAAGAAATTATGATGATAATAAAGAGAGAAAATAAAAAAGAGAAAGTTGAAGATGAAAAAAGGAATAAAGAAGAATATGAAGAAGAATAAGTAGTTTTTGTTATTATAGTAGTAGTCGAAGTTGTATTAGTAGTGGTTGTGGTGGTAGTAGCAGTAGTAGTAGAATAATTATTATTATTATATTAATAAGAAGAGATAGATTAAGAAAAAGAAAAGGAAATAGAAGTGAAAAAATTCAGAAAAGAAGAGAAGAAGGATAAGATGAACAATAAAAAAACAAAAATATGGGGAAGATGAAAAAAAAGATGAGAGGAGGAAGAAGAGGATGAAAAAGAAAAAAAAAGAGTAAGAATAATAATAATAATAATAATATGAAAAAAAGGGAAGAAGAAGACGATGATGAATAGAAAGAAGATGAAAAAAATGATGAAGAAGAAAAAGATGCATGAGAATAAATGAAGTAGGGGAATAAGAAAAAAAATAAGAGGAAGAAAAACAAAATGAGGAAGATGAATAGGATGAGGAGGAAGAAGAGGAAGGGGGCATTAAAGAAGATAATAAAGATAATAAGAGGAGGAATGAGGAAGAAAAACAAAATAAATAAGAAAATAAAGAAGATAAAGAAAATGAACAAAAAAAATAAAGAAGTTGAAGAAGAGGAAAAGATAGAATAAGAAGAAGAATAATAAAAAGAAAAAGAATATTATGAAGAAGCAAGCATAAATAAAGAAAAAGAAAAAGAAAATGTAGAAAAAGAATAAGAACACAATAAGAAGAAAAGAAGAATAGGTAAAAGAAAAATATAAAAACAAATAAGAAGAATAAGAAGTAGAAGATGAAAAAGAAGAAGTGGAATAAGATAAAGAAGTTGAAGAAGAAGTGGACGAAGAAGTGGAATAAGATAAAGAAGTGGAAGAAGAAGAAGAAGAGGGTGAAGAAGAAAAGTAATGGATATAAAGGAAAAATAAGAAGAAGGAAGAGGATGAGAAGATGAAAAAAGAGAAAAAAAGAAGAAGAAGAAGAATAATAATAATAATAATAATAATAATAATAATAATAATAACAGGAAGGAAAAGAAAGAAGAAGAAAAAAAAAGAAGAGAATATAATGATGATGATGAAAAAGAATAAACAATGAAACAAGAAATAGAAAGAAAAGGAGGAGGATTAGCGGGAAGAAGAAGAAAATAAGAAGAAAAGAAGAAGTTGGGGAGAAAGTGTTAGTAATAATGCTCTAGGCCGATCATATAGTATAAACTTTGATTAGTATATAATGATTTGCATGTTTATTATATATAAAGTCCTTGAATATTATTATTAAGTATTCTAAATATCCCTAATCAGTTATTGTTATGAAAATAATAATGAATTAAGATTAGTATAAAGTTTGATTGATATTCATGGGATGAATATGCGTATGAAATACAAATAAAATTATATATATTTGTTGATAAAAAATATTAGATAGACCCATCTTGAGATTAATACATTGATCAAAGACAAATTAATCTCTAATAGTTATGTCATTAAATCCTTTGACCTAAGATTGCTATAGTTCTCAACATAAGGAATATTATGTTTTGATATAATCCAATATTATCTTTAATCAAATGACTATAAAGGTTATACTTGAACATAATAAGAATTATGTAGTGAGTTATAAGTAATTAATATGAAATTTTTCCGTCTTATTATAAGAAAGACATCTTTGGATCCTCTCAACATT